>JAQFVV010012616.1:0-405000 GCA_028023455.1 Epiperipatus broadwayi | reverse complement strand
ATAATAGTAAAGTCTTTTCATTCATTTTTTATTATCAGAATTTGTACCAACTATACATAAATGAAAACATAAAAAATATTAAGACACGATCCAAGATACTTTTAATAAAATATTCTACATAGAAGATCTATTACTAATGGAAATCATAGATAAGTTGTGAGATCACTTTCAAAATCTAAAGTCAGTGGACTTGTCATTACATGAATATTTTTACAAGATATTGAAGAATAACCAATTAAAATATTGATGAAAGTCCGCCATTTAATATCAAATCTTGATTGGATAAAAATCAATTTTTATTCTCAGAACAAAAGAAAAAATACTAGCAGAATGTAAAAACTATTGTTCAATGTCTCTCACATGAAATCATACTCAAAATTATATAATTCAGATTGGAATTTATAATAATAGAAGATAGCAGACATATAAGATGACTTTAAGGAAAATAAAAAGAAATACAGTAGTCATTATTAAAATATTCTAATAGATAATAGAAATGATCATAGAATGCTAGAATAAAGTCTGTGTATTTTATTGATTACATCAAGGCTTTTGATTCAGTTGATCATACTAAATTGTGGAATGATCTACAAAAATTGGTGCTACAGCATTTCATTATAGAATAAAATATCTTTATATCAGACTAAAAGAGACACTTAAATTTGGCTAATATAAAACAGATTGGATTTACATAGAAATGATCATAGAATGCTAGAATGAAGTTCTATGTATTTTATTGATTACATCAAGGCTTTTGATTCAGTTGATTGTAGAATGATCTACAAAAATTAGTACTATAACATTTATTATTAAATAAGAAATCTTTATATTAGATTAAAAGCTACAGTTAGACTGGACTTTTATGAAACAGGTTGGATTTACATTTATGAATATAATTTTAATAAAGCTAGATTTGGTGAAAAATATGAATTCATAATTGGAAGTAATATTAATAACTGTTGATATACTAATAATATCACCCTAAAAAACAAAAAAGACAAAAGACCTCAAGACTTTTTTTGAGGAAGTTAAAGAATAGAATAAAAAAATGTTATTATGCTTAAATATGAAAAAGATAAAGATTATGATAATACTTCACCAACTATCTTTAAAATTGATAATTAAGATTTAAAAGTAGTTTGCAATTTTTGCCTCTTTAGATCATTTTACAACAACAAAGGACCCTACAATTTATTTTGCATAGACTAAGACTGGTGATGATTGCAATGAAAACATGTAAAAGATTTGTATATGTAGAAATATATCTATAAAAGGAAAGACCAGAATTGTTCAAGCTACAAAGTTTCTTAGTGACTTTTTTTAGATGTAAAAATTATACACTGCACAAAAAAATAGAAAAAATATTGATTAATTTGAATTGCATTGTTAAAGACTTTTGAAATTCCATGAAATGCAAAGAAAACCAGCAAAAAGATAATTAATCATAAAGACCTAAACTCTCAGTTGAATTACAAATAATAGGTTGAAATCATCTTAATTTAGTCATATGCTATTCAAGTTATTGTCAGATGGTATTAACTTGACAATAACTAAGATGTTAATGTAAAGAAAAAAAGTTAAAAACTAGCTTGAAAAATACCTCCAACCACATTTTTTACACAAACGTCCAATCATATATGTGTGTATATGAATATATATTTATATATATGTAATGATATTCTTCGATGTTTGTATTTCTTCAAAGTTATATATGTAATCTTGCAATTAAATATTAATAAATACAGTAATATATATAAAGTACAACTTTAAAAACTTTTATCCACCTAGGAGCACTTTCATCTAGCTTTGTAGTCTTTCTCAACTAACACTAATTCTTTTTTAAGGTATCTTCAAGCATGCTTTCAAAGTTTAGTCTTTCCAGAATTCATTGATTTTAACATCTATTTATTAAATCATGCTTACATTTATATATTACCATAAGCTTCCTTTATTTTTCTTTTATTATTGTTTTTTGAATCTGTGAGATTTTCACATCATTATAGTCAAAATTAAAATCATATATATATATATATATAAGTTATTATGATCATAAAAAACTGACATTAAAACATTATACCCATTACAATTTTGTTTAGTTTTTTTGAACACTTTAATAACTACAAATGTTTTTTAATTCTTTTCTCCAATGTACATCTTGATTCCCCTATATACAAACTACCACATTTACATCTCCATTTATATATGATGCAATTTTGATTTATGAATTAAGTTTAGCTTTTGAATTATTTATTATTTTATTTAATCTAGGAGATATATAAAATGCAATTTCACATATATTTTTATATATTTCCCTAATAAATTTCACTTGTTCATTTGATATATGTGGTATTGATAATTTTTTTTATTAGAATCAACATTATTATTTATATCTTTATTCTTATTCTTCTTATTAAAATTTTTAATAGCAGTATATATCAGATGATAATTATATCCAATATTTAATAATTCCTTCACATAAATTTCAATATTTTTGCCTTTATCCGATGTGTACTTACAAAGATTGTTGTTTCTAAACAAAAAGAACTTCAAACCTGCTGATTTATGTGATATTGGTATCCCATTGACTTATATATAAATGGAGATGTAAATATGATAGTGTATATATAGGGGAATCAAGATGTACATTGGAGAAAAGAACTAAAGAATACTTGCAGTTAGTAAAAAGAGTTCAAAAAACTAAACAAAATTATAATGAAAATGATGGAAACATCCGTTTTGTATGATCATAATAGATTATGTTTATATGATTTTAATTTTGACTACAATAATGTGAAAATATAAATTGGAAGAAACAATAATAATAAAAAAATAAACGATAAATGTAAGCATGACTTAATAAATATACAGGCAGCAAATGACAAAATTAATGAATTGTGGGAAGGCTAGACTTTGAAAGCATGTTTGAAGATACCTTAAAAAAGAATTAGTGTTAGTTGACAAAGACTACTAAGTTAGACGAAAGCGTTCCTAGATAAATAAAAGTTTTTCAAGTTGTACTTTATATATATATATATATTACTGTATTTATTAATATTTAATCACAAGATTATGTATATTTATATTGTATTTAAATGTAATTTTTTTTTAAAAATATTTTTTGCATTGTTAATTTATAATTATATTAATAAACTTTACCATTGTCAAAATTAAATCTTGGTTAATTGTTATTGGCATTAACCAGATGTTCTGTTAATATTTGCAATAAAATAAACTTTTACAAATAAATGTGAGGCCTAGTTAATAGATATGCTAAGAAATAAAATAACATGTCTCAATTACCAAAAATGTTTAAACTTTGAATAATAATAATTTAAAAGATTTAAGAACAAATTTGATAAAATCCATCTACTGAATATAAACTCTACACTAACATTACAGGTTACGCATTTTATGATTTCCTAAATAGTAATATCGATAGTAAATTATTTGTAAAAAAGAACTTAGCTATTGATTATACTAATTAATATGCAAGCCTGGCTTCATCATCATCAATCAGTATTAATCCACTTCACAATGAAGGTCTCTCCAAGCTCAATCCATCTCTGATCTCTAGCCTCTCTCCCCCACACCACCCATACACACTTTCTTATTTCATCTATCAATCTCACATATGATCTCTTTCTGCATCTTTTTTAATTTGTTGGAATCCAGTTTAAAATTTCAATTGTCCATCTATTTTCATTTCTTCTAGAAATATGTCCATCCCAACTTCACTTCAGTCTTTTAATTCTTTAGCAATGATATCAGTAACATTTGTTTGTTCTTTTATCCATATATTCCATTTTTAATCTCTTTTTGTTATTCCTAATATGCATCTCTCTATTCTTTCAGTTGTCTGAAGTATCTGTATTGCTCTTCTATTAAATCCATAAATAAGAACTGGTTAAAAACCTTTCTTTTTAAACACAAAAGCACATTTTCTTTTAATATTAAGTTATTTCTACTAAAAGTATTCCAACCAAGTTTAATTCTATGATTCATTTTATCCATTACATTTCCATCTGTAATCATAATCTGACCAAAGTATTTTAGTTGTTAACTTCTTCTAATTCATCATAATCAATCTTTATTTTCATCTTTTGAGAAAATCCATTGAACATTACTTTAGTCTTTTTAACATTTACCTTTAGTCTTACTTTCTTACTTTCATCTAATAATTCTTGCAACATTTTCTGAAGCTCTGAAGCATTATTTTCAAAAACAACTACATCATCTGCAAAATATAAATTATATAAATAATCTCAATTTACTTTTACTCCTTTAGCTTTCCATTTTAATCCATAAAATACATCTTGCAGCACTGCTGTAAAAAGTTTTGGAAAAATATGGAGTCACCCTGACTTTCACCCTTCTCTATGCTAACCTATCTAGTATCATTATGTAATTTATTTTTTGCTGTTATATTTTTATAAATATTCTTCAGAATATGCCAACATCCTGGGTCTATACCTTGATGATCCAATGCTTTAACCACTGAAGAAATGCTTATAGAATCAAATGCCTTTTCATAATCTACAAATCCAAAGTATAATGGCAACTCATATTCACTGGTCCTTTCTATAACTTCTCTCAATACTTGGATATGATCTACTGTACTAAAATCACTTTTAAATCCAGTTTTTTGTAGCTGTTAATAAATGCTTTATTTATACTTAATTTTGTTTCTATAATTATTATCTACATACTTATGTGAAAATTGCTTATTTATTATATTTATATAAACTGGATTCCAAGAAATTATAAAAGACCTAGAAAGAGATCACATATGAGATGGATGCATGAAATAAAAAAGTGTGCTGTGGTAATGTGGAGAAGAGAGGCTAAATAGGAAAAGATGGATTGAACTTGGAGAGATCTTCATCCTACAGTATGACTTCCCTAATTGAAATTTATTTTATTGTAATAAGACTTATAAATAATCTCTAATGCCACTGTATATAGTAAACTAAATAAAGTTAATATATTTATCTAAAAAAAAATTTGTTGATCCATAAATTACTTCTGTTGCAAATAATGAATCTACTAAACCTTATTATTTTATATTAAAAAAAAATTAAATGTGTTGCCTTTGCTGTCTGTATCCATCTATCTATCTATCTATCTATCTATCTATCTATCTATCTATCTATCTATCTATCTATCTATCTATCTATCTATATATATATATATATTACTTAGATTTAGTATTTTTTTAAAGGAATGAAAAGGATTTTCTAGCAAAATAAATAAAAACACAAATGCCAATTATCTTAATTAGTAAAATTAATATTTAAGATTGTTTCTAATATTTGATATGACTTAAGTTATTTAAATATAAATATCAAAATCACACTTTTCCTTATTTTGCTGTAATATTCTATAAATACAATTTACCCAAACCATTTTGAACACTTTTTAGCAAAACTCTTTATTTGTACATACACCTATGTTTCGACTGTCCTGCAGTCTTCTTCAGAGCCAGTTCATTTCAACTTCTTAAAAAACCATTTTTTTAAAAAATTGAAATGAACTGGCTCTGAAGAAGACTGCAGGACAGTTGAAATGTAGATGTATGTACAAATAAAGAGTTTTTCTAAAAAGTGTTTGAAGTGTTTTGGATAAATTGTATTTATTTAAATATATTATTAATACTCTATATTAAATAAAATATTTATACTTATAGTATTTTTTTCTTTTTTCAATAGCTTTGTTACTACAAGTTTAGTTTCCCACAGTTTTGACTATCTAGTAGTCTTCATCAAAACTCTTTTTGTATTCTATTAGTTGAATCATATAATCTTATGCTTACAAACATATTACACCTAATATAATTTTTTACAATTATTGCTCTGAAGAAAACTGCTGGACAGTTGAAACTGTACTGAATAACAATGACTTTAAAAGGCATTGTAAAAAATAAAATAAAACAATATTTTATTATGTATAGAAATAATGCCAAAAGAGTGAATATTTAATGTAGTGCTTTATATTATTATTAATTTTAATCACTGGTAATTTATTCATTTACTATTTAACTCATGATCCAAGTGGAAACTGAAATTATTAATTTTGTCTTTGCTTTACTTGAAATCACCATTAAATACATTCTCTTTACACTTATTATCACTAATAATCTTGATATATTATTAATAGTAATGTTACTTACTATTGTAGTTTTAAAAGTTTTCGGTATTATGTGTAATTTAATTCAAATGAAAAAGTGGCTGTTAACATACTAAAAGTTACTGGATTGGTTCCCAGATGAGAATACTAAATTATTGTTAATTAAATTGAACTATTGAACTTATCACATCACTGTGGTATTTGAATATTACTTAACCTCATAAAGTAATTGACCTTTTAATATATGAATTAAAAATTGTTGATGATTCTGAAACTGTCCATGTTCTAACATTATGCTATCATCTAGTTTATATGAATAATATAATCCAGTAAATCTATGCCCAAGATTTAGATTGCGACCCCCCACCATCGCCATTTATTTTTTTCTGAAAAATTTTTGCTTACGAAAAATAATATGGTATTAGTAAACCAATCTCTTATTAAAAAAGAAAAATGTTTTTACTTTTATTTTTTTTTAAATGAATATATTTAAAATTAAAATCAAATACCTCACCTTTTTGTGATGTTTGGTCATTACTATAAATGACTTTCAGAAAGTTTCAAAAGTAGTTTTAGAAATTTGCAATAATATTTTTTTTCTGTAGCTGTCTTGTTAAAAAAAAAATCTCAAGAACTCAAGTAGTTTGGTTTAATGTAATATATTGTAGTCAATGTGAAACCTGATATGAAACAGCTTAATCAAAGATCAGTTTGATGTGAGCTGTGTGATTTTACTTCAACTAAAAGTAATTGCTCATTGATTCCAGAAAATGAAATAATTTTACTTTCATAAGTGTCAACTCAACAAGGTGAAAAACTTATTTAAGCTGAGTTGGAAAAGTTATTTTAAAAATTAGTTATTACCAAAAGTAATAATAAAAGACAAGACTAAAGCTAAAAGCTATATTTTACTTTTTTCTTTCTTAGGTCACACTTTATTAGATTATTTTTAACAGGTATAAATATTAGTTAATAAAATATTTTTTTGAAAAATAGTTTTATTATAATAATAATTAGTAAGAGTACTATAAACCATTATTATAAAAATACAAGTAACAATAAATAGTATTTCAATGTTATCACTAAATGTAAAAACAATAACATTACCAATAAATAATATCAATATTGTATGGAGAACGTTGCTACTGTGCAATAAGCAACAATTAAAACATTAAGAATAATAGAAATAGTAGTGGTGAGAATAGGAATAATGACAACATCTTTAATAATAATGTATCATTAGCAGGTTTAGGATGGAAGAGTAGAGATTTAAGAAATGTTAATTCTAATTTGGAAACATTAAGGTGATTTATTTATTTATTTGGAAAATAATACAGTCGATACCCGATACCCTCGACTCAAGTTGTGCTTGATGGGAAATTGACGTTCTGGGATGTTTATAAATTAAAATTTCCACATTATACTCCTGTTTTGACTTCATTAGGTGTTTCAAGTAAAACTCTCTTGCATAAAATGAAACTTCTTTTCATTGAAGCAAAACATGTTGATTTTATACTGAATTTAAATGCTTTCCCAATAAGTTATTTTTAGTGAACAGCAGAGGCTTCATTAGGATTTCATCTCAGTGTCGGTTGTGTTGATTGTATGCTGAGACAATACACCATATTTTCTATATTTGTCTTTCTCTTAAGTCGATTAGGGACTTTATTGTTGTTAATGTCTCTCTGGATCTTGAGTATGTTCTTTCTGTTTATAATACTCTCAAGAAGGGATCTTTTGTGGCAACAAGATTATCTATCTTTATTACATTTTCTTTATGGTTGACATGTTGCAGGCTCATCTTTGGTCATTCTCAGGACTCGGCTCTAACTATCTTTGTCAAGCTCCTTGGCCAAAGTCAAGCAGCAAGACTCTCTGTCTTTACCTGTGAGTCTACATGATGATACTTGGGTGAAAGTTTTGTTTTCCTCTCAGTCTTATTAAGATATCTTTTTCTCTGCATTGACCTTTTCCAAATAATTTTTTTTTCCTTTTGGCTGTAACAAGTTTCATTCTGAATTTATTTTAAAACAATAATATACAAATATAAATAACTTTTAAGATGAATATTAAAACAAAAACTTTAAAAATCAAATACTTCTCAAAATTTGAATTTTTGCTCCGATTTCAGTGATACTTTGTTTTTCTAAATAGCTGCTATTCATTCTGAATAATAATTAAAATGTTGACATGGTGATACTACAGCAACTTGTGATATAAATGAGGTACTCCAGGTTCCATCCTTAATATATAATATTGTTCACCACTTCTATGTAGATATAGTTGTGTAAAATTTTTATTTACACTTTTACTCAATAGAGGGAGACTCTTATCATTTTAAAAAACTTCATTTCAATATAATAATAAAAAAATTAGGTAATCTGTTTTTAATATATAATTCGAAATTGTATACAAGCAATAAATACCTTTTATGTATGTATATTTTTAAAATGCTTTTATATTAACTTGCTGTGTCTGAGTTTCTGTTGGGATGTCCACATTTTTGAATTTTTAACAATGAAAAAAACCTGTGCTCCTTTATAATTTGAACTCCTCCCTTTACCCTTCCCAGAAAAATTCTTAACAATTGAGCCAAAAAATATTACATTTGTAGAATAAAATTTTGCTAATATTGATTTTATTATTAAATTAATTAAAATAAAAATATACATATCAGATGGAAATATTGCATTTATCTTACTATTAAATTATAATTTTTGTGAGATTTTTTTGTAGTTTTAGCCATTTTTTAAAATAATGTGTAAATATAACTAGAATGTAAAAAAAAAATTTTTTTTAAATATTGCTTTTATGTAAATAGCCGACTAAAAATACAAAATAACAAAGTAATCTCTCACTTAATTTGCTTCTCTTGGAAAATACCAGAGATTTTAAAAATCTAGCTTGTTAAAAAACAATTGGAAAATACAGGAATATTGTCATTTCATAAAAGCATTTGAGGCACAAATAAATCATAAAAATGAAAAAGGCCTCAAATGCTTTTATGAAATGACAATATTCCTGCAATTTTCAATTGTTTTATAACAAGCCTAGATCCTTTAAATTTTTGATATTTTCCAATAATGGCAAATTAACCTTAAGGGTTTTACTTAGTTATTTTGTACTTTTTAGTTGGTTATTTACGGAAAAGCATTATTTTTAAAAATTTGTTTTTTATATCATATTTTTTTAACTGTAAGTTACAAAAATATTTATCTCTAATATATTTTAAATAATTTATTTATTTTAAAATATTTATAATATGCATTATTCAAACATTATATATGTTGAACAAAATGTACAATTTTTTCCCAATTTCTTAGTGAAATCAAAAACAAAATTAACATCTAAAGAATTAATAAAACTTAGCTATATAAAATATAATAGCTCCTAATGATTTAAATTCATCAAGAAAAGCATTGTTGAAACAACAGAATATCCAATTTTATTTTATAATTAATATTAAAAAAACAACACTTATTCGTAATAATCATCTTTTAAACCAAATAATTATTAATCATTTTTTATTAGTTTAAAAATATTACATTTATTTAATCTTAGATATAAATTTATCATTTAATGAGCTTTGATTATTTTAATAATACCCTTTATAAAGATGTATATCTCTTTCTTCTCATATGTGTAGCCATATTTATGATCAAAAGTTTGGTCTTATATTTAAACCACATTGACGCAGATATTAGATATATAAAAAGCCCCAGAAACCATGCACTGAAATGCAAGAATAGACATTAGTTATTTTAGAAAATCAGTAGTCATAGTAACTAAAAGTATTATTAACAAATATTTTAAATATATATTGTAAAGGTATGGAAAATTTAGAGGTTAATATGGAGGTATATGGAGAGATAGGAACACACCATCATCATCATCCCTGCTTATCACAAATAAAAATTAAATATAAAATGAACAAGGACAATATAGAATATAGAATAAATGAATGTCCAGTGAATATGAACAGAGTCAGCATGAACAAAATCATAAGGTGCATCACCAGCATTACAGAAGAATAATAATCATTAATTATCAACAATCAAGAAAGAATAGTCAAAAATCAAGTCAGTCATGGGACTAGATTTAAAGGGAGTCCACTATAGACAAGCTAATTATCTAGTCACTGCCAAACTTAGAGCAGAAATACAACATAATTATCTGGATGCACATATTTAAGTGCTAATCCACCAGAACATAAAAAATCAAACAATGCTAAAATATTAAAACATGTTGATCATTTCCAATGCCCTGACAACATAGTACTGTCAATGTACTGTCCATCAATAAATTTAATATCAAATAAAAAAATATAAAAATGTAATGTATGTAATTTAAATTAGTGATACTTTTGCACCATCCAGATGTCCGAACACCAACATAACTCTTACATCCATGTAATTATGCTCTTATATAACTCATGAATAAACATTTATTTTTATATAGCACTGTGTTGACAATTGTATTACATTCGAATATCAGCCTTTCAAGCTAATTGTGCATGTGCTTTGCGAGTGTTAATAATAAATGAATACTTTCTTTTCCAATACAGATATAGTATTTATGCAGGAATAAAATGAATCCACCTATTCCTACAACTCAAATGCTTATATATGAGTAAATCTGAAATACTGGCAAGGAAAGCGTGAGGACAGACCACTCACTTTAAATCACTATCTACAATGTCGGAATGAATGATGTCAGTGAAAATGTCTAGAATTTACTAAACGTCACTCTAACTGAAACTTAAACATATGTAAATAAGCATTTATTTTTATATAGCACTGTGTTTACAATTGTATTACATTCAAATATAAGCCTTTCAAGTTAATTGTGCATGCACTGACATTTAGTAAATTCTAGACAATTTTACTGACATCATTCATTCAGACATCGTAGATAGTGATTTAAAGTGAGTGGTCTGTCCTCATGCTTTCCTTGCCAGTACTTCAGATTTGCTCATATATAAGCATTTGAGTTGTAGGAATAGGTGAATTCATTTTATTCCTGCATAAATACTACGTCTTGTATTGGAAAGGAAAGTACTTATTTATTATTAACACTCGCAAAGCGTGTGCTGCACAATTAGCTTGAAAGGCTGATATTTGAATGTAATATAATTCATGAAGTAAAAACTCTATGAATTGTTACTGTGATCAAGAGATAAATAAATATAACAGCTTATTCTAATTTGTTTTAAAATAACTTTACTGGTATAATTTGAAAACATTCTTTCAAACTCTAAGCTGTATTGAAATCAAGTCACACACACTATCAATTTATAGCCCAGATACTTGGAGGAATAAAGACATTAACACTAGAATATTTTTAACAATTATTTAATAAAATAACTGATTAATAATAAACAAATAACATGATAATATGATATTTTATATTTATGCATTCTTATCAAACGGTACAATTTCATAAAAAAAATTAATTAACCAATTTATTTTTTATTTCTTAAATTAATTAACTTTTGCTTTCATTAAGTGATTTCCTCAGATAACAATAGTTGGAAAATAGCTTTTCAACTAGAGATATTAATTTACCTGTTTTGTATACAATTTTGGAAGAAGAGAAATGATATAAAACAAAGAAAAAACATGTCAAATTTCATAAAATTAAGTTACTAAAAAAACTATAATTGTGAAATAATATTAATAAATGTAAATATATTACATTTAAGCATAAACAGATAATATATAATAACGTGAAAGCTAAACACCTTCAAACAGATATGCTTTAAAAAATGCTTAAGTGACAGCCAATCAGATACCAATTGCTACTTAATTTAAAAACATCTTTATAAATTTAAACAATGTGTGCACCAAAAAAAACTTTATATTATGGTTTTAATTTCTTTGGAGTTCTTGCATTTGTTTTTTATGTTTTCCAGGCAGTTGTTCTTCTTGAAGGCTTCTTAATTTTAGATTAATTTTACAATTAGTACTTGGTTTTCATTTTTCAATAAGAAATACAAGGGTAATAAACAGCAAGAATTTATCCATTTTCTTTTCAATAAAATTTCCAGGTCAGACTAATACATAGAGTCACTCATGCTCTTAGTTGGAGATAAAATTTTGTTGCAGGTTGCTTCAGGGACATTTTTCTTTTTTATATTTTATTCCAGTAAAGCAATTTACATAAAGAAAAATAATGTTTAGCTTTTAACTAAACTTAGTGCATTGTTTTCATTGTAGAAAACATTTAAGCAGTTGAGTTTCTGCATCTGCTTTTTTCTTTAGAAGCTGACTCAGCAATGACTGCTCTTCTCAACAGATTGTTCAGGACTATTATTGTCTTCTTCAGCAACTTGATAAGAATTTATTCTACTAATGTTTCAGCAGCAGCCTTAGAACTAATGATTTTCTTCAATAGATTGGTTAGAAATGACTGTTTTATACAAGACACTTAGTTCTTAATGCACACCCCTAATTTTGGAATAACACTGTCTTTAACCAAAATAATAAAATTTAATAACAACCAATTAATTCAATTTTGACAAAAACAATAGTGGTTATTTCTCTCCCTCAACATTGACATTAGAAAATAAGGCAAAACCCCAAATTAGAATTGTAGTTTTGATATTCCTTTTTAATTAACAAACTTTCTGCCAAAAAGCAAGATAATCAGTTAATTATACTGATTTGATAAATACTGTTTGTTATATTGAAGAAAGATAAAGAGAAAAGAAAAAGAAATTATAATCAATTAAAACAAAAATTTAACAAAATGTTAAAGTCTTTTTTTCTTTTCTTTTAAAACTTTATTTATTTGTCTTATAAGTTAAAATTGAAATTTATGAATACTTAGAGAAAACTGCTTTCACTTAGTATTTTTTAATATTACAATTAAAATCAAAAATAAAAGATAAATTAATGAAGAGAAAGAATAAAAAATTGTTTACTTTATACTTTTCTCTCTCTTTTACAATCCTTTACAACTTATAACACATTTTAAGTATTAAACTTATATTTAATATATTTAAAAATTCTCATATTATCATGTGATGAAAACTTTTTTTAAATAATTATTTATTCTTAAAAAATATATAGGAAGATTAAATACTACATAACTATTTCCAACTTTAAGCAGCATGTAAAATTATTATTGCTGCATTATCCAATTATTTAAAATACAGCTTGACTATATGACCTTCACCTAACATAGGATATGAAATTGAATGGAATCCCTTTTTGATATTTTAGTTTAGTTCAATCAAATTTGCATCACTATAAAAAAATTTATGTTATCCATGCTCAGCTTCATATTAATATTTTTACAGATGTATGAACTGGCAACAATTTATAAAGCCATTTTGGACTATTTAGTTAAAAATAGCATTCTAATTTTGTAAATATAATTTTTTTCCTGGAGATAGGATGATTATTAACACACTATATGCATGCCACTTCCATCACCATGATGGTTAAAAAACCTCACCACTGAACAAATATTCAATTCAGTACAAGCATGATAAAAGCTATCTCAGTTTAAGCACAAATGCAATTCACTCCCTGGAGAGCAAAAGACCAAAGGAATGTTTAGTCAAGTAAAAACCCTTGCTCATTTACTTTATCAGTCTTATAGACCTTCATACCCATAACACAGTTCTATACTTGATAAACAACATAATATTTCACTGAGAGGAAGCCCTGTTCCTCTAAGAGGTATATTTGAAGAGATTTTGAACTTTAGATATGTGCACTGCTAGAATCATGAACACATGACATCCCTACATCTGAGATCATCACCTATTCACCATTAGCACTGAAAACAATGCTATCATATTTCATATTTATTACCAATCTCTGCAAAATATCTTCTTATTTCCTCAGTTTCTGTCTATCATTTTGCTTTTTTATTCCTGTGTCAGAAGCATAATGACACTCTGTTTTGGGAGATGAGGATTATGATCAAATCTCTTATAATCATTTTCTTTGATGAGATGTAATCCATTTTGTTTGTTTAATTGTCAATATTCTGGTAAGGGATAATGAACTTTATTCCTGATGGGAATCCTTTGCATGTTAAAGGTTTGATCCACTTCCAAATAATCAAATAATCTGTGTTATAGTAAAACTAGCAGGGCCACCAGTTGATTTTTACTGCTTTCTTTTCCTTCATGGTGTCACTTCCTCCTCTCTTCCCTGGATCACGGTAGTGATATGATATTGCACTACCCATGTTGTATGACATTTATATAAGAATCATTGTTCCCACTGTGTGCTGATTTAGTTGGAGGCTTAAATATTTTCTTAGCATCTGCAGACTTACTGCTGTCAAATGCATTTAACAGTTCAGCTGCCTCCTCAGTTGTATGTCTGTCCATGCCAATCAACATTCTATCAATATATCTTGAGAAGCTATGCCTTAATAGCCACATTATTTGTAGCTTTGAGAGAGGAGTTGCAGTGAATGCTCTTAATTTTACCATCTGCTTTCTAAAAAAGAAAGTGTATGTTCATCAGGTCAATTTAAGATATTTTGTATTGGGATTATCCCTTCTTGGTAATCCTTGGTCCATTAATACTACATGAGTGTTTGCTTAAATGAGAATCCACCATGCTTGTGATATACACTGTAGATAGCTACAAGCTATTACTAGCTTCACATCTTCAGACATGATATTAATGTTGAAATATCTTTCCACACTATTAATAAATTCAATGGGTGCCTCACTATCATTTTCCTGAAAAAGCCCTTATTTTAAAAAACTGGTTCACAGATTGAAGGTGTTTGTTTCACAGATTGAATATTTAATTTTGTCTTTTTTATCTTCTTTTCATGTTATTCCCTGTTTAATATAACCATGGCTATTTTTTGTTAAGTTTGATTATCTTGACTATGGTCATCATCCAACTTTTTCTTTTTCCATAATTTTACTATCATCTCTGCCCTGTATGGATTTGATTTGATTAGCCAGATCCCCTAATCTCTCTTATATAGATTTCATGTTTCTTTGACTTTTATTATTTGCAGAATCTATTGTTCCTTGTACTTGGCTTATTTTAATATCCATCACTTTTTTATCTGGATTAATTTCAGATCTTGTTCCTTTTTGTTTTGTCAACTCAATTCATAGTTTTCTAACTTATTTGATTTGGGCTACTATTTGTTCAGCTATATTTTTACTAATTTCAGCCATGTTATCTATTTTCTATAGCAGCATTTGAATTTTTTGCTTTTTTTTAAATTTTGTTTTTCTTTCATTTTATTATTCTCTTCTCTTTGTTCTTGTCTCAATTTATTATGTTTTTTTTATTATCTTTTTTTTGTCCATCTCTCTTTTTCTTATCTCTGTCTCTTTGTTCATCTTTTTTTATTATCCTCTTTTTGTTTATTTATTTGTTTAAATATTTCTTCTAATCTTTTTTGACTTACTTCAAATCTTTTTTTCTTGTCCATAAACATTTGTACCAATTTGGCTGCTGTAGTCATACACTAATCTTTCTGTTTCTTCAGTTGATTGTTTGTCTTTTTTATGACCATGTTCTCTCTTCATTTTTTTTTTCAATTTTCCTCTTGTCATTGTATATGTTTATATTATAGAACTTTTTTTCTTCAAGAAAACTGTTAAATTATTTTTACACACCGGAAATGTAAATAGGGACTTTTAAAATAATATCTCATAAAATAAGCTTCACATCACCTTCCCTTCCATGCAACATTTCACTTCACTGTCTCAATAATTGTTTTTATTTAATTTAATTTATTTCCTTTGCATTATGCTTTAATTCTATTCTGCTCATGCATGTGTGGCTGTTTTCTAATTCAATATTTTTATTATTATTTATTTTTAATTTAAGTATACATGTATGCACAAAAACAAATTCATATAACAAACAATTTGTCAAAACTTTTCTCAAAAATCTGATTAGCTTCTGATAGAAAAAGAATGCATAGTGACATGCAATATTGGAATAGATACAGAATACTGCCACAAGAGGTACAAAATCAATCATGAACACTAGAAGGTCTTTCTCAATGTAGACACTATAAGCTACCTACAACCCAAATATAGAAATAATAATACAAAAATCTTTGCAAAGTCCTGCTCCTTTGAGTCTTAGGAGCTGGTAAATACAAAACTATGCATTACTCCTTTTCTTGGAGACTTAGAGATTAGGGGTAATGGCAGGATGATGTTAACTGATCATGATAAACAACAGGAAATATCAAAACTTGAAAATGGGTTAGAGTAGTGCCTGAGATAGAGTACTGACTGCATTGAGTGATATGAAAACATTGCATCCTCAAGCCTATGACAGAACCCTCCATCTGTAATCAGTACTGAATGTACAATTAATCAAACTCCAATAATCAAAAGTTCAATCCAATCTCCAAAACACATACTTTAATTTTCTATTCTGTTTTATTTATGAACTCCTTAAATATACAATAATATAAATATTTTTATAATTTATGATCCAATTATAACTTAATCATTATGGTTATTCTCACATTTTACAGTAATACTTTTTAAAATTAATTCTGCATCAAAATATAGTTGTCTTTTTCAGGTGTAATTTCTGAAGTTCAGGTTAAGTGGTCACTTTGTACACCAGAACTTGGTCAACATCAAACCCAACATTGAGTGTCATTTGTAGCAGTATAAATAATTGAGTCATTAATATGGGGGGGTAATATGAAGAGATGAAAATACTCCCTCATCCCACTTATCACAAATATAATGAACAAATAAAAATTAAATATAAAATGAATAAGGAGAATGCAGAATATAGAATAAATGAATATCTAGTGAGTATGAGCAGAAAGTCAGCAAGAACAAAACCATAAGGTGCATGTCCAGCATTACAGAACAATAATAAACATTAATCATCAACAAAAAAGCTGTCAAAAATCAACAGTCAGCCTTATGATTGATTTGAAAAGAGTCCAGTATAAACAGGCTAATTATCTAGCCATTGACAAAATTAGGGCAAAAATACAACACAATTATTTAGATGCACATACTTAAATGTTAATCCATCAGAATATAAAAATTCAAATAATGCTAAAAAACTGAAATATTCTGATGGCCACATAGTACTATTAATGTACTGGACACCAAAAATTTAATTTCTAATAATAAAAAATATATAAAAATGTGCATGGTCTTAAAAGGTGATAACACTGAACTATCCAATGTTATCATCTGAATATCTAAATACCAACATAATCCATCCATCCATATAACTAATCATTATGCACTAACCTAGCTCTGGAAGCAAGAATTGTATGAATTGTTACTGTGAATGACAGCTAAATAAAATAACAGCTTATTTTACTTTATTTAAAAATAAATTTACTGGGATAATTTGAAAACAATCCTTCAAACTCTAAGTTGTATTGAAATCAAGTCACACACTGTCATTTCATGAAATTGATAGTTGGAGCAATAAAGACATTAACATTAAAATATTTTTAAACAATTATTTAATAAACTAATTGATTAATAACAAAAAGTGAAAAAATGACATGTTACTTTAGGTGCATGAATTCTTATCAAAAATTATAGTTTTATTAAAAAAATTAACTAACCAGTTGATTTTTATTCCTTAAATTGACTTTTGCTTTCATTAAATTATTTCTTCAAGTAACAAAAGTTGGAAAATAGCTTTTCAACCAGAGATAAGTGCATTTTAAACTAGCTTATTCCTTTTGTATATAATTTGAGAGGTCAAAGAAATGATATAAAACAAAGAAAAAAAACATGACAAATTTATAAAATTAAGTTACTTAAAAAAATTTTATAATTGTAAAAGAAAAAGAAAAAATCACATAAATTAAAAAATCTTCAACTAATAAAAACTACTAATAAAATTATTAATTAATACCAATTGCTGTTTAATTTTAAAAAGATCTCGCCTAAAAAATATACCTTATACCATGGTTTTAATTTTTTTGGAGTTTCTCTGTGCATTTATATTTTACAAGTTTCCAGGCAGATGTTCTTTTTGAAGAAGGTTAATTGTACACAGTTATTTCTCTTTTCTTCATTTTGCAATAGGATATTTCAGGCTAAAAAACAAAGAATTTATACATTTTTTTTCCAATAAAATATCCAGCTAATACGTAGAGATATTCATGCTCTTTGTTAGAGACAAGTTTTTGTTACAGATTACTTCAAGATCACTTTCTTCTTTGTATTTAATGCCAGTGAAGCAGGTTATATATAGAAAAATTGTATTTAGCTTTTAGCTAAATTTAGCACATGGTTTTTATTGTAGAAAACATATATAAACAGTTGAGTTTCTGCACTATCTTTCTTCTTTAGCAGCTGCATTAGGAAGTTCTGCTCTGCTCAACAGCTTGGTCAGAATTTCTACTATCTTCTTTGCAGCTTTCTCCCACTGTCTTCTTCTGCAGTTGACTTAAAACTATCCTCTTCAACAGTTATTTCAGAAATGACTGCTTCCTACAAGACACTTAGTTCTTCTTTAACACACATCCCTAATTTTAGAAAATTCTTTTTTTTAACCAACCATAATCCTATCTTCTACATTCATCTATTTATCTCCTTTAACATTGATATTGGGAAAACAAGTCAAAAATCAAAATTAGAATCACAGTCTGAAAATTTTAGATTTCACACTCAATAGACTTTTAGATAAATGATGGCTTTGGGTTAGATCTAGTGCCAGAACTTACCCTAGCACCTCTCTGAGGAGTGCCAAAGCACAAAACCATGGTCAGAGGTTTAGAGGGTTTTCTGACATATTTTATATGCTTTCTCTGGCTAAGCATTGATTACAAAGCTTGTTGAGCAATTGGAAATTGCTCATGGTTTATATCTTACAAGCTTAAGAGAATTGGGTCATGTGATCTATGACTCTTATTTTGACTAATTGTAGTTTCTGCTTTAAGTCTTATGCAATGTTATATTGCTAAGACTACTAATATATGGTATGGCTGAAGATCTCTCAACCCCATATAGCTATTTGAGTTGGATAGCTGGGTTTGAAGACATGTAGGTGTCTGAAAATTTCAGAGTTTTCCCTCAATAGATAACTTTTAGATAAATGCTGGCTTTGGGTTGGTATTTTTAGATCTAGTTCCAGAACCTACCCTAGTGCCTCTCTGAGGAGTGCCAAAGCACAAAACCATGGTCACAAGTTTGGGGTGTTTTCTGACTGAGATATTTTAAATGCTTTCTCTGGCTAAGCATTTATCACAAAGCTTGTTGAGCAATTGGCAATTGCTCATTGTTTGTAAATTGTTAATGTCTTTGATTTTACAGTTAATCAGTTTTCACTTACCATAGACAAACCTACCAGAGTAAAGTACTTTATTATATTTTTTTGAAGTATTTGTGACATTGGAAAACTAAAATGACAAATTTAGGATAAAATAAATACTGATTGAACGTAACAAGTTAATTATATACCTATATAATTATGTGCTTGTGTTTTTTTTTCCAATGTGTTTAACCAGAGTAATTTGGCTGCATTTTTTGATTTTTAGAGACTCATAATTTTATTTTACCATACATTATATAAATTCATAAGAAGGTACCCAAAAGAATCCTCGAATTTTGTAATAAAAAATTGTGTTACAAATTAAAACCTCTTCCAAAGAATTGTCCAGTTGATGCAATACTCTGATTTTTTGGTTAAAAGATAATTTTAAGATTAATTTGACTTGCTCAGATTAATGTATTGGTGTTGATTATAAATATAAAAATGTGCTGGAAAATGTGATATTTTTATACATACTGTGTCCATACTTATGTTTACCTTTACTTTTTATCTTATTACTATCTACCATCCATTAATCAACTCAAGCTTAAGAAGATATATAGCCCTAGAATAGAATAAATAATGAATTTCTGCTCTAGTCCACTTATTAAAAATGAGCTGGAATACTTATGATATAATGTATTAGATATTCTATTTCCGAAAAACCAAGAATTTCTCTTTTTAATCATTTGTTATATGAATATAGAGAATTTGAACACAGACTTTCACACACCCTTCAGTTATTCACACTATCTCATATCGCTGATACACATGAACACACACATGTAGAAAAGATAAACAATTATCAATATATGTATTTCGTGCTGAACCAGCACTCATCAGTTGGTCCAGATTATCATCTCCCACACACATATATAATCAGTGCTCAGTTATTTTAAGATAGCAAATCTTCATACTTTAATGGACAGGTTTCCATCTACTCCAACTCTTCAGCCATTCATGCCATTGAAAATCTGATGATAGAATGCCCAAATCTCATTCTGATGCCAATATTATTATTATGCCCATGTTGACCTCAAATCACTCTGACCCCTCATACATAGAAGAGTGATGGGCAGAATTCAGGATTAATTTGTAATATTTGAAATACAGGCATACTTCATATCATCATCAACCATTATCAATCCCCTGCAGGATGGAGGTCTCTCCAAGTTCAATCCATCTCCGATCTTTAGCTTCCTCCACATCACCCCTGCACACTTTCTTATTTCATCCATCCATCTCACATGCGGTCTCTTTCCTGGTCTTTTACAATCTCTTGGAATACACTTTAAGATTTCAATTGTCTACCTATTATCATCTCTTCTAGCAATATGTCCAGCCCAACTCCACTTGTTTTTTAATTTTTTCAATGCAGTCAGTAACACCTGTTTGTTCTCTTATCCATATATTGCATTTTCAATATCTTTTTGTTACTCCCAACATGCATCTCTCTATACTTCTTTGAGTGGTCTGAAGTCTCTGTATTGCTCTTCTATTAAGTGTACAAGTCTCAGATCCATAAGTAAGAACTGGTAAAACACATTTATTGAAAACCTTCCTTTTCAAACACATAGGCATATTTCCTTTTAGTATCAAGTTATTTCTACCAAAAGCACACCAACCAAGTTTAATTCTATGATTAACTTTATTCATTATGTTTCCATCTGCATTAATAATCTGACCAAGGTCTGTAACTGTTAACTTCTTCTAACTCATCATAATAAAACTTTATTCTCATACTTTGAGAAAATCCATTACACATTACTTTAGTCTTTTTAACATTTATCTTTAGACCTACTTTCCTACTTTCATCTTATAACTCCTGCAACATTTCCTGCAGCTTTAAAGCATTATTTGCAAAAACAACTACATCATCTGCAAAATCTAAATGACTTAAATAATCTCCATTTACTTTCACTCCTTTACTTTCCCATTTTAATCCACAAAATACTTCTTGCAGCACTGCTGTAAAAAGTTTTAACCCTGTCTTACACTCTTCTCAATGTTGACTTTCCCAGTAGCATTATATAATCTAATTGTTGCTGTTGCATTTTTATAAATATTCTTTAAAATATGACAATATCCTAAATCTATACCTTGATGATCCAATGCTTTAATCACTGAAGAAATGTTTATAGAATCAAATGCCTTTTCATAATCTACAAATCCAAAGCATAATGGTAACTCATATTCATTTGTCCTTTCTATAACTTCTCTCAATATCTGGATATGATCTATTGTACTAAAACCACTTTTAAATCCAGCTTGTTCTCTTGATTGGTGGAAATCCAATGGTCTATGTTCTCTGTAGACAAGTTGTAATTATCTTGGTAAAAATTTTGTATAAAACTGATAAAAGGCTGATAGATCTGTAATTTCTCCTTTTTTAAATATTAATATTAATACTACATCCTTTCAATCATCTGTACATCTTTATCATTTAGACATTTGGTATATAACTTTGTTTAAAAAAATTCTATTTCTTCACCTGCTTCTTTTAATAGATCAATTATAATTCCATCATTCCCTGGAGCCTTTTCTTTCTTCATACATTTAATTGCATGTCTCACTTCTTCATTTACAAGTTTAGGCAATTCAGAAGATGTAATAGATATAGGAGGTAATTGTTCTTTATTACCATATAATTCTTGATAAATCTTCTATCCATTTCATTATGTCATCTCTCTTTTTAATAATAATTCCATCTTTTTTTCTTATTGCAGATATAAATTTCCTACCAATACCAAAATGTTGTTTTACACTCTTGAGACTTTTATTTTCTTCTACAGCTTTTTTTGCTAGTTCACAGTTATACTTTGTTATATCATTTTCAACTCTTTTCCGCACCATTTTACAAAATTCGAGATATTCAATCCTTTTTAATGCATCATTTTTATATATCTTCATATTCCTTCTTTTCTTCATAAATTCTCTAGTCTTAGTAGAAATTTTATTGGTCAATTGCTGCTTTTTTCTACCAGTTATCTTTGTTGCAGTTTTTAAAAGTGTATCAGTTATTTTCATATTAATTTCATTTAAATCTGAATCATGTTCAAAATCTACTAATGGTTGAAACCGATTTCTAAGTTCTAATTTAAATTCATTAGAATGTTTCTGAAGATTAGGAATATCAACTGTAAATATTGTTTTTCGTAATAATTTTTGTCTCTCTAGTTTTGCATTAACACGTATTTTACATCTTCATATACCAGGAGCTTAATTGTAAATATCTAAATGCAAAATAGGTTGTTCATTTAATATTGTAATAATAATATAAATAGAGTAAAAATTAAAAAAGCAACTAATTTATTGCAACTATCAATAATAATAATGCATATCAACATATTCATTTAAAAGGCCTTTATTATTTTATAATAGGGTTCTAAATATAGGAATTCAATCATTTCTAAGAACAAAATACTGAAATAATGTGTTGAAAGATTTATTAACAAGTGAAAACCAACAGGAATTATCAAATTTTATTAATTGATTATAATAATCTACGGTCTGCTTTAAGTAAAACAAACCTTACAAACATACATATAGATTTCCTTTAAAAAACTACAATGAAAAATTTTGAAGTAAGTTCATATTTTAAAATATATAGTCATAATTCAATTGAACATTACATAGCTTCATGTATGATGATGAATGAAGATCAATAATACCCATTTTATTCAACATGTAGGAGGCAAAGTATCAATAGCTGAGAGAAAGAGAAAGAACGACTTATATAATTAAACTAGATGCACCTGGCCTTTAGAAAAACTTGTTTTAATATGTGAATTTGTGAGCATTAATAGCTTCGCATTAAATTCTTCATAATAAAAATTTTGGATTATTAAATATAATATTTATACTTTTTTTTAATTGATTGCTTTAACAATTTTTTTTAAGATTTAACATAAATTAAACAAAATATTTTAATATTATATAAATAAATGTGAGAAATTTATAAATGAAAAAATTGAAAAAAACATATTTGGAATATACCTGTTAGCATTATTAATAGTTACTACTTATTAATGGCAGAATATAAAAATGACAGCATAAAAGGTCAGCATTTTTTTTTTTTAAATTGGTACATTAAACAAAAGATTTTAATATTTTTAAATTAATTTTTAGAAATGTAGCTGGTCTGATAGGTTATCATTACCTGTTTATTTGATATATGAATTTGATAGCATTAAAACAGTTTATTAATGATAAGCATTGCATAAAATATAAATGAACATAATAGTTTTTTAATTGGTTGTGACACGTGACTGCCTTATGGACAAACATCCATGTGAATCACATTACCATCTTGTGGAGAACATACCTTCACCAATCAGATAACATGCAAAATAGGGATGTTATATATAGAGATTTGCCTTATGGACAAACATCCATGTGGATCCCATGACCATCTTGTGGACAATATACAATCACCATTCAGACAACATGGAAAATAAGGATGTTATATATAGAGATTTGTCTTATGGACAAACATCCACGTGGATCACATGACCATCTTGTGGGCAACATACAATCACCATTCAGACAACATGGAAAATAAGGATGTTATATATAGAGATTTGTCTTATGGACAAATATCCATATGGATCACATGACCATCTTGTAGACAACATACATTCACCATTCAGACAACATGGAAAATAGGGATTTTGTATATAGAGATTTGCCTTATGGACAAACATCCATGTGGATCACATGACCATCTTGTGGACAACATATATTCACCATTCAGACAACAGGGAAAGTAGGGATTTTATATATACATTAATATTTCATTTTATTACAAAGTAAAATATGAAAAACAAAATTCAAAACAAGTGTTCTATATTTTTTTAAGCTTTTAACTAAAATAAAAGACCTATTAAAGTTTAATATGCAACTTTAAATTGTGTTAAATTGTGGCACAAGAAATGGCCTTTGGACATTGACAATGATTATCATTACTTGACCATAGTATTGCATTACCTTTGGACATAAATCATAACATACGCTTTTACAATTTATTACACTTTCAATTATATAATGTTGGAGAAAACTGATCTGATAATTGAGGCAAAGCATGTTCTGTGAATGCTAACTGAAATATGTTATTTACAAATCCCAGTTAAGAAAATTGAAAATGGATTCAAATATTGTCTTCACTCAGTGAAAACTATTGACCATAGCCTACCACTTTGATTTTTTTAAGCTACAAAAATAAAATAATAACAGAATGGGGATTTATTTAGGAAGTCATGTGATACTCAAGTACTAACTTGAGCTTCAATCAGAAACCTTTAATTCTTGGGTTCATCAGTCTACCATTGTGCTAAATTCCAATGATGATACAATAAATAAATAACTTAATTTATTAATTCTAATGTTTTTAGGTGTATTTTTTTATCAGTTTTTAAAAAGCATTACTTTGTTGCCCACAGGTTATAAATAATACTATAAATGAAACAAATAGACAGATAATAAGACAGACAAACAAACATACACATAGATGGATGGATGGATAGATAGATAGATAGATAGATAGATAGATAGATAGATAGATAGATAGATAGATAGATAGATAGATAGATAGATAGATAGATAGATAGATAGATAGATAGATAGATAGATAGATAGATAGATAGATAGATAGATAGATAGATAGATAGATAGATAGATGGATGGGTGGGTGGGTGGGTGGGTTGGTGGGTGGGTAGGTAGGTAGGTAGGTAAGTAGGTAGATAGATAGATAGATAGATAGGTGGATGGGTGGGTAGGTAGTTAGATAGATGAGTGGGTGGTCAGGTAGGTAGGTAGATAGATAAATAGGTAGGTGGATGGGTGGGTGGGCAGATGGGAGGATGGGTAGGTGGGTGGGTATGTGGGTAGATAGATAGGTAGGTAGATAGATAGATAGATAGGTGGATGGGTGGGTAGGTAGTTATATGGGTGGGTGTGTGGTTGGGTAGGTAGGTAGGTAGATAGATAGATAGGTAGGTAGGTAGGTAGGTGGATGGGTGGGTGTATGGGCAGGTGGATGGTGGGTAGGTAGGTGGGTGGGTAGGAAGGTGGGTGGGTGGGTGGGTAGGTAGATAGGTAGGTAGGTAGATAGACAGATAGACATACAGACAGACAGATAGATAGATAGATAGATAGATAGATAGATAGATAGATAGATAGATAGATAGATAGATAGATAAATGTGGGTTGATAATTAAGTCAAAAAGAGGAGAGATCATTCAAAGCAGATGCTTTAAATAAGCAGGTACAAACGTAAACAAATGGATATTCATTAATTAATATAAAAAATTAATAATATTAAGTTACTCAAAAACCATAATTTACAGATATAAAAAATTACTAAAAAAAACAGGATATATTAAGTTACTCAAAAACCATAATTTACAGATATAAAAAATTACTAAAAAAAACAGGAGTAGGAACTTTTTTTCGAACAAGGACATTTATAGGCCATACAAAATTACCAACTTAAAAATTAACCTGCTATCTTTGATCAAAAATTTAATTAACTTACCTCTAATCATCAAGGGTGGGCAACTTTTTCAATTGGCAAGTCTATTTCAACTTTTCCTTTTTAATCAAGGGACATATTTTTTTACGAATTAAAGATAAAGTAGCATCATTATTATTAATGGCTGATCCACATTTAATGAAAATTTTTCCAATTCACTTTGTATCTATTTTTGTGACATATTTATATTTTCAAATTTCTGTAGCATCTACGATGAAGACTTTTATAAACTTTTCTTCAGAAAATGATTTCGAATTTTCTGCTTTTTACTTTCTTAGAACTTTCTGACTTCTGTGTGTTATAAAACATGTTAACTACTTCATAAAACCCCATTTCAAGCTTTCTATTTTATCATTTCTTTCTTCCCTAATAATTTTGTGGTAATTTGAATGTTGTGGTAAATAGTGCCTCTTAATAGTGTGTTTTTTTATTAATTGATCCTTTCCAGACATATAAAGTGCATCAATTTATTTATTTCTATAAAAAAAATGCATTGATCCATTTCTTTTGAAATACACGATTTACTGTGTCAATTTTTCTTATCTAACTTAGTGTAGCCATCCTAATAAAAAGAAATATATGCTAAATAATAATAAATTGAAGTAAAATTTGAATTTTATTTTTGCTAGTTATATGTTCTGTTAAATCATTATAAAAAGAAACAAAATGTTCTAAACATAGGTTAAATCCATAGACAGATTGACTACTCAATATAGAGAATTCAATGCACCTTTGAATGAAATAAAACAATTGTGAAGATTGGAAACAAAAAACGATATAGTTGAGAAAATAAATATTTTATTTTACTAAACTCTTAATATCTGCATTACACGTGGTTAGATAGAAGTTTTATACAGGTCCATTTTATATATGTTTTTGAAAATGCAAGGGGCTAGATTGAGAGCTTTTGGGGACTGAACTTGGCCTAGACTGAAGGTTTCCCATTCTTGATCTAAAACAAAGTACAATGCAACTTTCACATTGTGCATACATCAATATATTGTAATAATATTCAACAAATTTATATAAATGTTTTCATTAACAAAATGAACTGAGATAAAATTATTTCATACTAAACCAAAGTGAAAGGCTGAAAACCTCTCATATGCACTTTTAGGATGCTTAGATGACAGGTAACCAGATGTAATGGTGTCTGTATAGGGAGCTCTTAAGTCACAACACAAGACAGAGATTTTATAAGAAAAAGATGGTTCTGAAGCATTTTGACTTAAGAGCATGAAGCTATAAACATCTTCACATTTAACTCACTGCATATTATTTACAAACCAACAACGCGAAATCTTTCGATTTACTAGTAATTTTTCAGATCTTATGAATTGACAGTGACGTATGCAAATATTATTTATTAAGCGCAAGCAATTCGTAATTAAAGTGAAAGGCTGAAAACCTCTCGCATGCGCTTTTAGAATGCTTATATGACAGCCAATCAGATGTAATGATGATTTTTTTTGTTAGATTTTACTTTTAACTTTAATTTACTAAATATTTTTAATGATTATTTGTAATAATATTTGTTTAAGTTTTTTTTTTTTTAAATTTATTCACTGTTTATAATTTTATTTGTAGTTCTTTTCTTCTTTTCGCTCTGTTTCTCTGTTTTAGTACTTATTTTTTCATTAATCATAGCTTTTTTTTTTATTTAATGTCTTTTTGATTTTGTTTTTTTATTCTTATTATTTATTTAATGTCTTTTTACTTTACATTATTTTGCTGTTGAAATATTAAACTATTACTCTGACACTATGTGATAATTTTTAGCTTGGAAAAAAGTTTCAATATGTTTTTTTTTTACTTGTTTAAAAATACCCCCCCCCCTTCCCACTCCTCAATAGTCAAGAATGATTTTTAATCATTTTTAGTGATTGATATACTGTAATTCTCAAACACTCATGTTTTCAGTCATTTTTATATAAAACAAGAAGGGGATGTCAAGTGTCTTTATCTGTCAAAATCAACCCTAACTTTTATTGCCTATTTGACATTCATATTTTTTATTCCATCTAGGAGTTTAAAACTTGTAGTTAAAAACTTTATTTAGTTATGTCTTTTTTAATGCGCTCATTTAATTTTTAAATCTAGAACTTGTCAAAATTTACCTTAACAACTTTTGGAAAGTTTGTGTTTTATTTAACCTTAAATTTACAAATACTTTGTGAATATAAAGCAATTCATTTTTTAAAAATAAACTCTTTTTAAAAATATAGAAACCAGTTGCTTGATGCAGATTTTAAAATCAATTACAACTGTAGGACTAAATAGGTCGCTATAAAAGAGAGACTTTACTAATACATCGAAGAGCAGTTTTAAAAATGATAATAATAAAGGATTTTGTTGCTAAGGAGTTCATTAGAAGTTTGAGGACCAGAAGTCTCAAAAATGACTCATGGAACCTCAGCACCAGAGTTTACCAATTTACTACTGTACAAAACCATGTAGAACATAACAATACAAACTGATCATCAGACTAACCTGCTGCCATCTAGTGAGAAGTTTGATACATTTTCTTGATACTTGTGAGTTTTCAAGCAAACCAAGATGGTGACCCCCATTTTGATAAATGTACAGTTTTGAGGGCTGATAATCTATCAAAAATGCGGTAGTTGTTAAATTAAAACAAAATTAATAAATTGATTATTAAATTTTAAAAAGGAATAAATTCCAATAAATTTCATTAAAAAGCTTTATTTCTAGACAAGCATTGGTGGTCGAGAGGTCGGCGACGGCTACTTTTTAAGCAGTTGTTCCGGGTTAGCGGGTTCACTTCCTGACTGATACTATGACACATGGGAAAGCTTTAT
This sequence comes from Epiperipatus broadwayi, assembly GCA_028023455.1. Lineage (NCBI taxonomy): Eukaryota > Metazoa > Onychophora > Udeonychophora > Euonychophora > Peripatidae > Epiperipatus > Epiperipatus broadwayi. The sequence continues at coordinate 376,273 of JAQFVV010012616.1, read as the reverse complement.
TTATACTTTTTGTAATCATATTATAATGTGGAAAATGATGAGATGCTCTTAACAGTATCATATTTTGGTTCAATTCAGCGTCTCTTTTTGTTGGTAGTTTTTTTTTGGTAAATTGTCATAATGATAAAAATTTGGAACTTTACTATCACAGAATGTGATGCAGGACACTATTTCCAAAAGTACAGGATACTGCGTTCCCAAAAAGTGGGCATTAATGTTCATGGTATTATTGCACACTACCATCATGAATAAAGTGTAAATATTGTATTTATTATACAAAATTAACAAAGCGTATGCCACACTTGAATGAGAAGCTATAAAGATACACAGAAATTATTACACGCTAAGCGCTTTCGAGGTCTTTTGCCTCATAATCAAAAAAAAAAGAAACTATAAATATTGTAATTAACTTTTCCATAATGATTTCTTTTTAAAAAATAACAGTAATAAAAATAAAAAGTAAATATTAAATATGATGTTTTCTAGTGTGCATTTTTGTAAACATTTTTGGGGGCCCTCAAAACTCCAGATTTATCAAAAATATGGGTTGTCATCTTGGTTTACTTGGAAACTCACAAGCATCTTTCTCTTTTTTACTTTTTATTTAATTAAAAAGGGGATCTTAATTGCATGATTAATATTATCTGACAAGTAAAAAATGGAACTTTATTTATACTTTTAAACAAACTGAAATGTTTTTTAAAGACACACTTCTGTTATAGACATGAAACTAATGACTACAAGATATTTAGAGAATAAACAAAGGCAAAACTCTCCATACAGTAGTGCCACCCTGTGCCAAACAGAGTAATCAATGGATGCCAGAAGGCTTGGCATAGGGTGGCACTACTGTATGGAGAGTTTTGCCTTTGTTTACAACAATTATGTGCTAGTGTAGAGATGGTGATCATGTGATGTTTAGTGATATTTAGAGAATATTGCTATTTAGTAATAAATAATTTGCTTTAAAAATGTCTGGAGGGGCAAACTAATTCAAAAAGTCATTGAGTAAAATATGTAAAGATGGTAGTGATGTTTTGATATTAAAATAATGAAAGCTGGATGAAGATTAGACAAATTAGCAGGCAAATATAACAAACAAGAAGGCAAGATATCAGAAATACATAAGTATCAGGAATCAGATGATCACATAAATATTTAAAAAAACTATGATTGATTAGTAGACACAGCATAGAAATTCAATATATTTAGATATCTGAAGAAAATATGCAAGGCAAATTTCTGCAAAAAATCGTTGCTAAGAGAAATATATAAAAACAATATTGCAAATCTTGATATTAAAATAATGATCAATTGGTTTTAAAATGCAAATAAGTAGTGATAATAACCGAATTCAAATAAAATAATTACAAAAAAATTATTAATGAACTTTTTATACACCACTGTAATTTATAAATATATTCACCTTATCTTAAATAACTGGATGGGAAGACCAACTAAGGGAGCTAAAATACTTTGAAATCTAGATCCAGAAAGATAATCTCCAGTTAAATTACAAAATGTGTATCAAACCTATAAAAATAGGAGGTTACACGCACCCTAAATTCATCTCTCCCAATTCTCACAAATACGTTGTTTTATCATCATTTCTTTACAGAAACTATCATTTATGCAAACAGGAAGCTGCTCATAAAACCAACATCAAACAATACCTAAATGAAATAAGTGAGATAGGCTTTAAATATACAGATCTCACAAGGAGAGTCAAAAACTTTTACGACAAAATAACTAACCCACTCAAAAATGACAAACCTTGGATACTGCTACCATATGTAGCCAAAAATGTAAATAAAATTTTCTCACAAACCCATTGAATAAGCTATCACACTCCTCCCACAATAAATAGACTGATAAATAATTATAAAGAAAGACTCCGAATGATCAAACTCTGCACATCATACATAAAATTACATGCCCCTACCCAAGAAGGATGCAGTGCTATTGACTATGCTAAATCATATGCTTGCCTCTCTACAAGGATCTTTCAACATAAATACCTCTACAAAAAAACCCACAAACAATTCTGAACTTGTCTATCTTTCTCAATCAACAAAACGCAATAGGCCATACATTCGAGTCCATAACCACCAACATTGCATGAATCGAGTAAAATAACATCAAGAAAAAAAATTAAAGAGGTGTGGCATATAGCCAAGCTCTAATATCATAAAAAGGAATAAATCTGTTTTCCCTTTGTCAAAGAAATGTGCAATACAATTTACATATATTTACATAAAATCACGGCCTATATATATGCACCCACTCGCACAAATCGCAATGCTATGAATATGAATGAGGACATGCATTACCCTCAAAAGCACTAAGCTTCAGTAAATACACATTTGTTAATAGCCACTTAAGCTCATATATTTATAAAAAAAAAAGTTTATGTAACCGATAATAGAAAAAAAAAACTACACCTGGGTCTCGTTTTACGCGATAGATAAGTTCCTCAGAAAACACGCGCAAACAAAATTGCGCAAAAGTAGACGTAACTTACCTTGAAAAAGGGGGGATACGATCTGTGATTTTTCAAAAATCGTGTAAAAGCAAAGCACCAACGTAAAATTACTTTAAAATTTGTGCAAAAAAAAAAAAGAAATAAATAAAATATGACTAATAAAAAATTTCAAATTTGAAAAAAATTGATACAAGACAAACTTTTTTTAACTATAATATTTAATTTTATTCAAAACAATATATTTTTATGCATAATTTACAGTAATTTACATTTTTTTATACATGTTTTAATTATTATCGCGATTTGCCGATAAACAGGTTAGTTTGCAAACTCATAAAAAAATCAGATTCTTCACATGAGAAAATACAACTAGCACCAACGTCACTCTCATGTTGTTAATGGTTTTCTGGTGACAACGTAATTAGTAATTAATCTAACAACTAAAAATTAAATTCTTATTTTGTCTTTAATTTTTTAATTTTCAATTTTAATTGTGCTCACTGCTATTACTGATTAAAAATAAACTTGCGGACACTAAATGATTAATAATTGATTATGTTCTTGTGATTTAAAATGCAAAATTAACACGCACAATGTTTGAACAAATTTACATTATAATCTTGTAAAATTTAATGTGTGTATACATAAAATGTGGAAATCATGATTTTAATTTCATTATTGCATAAAATTACTAAGATGAAAGTCAAATTCCAATAATGAGCTATTAGTTTCAATATACGCGAAATTTATTATTTAAAGTAATAGCACATTATCGAAGTTCGACTTCTGGTGAAACATGGAATCGCGTAACTTCAAAATCATGTTAAATAAATCCGCGTAAAAAGAGACCCAGGTGTACTTCATTCACAAAGATGAATTTAAAATTGACCCTATTGTAGTTTCCAACCTAGTTAGCAATTACTAATTAAGAAAATCTTATTTCTTGGAATTAAAAATAAAAGTGTGGATAGAATTATAAAAAATAAAATAAAACAGCAGATATAAATAGTCAAAATAAGAGTCATAGATCACATGACCCTATTCTCTTAAGCTTGTAAGTTATAAACAATGAGGATTGCCAATTCCTCAACAAGCTTTGTGTTAAATGCTTAGCCAATGAGAGCATTTAAAACATCTCTGTCAGGAACCCCCCCCAAACCCCTGACATGGTTTTCGTGCTTTGGCACTCTTCAGAGAGGTGCCAGGGTAGTGTCTGAACCTACCCTGGCACCTCTCTGAAGAGTGCCAAAGCACGAAACCATGTCAGGGGTTGGGGGGGGGAATTCCTGACAGAGATATTTTAAATGCTCTCTCTGGCTAAGCATTTAACACAAAGCTTGTTGAGGAAGTGGCAATCCTCATTGTTTAAAACAGCAGATAATCTCTCTTTTTTAAATCCAGGGTTAGTTTGATTTATGTGGTAAGTGGTATCTGTAGACCTAGGATCATTATGCATTATATATATATAATTAATAAAACAAGTCATAAATTTCATAACTTGCTTTTAGGCTTGCATTTAAATGATCACTAGATGGAGCTTACTAATAGCTCAAAACAAGCTTTATTTTTATAATTGCTGAAAGAGAAAGAATTCCAAATCTTTCGGCACTTATAAAAATAAAGCTTGTTTGGAGCTATTGGTAAGCTCCATCTAGTGATCATATATATATATTGTTTTATTACCTGTTAGTGTTAATGGAATATCTATCATATCAAGTCAATCATATATATATATATATTGTTAAAAGGAGGTTGCCTTGACAACAGTTTGAAATTATTGATTGTTATTGATATTGGGATTGTTTAAGCATTGACTGGTTTTAATGATTATATATATATATTAAAAGCCAGTCAGCACTTAGACAATCCCAATATAAATAACAATCAATAATTTCAAACTGTTGTCAAGGCAACCTCCTTTTAACAATATATATATATCTTTGTAATAATGTTTTTTACTCTCAAGTGCTCTTATCAAAAATTAAAAATTAGAACTCAAATGGCTCCTGCAGTTAATTTAATGAGAGTTGATATTCAGATCATGGATATCATGGTTGATTATATTTAGGATATCTCCAAAATTTTAATTGCTCTAAGAAATAATAGTAAATTTTAAAAAGGACTTTTAAAAAAAATGCAATCTAACAAACACTTTTGCTTCCAAAAACAATTAGTGAAATAAATTATAAAAATGGCCCTAAACATATACGTATTTGACAATGCCAATTTTATTTAGGTATCTTATATATCTAACTTGTAAATCCTCACCTTTGCTGAAAATTGTTGGCATTTCCTTAGAAAAAGTGCTGTGTTCCCAAAATTTTAGATTATATTATGAATACTACCCTAAGAAAGGAGTTGGCTAATAATTGAAAGGAGACCCTTTGATTCATCTTTAAGTTCTTAAAGGAACTGAACAGGACAAATTCCTAATGTCCACTCCATAAGTTCTTGGCATTGTCACTGTTATTTATATATTGTATGAACATATACGGGCTGCTGTCCAATAAGCAGTATCCAGCATTGTGGAGTTTATTGGATTTTTACTTTTGAGTTTAAGATCAAGAAACACTTACGGTCTTTATATTTAGTTGCTTGAAAAGTTTTAACTGAAAAATCAGCTGACTTTTCTTGAAAGCAGAAAAATGTGTGTGTGTGAATTATTATTTTTTTCTAATAGATTTTTACAATCATTACATACAAAATTAAATCATGGTTTCTTATTCCTATGATGATGTAAAGTTACGATCTAAGGCTGCAGGTGATGGCCGAAAGTTGAGGGCACTAAAAATCTCCTGATTGTGGACCCAGGATGCATTTGATAACAACTCTTTTATTTAGGTGATTACAACTGTAAATCACTTTCAAATGAAAAAAGATTTGTGAATAAGAAAACCTGTTAACATTAAATGGAATATTATTGAATGTTTTGAAGTTAGAAGTAAAGATGAAGTGGAAATTGATTTAAAAAGAGGCATATACTGTAATACAAAGGCACAAACATTGAAAGTACAAGTGGAGTAGGATTCATTATAAATAAAAAGTGGAAGAACAACATTGTGACACTTGGTCCTGTATCATATTAGAATGGCAAGACTAGTTATTCAACTTAATAGAAGATACCAAATGCAGATAATTCAGATTTATGCCCCAACAAGTTCTCACAGTGATGTAGTAGTAGAGAATTCTTATATAGATGTATAAAAGACTTTTGATCATACCAAACAACATTTTAAAATTGTATAGGAGACTTTAATACTAGAATTGGTAAACAAATGAAATATGAAAGTGCTGTAGGTAAATTGGTTGTGGTAAAACAAATGAAACAGGACACAGACTTGATCAGAAAAAGAAAACCTTTATATCATGAATTCCTTTTTTGAAAAAAAGGCTAAATGTAAATGGACATGGAAGCATCCAAATGAAAGTACAGCAGAATTGGATTATATTTTGTCTAACAGAAAATATGTATTTCAAGATTGTAATGTTCTTAATAAATTCAACACAGGAAGTGATCATCAATTAGTGAGATTAAGATACATGTTAATGCAAAATTAGAGACAAAAATTAATAAGAAAAACAATATTCACAGTTGATATTCCTAATCTTCAGAAACATTGTAATGAATTTAAATTAGAACTTGCAGTTCGGTTTCAAATATTAGCAGATTTTGAACATTATTTAGATTTGGATGATATCAATAGGAAGATAAATGATATACAATTTAAAAGATATCTGGTGTAAAAAAGAAGCAATTTACCGACTAAATTTCTACTGAGACAAAAAAATTTATGAAGACAAGTAGAAATATGGAAAAAATATAAAAATGATGCATTAAGAAGGTTTGAATATCTCAAATTTTGTAAAAGGGTGCAAAAAAGAGTTGATAATGATATTAGAAAATACAATTGTTAACTAGTGAAAAAAGATATAGAAGAGAATAAAAGTCTTAAGAGTATTAAATAACATCTTGGTATTGGTAGGAAATTTATTTCTGCAATAAGAAAAAGTATGGAACTATTAGTAAAAAGGGATATGACATCTTGAAAAGTGTAAAAGCAGTCTATCAAGAATTATGTAGCAATAAAGTACAAGAAAATGTACCTCCTACAACTACTATATCTTCTGAATTGCCTAGGATTTTAAATGAAAAAGTGAGAAATGCAATTATTATCTTTGAAGAAGGAAAAAGCTCCAAATAATGAAGGAATTATAATCATTATCTTAAAAGAAAAAAAAACAGATAAAGAAATAGGAAAAATTTTGGCAAAGTTATATACCAAATGTTTAAATGATAAAGATGTATCAGATGATTGGGAAAATGCCATATTAACATTAATATTTTAAAAAATGATAAAAAATATATTAGAAATTGCAGACCTATCAGTCTTTTATCAGTTCTATACATTTTTTTACCAAAATAATTACAACCAAAATAACAAGCTGGATTTAAAAGTGCTTTCAGTATAGTGGATCGTATCCAAATATTGAGAGAAGCTATAGAAAGGTTCAATTAATGTGAGTTGTTATTATGCTTTGAATTTGTAGATTATGAAAGGGCATTTGAATCTATAAGCACTTCTTTAGTAATTACAACTTTGGATTGTCAACATATAGACCCAGGATAGTGTCATACCCTAAATAAAGAATATTTATAAAATTGCAACAGCAACAATAAGATTACATAATGATGCTAAAAAGATTAATATTGAGAAGAGTTATGATAGGCTGACTCCATATCTTCAAAACTTTTTATAGCAGTTTTGAAAAAAATTATTTTGTAGATTAAACTGGAAAGCTAAGAGGATAAAAGTAAATGCAGATTATTTAAGTCATCTGGATTTCACAGATCATGTAATTGTTTTTGTAATTAATACCTAGGAGCTTCAGGAAATGTTGCAAGAGTTATCAGATGAATGTAAGAAAATAGGAATAAAGGTAATGTTAAAACAACTAAAGCAATGTTCAATGAATTTTCACAAAGGAAGAAAATAAAGTTTGATAATGAGAAGTTAGAAGAAGATGGAAACATAATAGATGAAATTAATCATAGAATTAAATGTGATTAAAGTGATTTTAGTAGTAACAATTTAATATTAAAAAGAAATATGACTATGTGTTTTTAAAAAAAGGTTTTTAATAAATGGGTTTATCCAGTTCCTATTTATGAATCTGAGAGTTGGACACTTAACAGAAATGCAATATAGACATCAGATTACTCAATAAAGTATGGAGAGATACATGAAAGAGTAGCAAGAAAAGATTGAAAACCAACTATATGGACAAAAGAACAAACAGGTGTTACTGACATCATGAATCTGAAGTAGAATTGGATAGAACATATTGTTAGAAGAGATAATAATAGATGGACAATTGAAATCTTAAACTGAATTCCAAGAGATGGAAAAGAAAGCACATGTTAAATGGATGGATGAGATAGTGGAGTGTGCTGGGATGAAATAACTTGATATTAATAGGAAATATGCCTATGTGTTTGAAAAAGAAGGTTTTTAATAAATGTGTTTTACCAATTCTTACTTATGGATCTGAGACTTGGACTCTTAATAGGAGAGCAATGCAGAAACTTCAGACCACTCAAAGAAGTATGGAGAGATGCATGTTAGGAGTAACAAGAAGAGATTAAAAATGCAATATATGGGTAAAAAAACAAACAGGTGTTACTGACCTCATTGAAAAAATTAAAAGACTGAAACGGAATTGGGCTCGACATATTGCTAGAAGAGATGATAATAGATGAACAATTTAAATCTTAAACTGGATTCCAAGAGATGGTAAAAGACCCAGAAAGAGACCACATGTGAGATGGATGGATGAAATAAGGTGTGTAGGGGTGATGTGGAGAAGAGAAGCTAAAGATCCGAGACGGATTGAACTTGGAGAGACCTTCATCCTGCAGTGGATTTATCATGGTTGATGATGATGATGGGGTGATGTGGAGAAGTGAGGTTAGAGATCAGAAAAGCTGGATTGAACTTTGAGAGACCCCTTCCTGCAGTGGATCAATAATGGTAGAAAATGATATTGACAATGAAGTGATAATGACCAGGATTTTTTATTGATGTTCTGAAGAGATCAGCATCTTACAAATCGTGGCTAGCATTAAAATAATTCTCCTATATTCTTTTGACAGACAAATCACACAGAGAGCAAATTCACTTTCTTCTGCTTTAGTTTTCATGTGAAGATTTTGAAATACAATTTTAAATGATTTTTTGTTTGTTTATAAAGTTTTTTTACACACTAATTGGTTGATTATTATAAAGAAATATATACGTAAACTTTCAATTTATTTATTTGTTTAATATAAAGACAAAAACCGAAAGAGACTATTAAGTCATTATTTGTCAAAACTGACTTGCTGTTAAAATCTTATAATTTTTGCAAGAAAAGATTAGATTTTGAAAGAATTATTATAAATCTAATTTCATTCATTAAAATAAAAATGAATTTGATCATTTTTAGTTTTAATCTTTAAGTAAATATGATGACCGTTATCGTACATTGCTACAGTGTATTTTTAGGTCTGTTTTTAAATATTTAAAATGGGAAATGTGATTTTTTAGAATATTATTCACTTATAAAATTAAATTAAAAGGAAATCAAGTCCAGTTTATTGATTTTTAGTATAAAATAAAGATTTTATAAAAACAGAAATATTGATTATTTCTGAAAACTCTCACCAGATGGAAGTTTGGAAAATAAAAAGAGCTTAAATATATATAGAAGTAAACAGAATATTTGGTGCGAGCTAATTTATGATAATAGCAAGGAAAGTAGTTTATTGTTTAAGGTTTGATCAAGATCTTTAGCAACAAAGGAATATACAGTGGAAAAATATGGCTGATTTAATCTGCAAGTTATGCAGGGAAGGCATAGAAAATATTAGGCATCTGTTAATTGAATGTAAATGTCTGCAAGCAGAAAGGATACAAATAATGAAGTTGTGGAAGAATAAGTATAAACAAAATGATTGTAGAGAATGTAGGTTTTTTTGGTTTTAATGTTGGGTTTTGGGGGGAAAATAAAGGGGATTTAGATATAAAGACCATGGAGTTGACAAAGATTGTTGTGGAAATGGGATGGAGCAGAATAGAGAAGAATGTGGGAAAAACTTTGGGTGGTGAATGGAAGGGGAAGGGCATGTGGCTAACAGGTTTCTCTGGGCATAGTGGCTGAGAGATTCCTGACTTTGAAAAAGAGAATCCACAGTGTATTGCATCACATCACAAGAGGGTTAAACAAATTGATATCAAATTTTAGTACTAATTTCAAACTTGCAATTGCTAGAAAGTGATTTACTAACATTCATATATGTAGTTGCTTATATAATTTTCTACAAATTTGATTTTTTATTAGCATTATTTGCATATATGTTAATATTATTTAATATATATATATAATTATTCAAAAACAATACAATAATTAATGCAGTAAACAATATTTTAAAAACAAATATCTGCTATAATTTAATAGAAGTACTTTCAACTATCTAAGTAGCCGTTATCAACTATATTCAAATTCTATTACAAAAATCATTATAAATGTATACAACAACAATTACATCATACATCAATTTTCCCACAATTCATTATTTTTTATATTACCAGCCTGTCTATTTATCAAATGTTGCTTTCCTTTTTTTATTAACATACCTTTTTTAATTTTACGTTTATTATTATTTCTTTCAATACACAAAATCTTAACTTTATTAAAATTTAAACCATAATTACATGTAACATTATGATTCAAAAAATAGATGTAGTATTTTAAATCAAAGTTGTGCAATATATAAATGTCTGTGTGTTCATGGGAAAGCATATATAGGTGAATCTTGATGTACTTTGGAGAAAAGATCAAAGGAGCATTTGTTGCTATATAAACGAGTGCAAAAATCAAGACAAGAGAGTGTTAGAAATGATGACTATCATCTTCAATATTTTTGGATCATGATGTTACATGTAATTATGGTTTTGATTTTGATTTTAATAAAATTAAGATTTTGTGTATTGAAAGAAATAATAATAAATGCAAAATTAAAGAAGCTATGTTAATAAAAAATGGAAAGCAACATTTGATAAATAGACAGGCTGCTAATATAAAATTTAATGAATTGTGGGTACATTGATGTATGATGTAATTGTTGTTGCATACATTTATAATGATTTTTGTAATAGAATTTGAATATAGTTGATAACAACTACTTAGATAGTTGAAAGTACTTCTGTTAAATTATAGTAGATATTTGTTTTTAAAATATTGTTTACTGTACTAATTATTGTATTGTTTTTCAAAAAATTATATATATTTTATTATAATTGGAATACAGACATTGATTAATAATGTTATATTATTTGTATATTTAAAAAATTGAAAAATATAACTGGAAATTGAAATAAAATTACCTTTGCTAGTTTACAGTTTTTTTATAATTAACTGAATGTTTTTTTTTGTAATCAGTGATTTAATAAAATAAATTTGATAATTATGCTTTAATATTTTTTTAACAAAGTAGTAAAAAGGCTGTCTTTTAAAAAAGATGACAAAAATTTGCAGTCAAGTCTAGACTACAAGTGGTATGAGGTATCCTCTGAAACAGAAAAGGAAGATTATAAAATTTAAACTAAGCAAGATAAATTTAAATTAATTTGATTTGATGAACACTTGTTCTATATGAAAAATAATATGAAATTAAAGCATTTGAAATAGCAGGATGTGATATTTATTGTAGCCATTCCAGCTTAAAGCACACATATTCATTAAGAGTTTGCTTTTAACTAAAAAAAAACCTTTATGAGTCCACTTTGAGCCTAGAAAATGAGCAAACAATCAGCAAAAGACATTATAATTAAGTGATAAATATAAAATGGCATTACCCACAATAATCATCAATATTGAAGAGTTAATGGACTTTTTTGTAACTGCATTTAAAAGAGACATAATATAAAATCTAGGCCAATCATCATCTAACCAATGCCAAACTTAATGATATAATATAAAAGCCATCAATATTCTATCTGCATGCATGTACCTAAGTGCTAAAGTAATTACAATAAAAATACTGGAATCATCATATCAATGCTGATCATCATCAGTACTCTGGCCATTTGGTATCATGAGTGTACTAGTCATCATATAAATTAGCAATCATCCCAAATTATATAAATAAAATGAAAAATGTAGTCCTTAAAGGTGATCTTTATCTCTGTGCCCTCTAAATATTAGAGAATCATCTGGATGTCCATATATATATAAGTGTAATAATGCTCAAAACTAAATGGCAGTTGCCTTGACAACAGTTTGAGATTGTTAATTGTTATCTATATTGGGATTATCTAAGTGTTGACTGGTTTCTAATGGTTACAAATATATAAACACATCTTGATACTCTGCCATAATTATAATACTAATATATAAAAAAAGAAATACTAAATCAGAGTTTATGCAAATATTAATTTAAATTTAGTTCAATGTATATGTTTGCATATACATTAAGTTATGTTTAATTTAAAATTCATATATTAAACCTTATTTAATTATTACAATCAAGGTGTTAAAAGTGAGATTCTGTCTACAGCCTTGTATAATTGATTATAAGTTTAATAACTCTTAAGTGCCATATTCCATCTGGTTGATAAATTAATTTCATTTTAAATTTCCAGCAATGTAACAAAGTTATGCTTGTAAACATCAAAGCTCCAAGAATATATGGGTTCACTCTATTCTTGATCCTTTGTTCAACATTTACAGAGCTTTTAATCCATATATATAAACTATTATACAATTACAAATATCCAGTAACACCCTCTATTTAAAAGCCTATATCGCAATAATAGCGAACTTATTATTATTAGTGCTATTATTGAGATATAGACTTTTAAACAGAGGGTGTTACTGGATATTTGTAATTGTATGATTCTATGATTACACGAATAAGACAAAGAGCTAAGTTAACAAAAATTTTAAATTTTTTTTTATTTTAATGTTGTTTACATGTGCATTGATCTTTTGAGAGCAGCAATATAAAGAATATTGATTGTGCATGAAAGTATAAATTGTGATTGAGAGAGTGAGTTATTTGAAAGATTGAAAATTTTTTGTGTTTAACTGTTTGAAAGATTTTCGTTTGCCATTTTAGGTATAGTAGTTTTTTTATAAAAAAAGTTGTTTTTGTTGAATGTGTGTTAGTGTAAGGATAATTATAAAAAAGTTGTATGTAAATTTAATTTGTTTTAGTTAAGTTTGTTACTAAAAGTTTTTAAATTTTAAAATAGACATTTATTTTGAGAAAAAAGGTAATGTTTGGGAGTCTAACGTTAGAAAACATGTGGTTATAGTTTGATCAAGTTTGGGAAAAAGTTAAAAAGTTTTTATTTTTCCGTATAATGGTGTTTGAAGAATAGGAGAGGCATTATAAAGTCAAATATACAATAGGTGAATTGAAAAATAAGAATATGGATTGTATTTGTATGGCACAATGTATATACGATTGGCAGAAAGGAATTAGACGAGCACTAGTAGAATGTACAGTGTGTGCTGAGGTGTATCATTTGAAATGTTTGAATAAGAATAGGAAGGATGTGACAGGTTTCTGGTTATGTAGTCAGTGTGTAAATGTGATTAAAGAGGTGAGAAAGTGGTTTTTAAGTGTAGGTAGTCTAGAGAGAAAGTCAGAGGAGAGGGAGCAAAATGTAGTTAAGGAAGATAGGACAGAGTATGGTTTTAGTGGAGTGACAGGAAATATGGGTGGAGAAAGTAGTAATGCAATGGAGATGGTTAGACAGAGAATAAGTAAGATAGAGGAAGAAGTGAAGGATGTAGAAGTAAAATTAAAATTGTTAGAGACAAAGTGTGAGGAGATAAAGGAATTATTGAGTAGAAATGATAAGGAAGAAATGGATAAGGAGGTCCAGAAGATGGTAGAGAAGGTTACAGATGGAGTAGAGAAAGTAGATTATGAGACAGTGTTGATAGGAGATTCACTAATAAGAGAATGTGGGGATATAATTGCAAGGGAAAATAGAAGCAGGTATGTTAGAGTATGTATGCCTGGAGCAAAAATTAGGGATGTGACAGATAAAGTAAGAAAGCTAGGTAGTAGAGATGTATATGTTATGGTAGGGACTAATAATTTGTTAGAGCCATCAGAGAGAGTAATGGATGAGTATGTAGAATTGATTAGAAATTTGAGGGAGATTAAAGGAAGAGTAGGGGTAGTTGGAGTATTACCAAGATTTGATAAGAGGCATTTGTTAGATAGAGCATGTTCTATAAATGAGAGAGTGAAAAAATTGTGTGAGAGAAATAATGTTGTGTTTGTGGATGTATGGGATTGGTTTATTGGAAAGAGGGAGTTATATAGTAAAGATGGATTGCACTTAGGAAAACAAGGAAGTGAAGTTTTAGGGAGTTTGATATTTAAAGAATATAATTTGGGAAACTTTTAAAGGGGGGTGGGCTTTTAAATTGTAATATTATCAAAAACAAGAAGAATGGATGGGATATAAGAAATAAGCAAAAGATGGTTGATTTAGATATAAGTGTAGATGTGGAGAGGGAATGGTTTTGTAAGATTAATGGTAAGAAAGTTTGTTATAAATGTAATGGAGAAGAAAGAATCAAAAGAATTTATAAAAGAATAGTTAGGAAAGAAAAAATTGTTAAAATTGGGTTTTTGAATATGCAAGGTGGTAGGAGACCAGAAAAGTGGCTGGAATTAAATAAAGCAATTGAAAATGAAGAGCTGGAGGTATTAGCAGTAGTGGAAACTCATCTAAGAGAAGAAGAAGAACCTATTTTGGAAGAGGTGGTATGGCAGGGTGTAAACAGAAAAGAAAAAGAAAAAAGGGGTGGTGGTATAGGAGTTATATCAAAGAAATATTTAAATATTGTTAAATGTCAAGAGCATTTGTGGTTTGAAATAAGGTTGGGTAGACAAGAATGGATGGTGGCTGTAGTGTATATAAATTACAGGAGATAGTCAAACTGTAATGGAGTGGAACAGTAGTATATATGAATGCCTAGTTAAGGATATACAAATTTTTAAAGAAAAGGGAAAGAGAATAATGGTTATAGGGGATATGAATGGACATATTGAAGAAATTGATGATGTAGATAATAAGAATGGTCAGTTTTTGAAGGAATTTTGTCAAAGAGTAAATTTGAGCATTGGGAATTTATCAAATATGTATGAGGGACAATACACATGGTCTAGGAATAATGTATTTCACACAATAGATTATGTATTGGTAGAGAAAGAGGGAATGAATAAAATATGGAAAATTAAGGTGTTTGATAATGAAGAGAGAGTATGTAATAGTGATCATAATTTTATTGTAATAGAAATGGTTAGTAATGTGATGGAGGATAGAAATAAAGGTAGAAATAATAGTGAAAGATGTGGATGGAGAGTGAATGATAAGAATAAGTTGGAAGAATATAAAATAAAAGTTGAAGAAACCATGGAGCAGTTGGATGGGGATGAGTATAAGGACTGGTGTGGTGAAATAGAAAAAGTGGCAAATAGGGTTTTAGTTGAGAATATGCAGAAGAATAAAAGTAATAAAAAATGAGAGTTAGTAAAAGTGTAAAAGAGAGGAAAGAAGCATGCAGAGAATATAAGTGTGCTATTAAGAACAAAGAAAGTGAAAATGATATTAATGCTAAATGGGGAAAGTACTTAGAAAAGAAGAAGTTGGCTAAAATGGATAATTATAGAGAGAGGATGAAGTTAAATAGTAAATTGTTGGAGGATATTAATAAAAGTGGAAGAGATGGGAGTAAAAAAATTTGGAATTACATTAAAAGGAGAAATGTAGGGGAAAGAGAGATAGTATTAATAGATGATGAGGGAATAGAGTGTAGCTCTAGAGAAGAGGTAGAGAGAATCTTAAATAGATATGTAATGGATATAGAAAAGATGTTAGATGTGAAGGAAGTAGTGATAGAAAAAATGAAAGCAGTTAGTAATGGGAATATTAGGTTCACAAAAAATGAATTGAATGAGGCAGGGAAGAGATTGAAAAGTGGAAAGGTGAGAGGTTTAGATGGATGGGCAGCAGAGATGGTAATGAATTTAGGGCATAGAGCAAAAGCAAAGTTATTATCATGTTTTAATAAGATGGCACAGAAGACAGTTTTTCCAGTTAGTTGGAGTAATACAAGAATAAGATTATTATTTAAAGGAAAGGGTAAGGATCATAGAAAGTTAAATAATTATAGACCGATAGTGGTAACATCAGTTTTATATAAAGTTTTCTCATATATGGTAGCTGGAAGAGTTGTAAAATGGATGGAAGAGAATAATGTAGTGGGGGAAATGCAAGGAGGTTTTAGGTCAGATAGGCATATAGGAGATAGTTTGTTTGTAGTTACACAACTTATGGAGATGAGTAGGAATTCAGGTAGATCATTATATATGAGTTTTATAGATATAGAGAAAGCATATGATAGAGTAAATAGAAATAGATTATGGGTAAGGTTAGCCAATTTGGGAATGGATGAAGCTTTAGTAAATATTATTAAGAAATTATATGAAAATAATTATTATACTTACCAGTTAGGGGATATAGAATCAGTTAAAGTTAAAAATGGGGTGGGATTAAGGCAAGGATGCCCTATGTCACCTATTTTGTTTTTGTTGTTTTTGAGTGAAATGGAGAAAGCAATAGAAAGACTAGGAAGAGGGGTAGAGATACCATTAATAGGTGGCAAGGGAGTATATATTTTGTCGGGTCTTTTTTTGCAGATGATATCTTTTTGTGTGCAGAAAGAAGAGAAGATATGGAAATTATGTTGAGGACATGTGCAAGGGTGGGTAAAGAGATGGGGATTAAATTTAGTGAAGAAAAATCAAATATAATGATGGTTAATACTGGGGAAAGAGAAGATGTAGAATTTTTATTGGGGGATATAAAGTTAAGTGTGGTGGATAGATATAGGTATTTGGGAATCATCTTATGTAATCAGGAAAATTGCTTGGATGAATGGGAGAAAAAATTGGTAAATGAAGCAAAGAAAAGAAAGGGTTTGGTAAAGAAACTAACAGTATTTTCATATAATAAATATGATGTAGCTAGAATAGTATGGAAGGGAGTTGCAGTAGCAGGGTTAACATATGGTAATGATGCATTATGTGTTAGTAAAAGGGTTTTAGATTATTTAGAGAAAGTACAAAGGGAAGTAGGAAGACATGCATTAGATGCAGAGATGTGGACAGCAAAGGAGGCAATTCAAGGAGAAATGGGATGGTCAAGTTTTTATATGAGAGATGCAAAAAGTAAAATGAAAATGTTTGGTAGGTTGCAGTTTATGGATAGTAAAAGAATAGCAAAAATAGTGTTCAATTGGGTTATGAGTAAAGGGCAGGTAACAAGATGGGTGAGAAAGGTAATGCGGTATGTGAAAGATTTGGATAAAGAATTTATATCAGTATACTTGTATAAAAGGTGGGATGATTGTGTTAGGAGGATTGTTGAGTGTTATAGTGGTAAGGAATGGGATAAAAGAATAGAAGCATTAATAAAAAATAGGGAGTTGGAGAGATGGAGAACTAGTATGGAGGGTAAGAAGAGTTTAAATATATATAGAAGTAAACGGAATATTGGATGCGAGTTAATTTATGATAATAGTAAGGAAAGTAGTTTATTATTTAAGGCTCGAACGGGATCTTTAGCAACAAGAGAATATACATGTAAATGGAAAACTATGGATGATTTAGTGTGCAAATTGTGTAAGGAAGGTATAGAAAATATTAGGCATCTGTTGATTGAATGTAAATGCTTGAAAGCAGAAAGGGTACAGATAATGAAGTTATGGGAGAATAGACATGAACAAAGTGACTATACAGAAAGTGAGTTATTAGTTTTTATGTTGGGTTTGCGAAGAGATAAGGGGGATTTAGATATAAAGGCCATAGAGTTGACAAAGATTATGTTGTGGAAATGGGATGGGGCAGAATATGGGAAGACTTAAGAGTGGGGAATGGAAAATAAAGTGGCTAACAGGTTTATCTGGGCATAGTTGCTGAGATATTCTTGACTTCGTTTAAGGAGAAGCCAAATGCATCACGTCACATATAATGGCTTAGATATTTGTATGATTATTTCAGTTAGTGTTAATGGTAACTTTATTTTCATATATATATATATAGCTAATAACATTATGTCCAAACTAGTTTTGGGATCACAAGAACCCAAGAAATTATGAGCATGAAAAAATGTATACACGCAATTTGTTCTATTATTACATAATTTCAGTGGAATAATCTACAAATTCCTTAAAATACAATTCTATAATGAAATTAGTCATATATACTGTAATTCACATAGTATATAGGCAGAAGAATAGTTAACTAATAATTAAAAGAATTTAAAACATTCGAAAATCATAATTTGATACTCTAAAGTTAAAATACATTGATCAATCCCATCAATCCAATACACATATAAATATTATTCCTTCTGATTGTTTTTATTAATTAACATTAAATGCAAATAAGTTAGTCCCTTATGATAATCAAACCCTAGCACATATTTTCCAATAAAGAAAAAAAGAAAATAATTTTAACTTGAACTTCCCCTTTTTCTTTTAAAAATGAAGATGTCTCCATACCATTTTAACCTAATAACAAAAATCTTTTAATAAAACTATTCAAATATTGTTCAATATTTTCAATTATTCCATTTTTTTTTTTTTTGAGTGTCATAGCATCGGCCGGGACGCGAACCCGCAACCTGGGCAACTGCCTGCAAGTGCAAGGCAGTCGCGCTGACCTCTCGACCACCAATGCAAGACAATTATTCCATTTCTTTATAAAATAAAATTAATAAATGGAGATGGGTGCATCACATCACCTTATCTGATTTGGATTTTTTGCTTTTTAATACTTCTTTTAGAATTGCTTAGTTGAGTGTTGATATTAAAAAACAGAAATATTTTTAATTATAAAGATTTAAATTACTTAAAATAATTGCACATTTAAATTATTAAAAAAATATAAAACTTATTTAATATTCAAATACAAATATAGTATATATAATTAATTTAGAAGTAATTAGAAGGGATTTGAATTAAAAAAATATAAAACTTATTTAATATTCAATTACAAATATAGTATATATAATTAATTTAGAAGTAATTAGAAGGGATTTGAACCCAGACTTTATAACTCCCTTTAGTCAACCTGTATTCTGCCCATTCCTCTTCTGTGTATTTAAATAGTCAATATCCTATATATGAGGGGTCAGAGTGACTTATGGTTGACATACATATGATGATAACAAAATTGGCAAACAAGGGCTTTCAACATGCCATCATTAGGAGTTTCCATGATATGGATGGATGTAGAGTTGGAGAGTGAAAAAGGTTGAAACCTTTTAAAGTTTGAAGACTTCCTATCTTAATATAAACCAAGCACTGATTACATATGTGTGGAAGATGGTGATCTGGACAAACTGATGAGTTCTGGTTCCGCATGAAATACATATATTGGAGATCTTTTTCACATGTATGTGGACAAATGTATTGGTTGCACAAGATGGAGTGGATGGCTAAAGAGAGGTTGAAAGTCTGCATTCAAATCCCCTCCAATTACATATAAAACTTATTTTTGAATACTTTTTAGTTAGAAGGGATTTAAAAATCTGAGTTCAATTCCCTTCTACATTAAGTTTAGTATAGACAATACACATGTAAATACAATTTATCCATTACTTTGAACACTTTTTAACACAATCCTTTTTTTCACCTAATATTCATGCACAAGCTTATGTTTTGACTGTCTTACAATCTTCTTCAGAGCCAAAATTAAAATAAAAGTGGCTCTGAAAAAGACTGCAGGACAGTTGAAAAATAAGATCATGCATGAATTAAAGGTTTTTTTCTAAAAAGTGTTCAAAGTAGTAGATAAATTGTATTTATATAAGATATTACAGCAAAATAAAAGAAATTGTGAATTTGGTAATATTTCTGAATATAAATGTATTTAAATACTGAATACTTTTTAGTAATAATGAAACCATTAATATATAAAAGCATATCATCATCAACCATTATCAATCCACTGCAGGATAAAGGTCTCTCCAAATTCAGTTCATCTTTTCCGATCTTTAGTTTCTCTTCTCCATATAACCCTTATTTCTTATTTCATCTATCCATCTCACATTTGGTCTCTTTCTGGGTCTTTTAAATATCTTGGAATCCGGTTTAAGATTTCAATTGTCCATCTATTATCATCTCTTCTAGCAATATGTCCAGCCCAACTCCACTTCAGTCTTTTAATTTTTTCAATGATGTCAGTAACACCTGTTTGTTCTCTTACCCATATATTGCATTTTCAATCTCTTCTTGTTACTCCCAACATGCATCTCTCCATACTTCTTTGAGTGGTCTGAAGTCTCTGCACTGCTCTTCTATCAAGTGTCCTAGTCTCAGTTCCATAAGTAAGAACTGGTAAAACACATTTATTTTTCAAACACATAGGCATATTTCCTTTTAGTATCAAGTTATTACTACCAAAAGCATTCCAACCAAGTTTAATTCTATGATTAATAACATCCATTATGTTTCCATCTATATGAATAATCTGACCAAGGTATTTGTAGCTGTTAACTTCTTCTGACTCATCATAATCAATATTTATTTTCATATTTTGAGAAAATCCATTAAACATTACTTTAGTCTTTTTAACACTTATCTTTAGTCCTACTTTCCTATTTTCATCTGATAACTCCTGCAACATTTTCTGTAGCTCTAAAGCATTATTTGCAAAAACAACTACATCATCTGCAAAATCTAAATGACTTAATTTATTTCCATTTACTTTCACTCCTTTAGCTTCCCATTTTAATCCACAAAATACTTCTTGCAACACTGCTGTAAAAAGTTTTGGAGATATAGACTCACCCTATCCTACACCCATTTCAATGTTGATTTTCCTACTATCATTATGTAATCTACGTGTTGCTGTTGCATTTTTATAAATATTCTTTAAAATATGACAATATCCTGAATCTATACCTTGATGATCCAATGCTTTAATCACTGAAGAAATGTTTATAGAATCAAATGTCTTTTAATAATCTACAAATCCAAAACATAATGACAACTCATATTCATTTGTCCTTTCTATAACTTCTCTCAATACCTGGATATGATCTACTGTACTAAAACTACTTTTAAATCCAGTTTGTTTTCTTGATTTATGGAAATCCAATGTTCTCTGTAGACGAGTTGTAATTAGCTTGGTAAAAATTTTGTATAAAACTGATAAAAGGCTGATAGGTCTGTAATTTCTAATATCTTCTTTATCACCTTTTTAAATATTAATATTAATACTGCATTCTTCCAATCATCTGATACATCTTTATCATTTAGACATTTGATATATAACTTTGCTAAAAAAAAAAAATATTTCTTCATCTGCTTTTTTTAATATATCAATTATAATTCCATCATGACCTGGAGCCTTTCCTTTTTTCATAAATTTAATTGCATGTCTCACTTCTTCACTTAAAATTCTGGGCAATTCGGAAGATATAATAGATATAGGAGGTACTTATTCTTTATTACCATATAATTCTTGATAGAAAAACAAACACAACATATATATATATATATATATATATATATATATATATATTATAGCATAAAAATAAACTAATGCCTTTCTATAATATTAAAATTTTAATTATAATGTGTTTTTATTCTTCTTTAAGAGATTCTACTTCTGCATTAAATGTATTCAATAAATTATTTTCAGCCTTGGGTCTTCATTAACCTTTTAACATATAGGGTATATGAGCACAGACTTTCACACCACTCACCACTCTCCACTCTATCTCATAACACTGATACACTTGAACACGTATATGTCGAAAAGATAAATAATCACCAATATACGTATTTCATGCTAAACCAGCAATCATCAGTTAGTCCAGATTATCATCTCTACACATATATGCTATAAATGCTCAGATATATATTAAGATAGCCAATCTTCATACTTTAATGGACAGGTTTCAATCCAATCTACACTCCAACTCTTCAACCGTCCATCCAATTGAAAATCTGATGATGGAACGCTCAAAGGCCACCCTGTGGCTGAGATTCTTGTTGTTTTGTTTTTTTAATTAAATGACTTATAACTTGTTTTATATATTTAAAAAGCATTCTTTTTGAAACAATTTATGGATAATTATGGATTCTAATCACACTCTTGGCTTATGAGTTACCATAGTTTTCTTTTTCCTAGTAATAAAAAAAACAGAAATCAATAGATGAAACTTCTTCTTCATGAAGGAAATGTTTTGGAACTGTCAAATATTAGCATTAATTAGAAGAAAGACTGCAGAGGCTTAGAACATTTAATTTGAAATGCTATTAAATTTTAAAAGTAAATAAAACATGTATTTAAATTTCATCTGTTTTTATTTTTTACATTGTATCAGCTTACTCAGGTGATTAAGTGGGAATCAAAGAATCAAGTATATTCCAAATTAAAATTATATTGTAGAGAAAAGAAAATGTTGCAGACCAAAATACCAAAAAATTATTTTAACAGGGAGTCAAAACAAATTATTCTTTGAATTTGTAAAACGTCACTTTGTGTGTATTTATATATATATAACTCTTTATAAAAAAAATTAGGTAATATATATATATAACTTGAACAGGAAGTAACTAAAATTTCCAATGAGTTTTACGTTTTTTTCAGTGCACCTTCCATTTTTAGCTCAATCCTATCATAACCATTCATCATCATCTCAGAATCAGACCGACCTGCCGCACTATAGATACATTAGAAACACTTTTTCAAGTAATCCATATAGCACGTTACAATTTAACTCCCCATATACAGTACATTATTTTTGGAGATACGTTAAGCTTAAAACTATTTCAAACTTTTATTCCATCACACATTTCTGAAGCACATCATCGAAGACAGGTGAAAAGGTCAAATGAGAGGATTGAGCGAAAGTTGGAAGATGCAATAAAAAAAGGTGTTGTATGACTCATTGGAAGTTTTAGTTACTTCCTGTTCAAGTTATATATAATCTGAATTATTCATTTATTGTATACATAATCATTAAAACCAGTCAACACTTCGACAATCCCAATATCAATAGCAATCAACAATCTCAAATTGTTGTCATGGAAACCTCCTTTTAACAATATATATATATATCATTAGCAAGTATGGCATTGTTATTCCAGAAAAATCTCAACCTTTTATCAAGGCAATGTCCTTTTAACAACATATATATCATTAACAAGTATAGCATCATTATTCCAGAAAAATCTCAAACTGTTGTCAAGGCAACCTCCTTTTAACAATATATATATATCATTAGCAAGTATGGCATCATTACTCCAGAAAAATAAAATAAAAAAGTTAAAATTAAGTTTTGCCATGATCTAACAAAACACTTTGTGAACCATAAATATAAATATATAGATTATGCACTAATCATTTAGTGTGCCTATTTGACATATTGTGGTATTAATATATATTTTTTATTTTGGAAATAATACACTTTACCTAATTATGGATTTCTAATATATACTATCCACAATATTATTTTCTCAATGCAATCAATCAATATTGCATCTATTTTGAGATCATTTTATGATGTAAATAAAATCTGTTGCTTAGATGAATCAGTTTAACTTCATCACACTCTTTTTATAAATCCTATGTGCTCAATCCAATATAGATATGTTCTTTCAAATGTAGATTAAATATTAACAGGTAAAGCTAATGAACATATTAAAAGCTTTGTTGTTATGTTTTCTAAATTTTCAAAGTATTCATAAATGAACTTCCTACTGTATTTATGTTATGTTGATATTGCTAGTATCATTTTGATGTTGCAGAATTAAATTTGGATGGGGTGTTGTTGTTTTTTTATGTAAAAATAATATAAGATTAAAAGGAAATATGTCAATGTGTTTACAAAGGAGACTGCTTTTAATGAAAGTAATAAACCATTGTGTATGGATATGTCTGAGATTTGAATACTTAATAAAAGTATAGTTCAGAGGTAGCAAACCACACAGCAGAATATGAAGAGATGCGTGTTGGTTTAAACAATGAAAGATAAAAACTGAAAAACATGAATGGGAATACAAACACACTCAAGAATTAAAAGGTTTGAAATGCAGCTGGGCTTCACATATTGTTAGAAGAGATGACACTAGATAATCATTTGAAGTTTCAGACTGCATCTCAAAAGATTTTGAAAAACCTATAAAGAACCTACCTGTGAAACAACTTCTAAGTTGTGTATTAAAGAAACTGAAATAGATCTGGAATCAATAAGATTCTGCCATAGGTAGAAAACAGCAGATAGTCAATATGATGATGATAACTGAGTATTAAATTAGTGATGTAAAAAGTAACGTTAACATAAAAACTAAATTAAATAATAATTAGAGAAATGACATTTTCAAATTCTTCTAGCTCACAGATAAAAAAACGAAAAAATTTAGTGAAATAGGACTTTATAAAATAAAGTAGAATAAAAATTCGAAAAAATATGAAATATAACACTTAGTGATAACTATAAAAACAGAATCTGCTTAAATGGATATAAAAGCTAATTAATTAGTTTTGAAAATTGATAGTTCTTAAATTTGTAAACTATATCTAATGGATATGTTTTGACAAAAGCATGTTGAAGGATTGTAGTAGTATTCTTGTTAAGATATTGCCAAAATAGTATTGAAATTGTCAATAATGATAGCAAATTCTTCAAATGCTGAAGTGGAAACAATTTTTGTATCAAAATTCCTGAGATAAATCAGCCAATCAGTATTATTATAAAAATAATGTTCAATATGAATGAATCAGATCTTTTTTAAGGTCATCTACAAAAGTGAACCTTATCTACTTGACTTACCAATAATTATAAATATAATGATAGTTTTAGAATATTTGTCCATTCTAAAAACGTAACAATTTTAAGGAGAAATATATTTAGATATGTAAATTTTTATATTTATAGTCAATCTCAATCATACTAACTAGAAGATAGATTCATTATGACTTTAGCAATTACTTCCATTTTGTCTCTCTTTCCCCCCCCTCTCTCTCTCTCTCTCTCTCTCTCTCTCTCTCTCTCTAGATAGATAGATAGATAGATAGATAGATAGATAGATAAATAGATAGATAGATAGATAGATAGATAGATAGATAGATAGATAGATAGATAGATAGATAGATAGATAGATAGATAGATAGATAGATAGATAGATAGATAGATAGATAGATAGATAGATAGATAGATAGATAGATAGATAGATAGATAGATAGATAGATAGATAGATAGATGATAGATGATAGATAGATAGATAGATAGATAGATAGATAGATAGATAGATAGATAGATAGATAGATAGATAGATAGATAGATAGATAGATAGATAGATAGATAGATAGATAGATAGATAGATAGATAGATAGATAGATAGATAGATAGATAGATAGATAGATAGATAGATAGATAGATAGATAGATAGATAGATAGATAGATAGATAGATAGATAGATAGATAGATAGATAGATAGATAGATAGATAGATAGATAGATAGATAGATAGATAGATAGATTATAACTTTTTGGGCTGTACTGTGTATTATTTTCCATTAAACCCCGATATTTCGATGGACTAGCATCTGCCATTATCAAGGTTAACTTTTGAAAGAAAAATCGTTAGATCTTAAATAATAACATGACTATGTGTGAGATTTAAGATCTAACGATTTTTCTTTCAAAAGTTAACCTTGATAATGGCGGATGCTAGTCTGTCGAAATATCAGGGTTTAATGGAAAATAATACATGGTACAGCTCAAAAAGTTATAATTTATCTACATCATACAACCATGAAAACATTAAATATAATATTATATATATGTAAGTTGTCAATAACCATGTGGTCTTCATATTATACTTTCTATGGAAGTGTCTTAATTTTTATTTCTGAAGCCGATAAACAATGAAACTATCCATGGTTTGAATTTACATTACAGATTCAAATGACATCAATAGAAATTTATTGTAGTTATTATATTTCAAAATGTTATTTTGGAACTTTACATAAAGTTCATCTCTTGCAGCATTTCCCCCTATTGTTGAAAGATTTCTAGATTTGATTTTCACAAATGATCTTGATTTAAGATCTGTTTTGAGAAGTAAAACTATTTATGACTTTGGTTAACAACTAAAACTGGTCTGCTTAACAGGGTTTTTTTATGTGTTATTAATTAAATAATTTCTATTATTACATCTATCTTATCAAAAAAAAACGTGATGTAATAAATTTATTTTAACTGATTTTTTTAAAGTTTAATAATAAGAACATACAGAATATACAATAAAAAATACAAATAAACTAGGGACAGCTATGTAATGTTTTTAATAGTTGTGGGCTTACAAATAACTAAGTTATTTTAAAAACTTAGCTCTAAAAACTGTATTGTTTAATATTTATGACAAAAAATGGATGTTTCACGTATAATTTAAAAGTTATAAAAATTAAATAATTTGAAACTGATAGAAAAAATTTTTTTCAATAAATAGCATTAGCTTTAAAACACACATATACAAATTATATATATTTTTACTCTCTAAATATCTCTGCAGTTTTTTTAAATGTTGTAGCCTGTTTTAATCAGCTTTTAAAAAAATTAATTATTCAGTATTTATAAGAAGAAATATCATCTACATAAAATAAAAATGTGTTTCCATTTCAAATTCTCTTTATGATCTACATCTTGCAAATTATAAAATAATAACAAGTCACAAATGTCATAGCAAGCTACTTTTTAACTTTCTTTGGTTTTAAACATATTATAAATATAAATTTAAATATAAAGGGATTATTATTATTGTTTTTAAGATTATTTGTAAATATGTATATATTATGAGAAGAAAAAAAAGAACTGTAATAAGTTTAATCATTTTTATGCACATATATGTATTTTAGTAATTATATTTAATGTATGCATTTTAATGATTATATTTATTGTAATGTAGTGTAAATAATGCCTATTGAGGGGGGGGGGGAGTTTCTGTAGAATAATTGACCTGAGAGCATTAATATTTATTAATATTAATTATTATTGTGTATGAAAGTGTAATTAGTGGTTAAGAGTATTTGAAAGATTGAAAATTGTGTTTTTTATTTGTTTTAAAGTTTTTTAGTTTGTTATTTATATATATAGAAATTTTAAAAAAGTTATTTTTTTTTGTTTTGTTTTATTATTTATATATTATTTTATATATAGAATTTTTTTTAAAAAAAAATTATTGTGTTGATTAGTTTTTAGTAAATTTGTTATTAAAAGATTTTTTTAAATTTAAGAAAAAATATAATGTTCGAAAAATATGTAAAATAAAGAAAATGGATTGCA
This sequence comes from Epiperipatus broadwayi, assembly GCA_028023455.1. Lineage (NCBI taxonomy): Eukaryota > Metazoa > Onychophora > Udeonychophora > Euonychophora > Peripatidae > Epiperipatus > Epiperipatus broadwayi. Next base: position 349,361 of record JAQFVV010012616.1, on the reverse strand, counting down.
TTTGTATTTCACAATGTATATATAATCAGAAAAAAGAAATTAGGTGTGCTCTGGTAGAATGTACTGTATGTGATGAGGTTTATCACTTGAAATGTTTAAAGAAGACTAGGAAGGATATAATAGGTTTGTGGTTATGTAGTCAATGTGTAAATGTGATAAAAGAGGTGAAAAAGTGGTTTCTAAGTGTAGATAGCCTAAAAAGAAAGACAGTGGAAAGTGTTAAGGAAGATAGGATAGAGTATGGTTTTAGTGGAGTGTCAGGAAATATGGGTGGAGAAAGTAATAGTGCAATGGAGATGATTAGTCAAAGAATAAATAAGATAGAGGAAGAAGTGAAGGATATAGAAGTAAAATTAAAATCATTAGAGATAAAATGTGAGGAGATAAAGGATTTATTGAGTAGGAATGATAAGGAAGAAATAGATAAGGAGGACCAGAAGGTATTAGAAAATGTTATGGATGGAGTAGAGGAAGTAGATTATGAAACAGTATTGATAGAAGATTCACTAATTAGAGAATGTGAGAATATAATTCCAAGCTAAAATAGAAGTAGGTATGTAAGAGTATGTTTGCCTGGAGCTAGAATTATCGATGTAGCAGATAAAGTAGAAAAGCAAGGTAGTAGAGATGTGTATGTTATGGTGGGGTCAAATAATTTATCAGAATCATCAGAGAGAATAATGGATGAGTATGTAGAATTGATTAGGAATTTGACTATAATTAAAGGAAGAGTATGAGTAGTTGGATTATTACCAAGATTTGACAAGAGATATTTGTTAAATAGGGCATGATCTATAAATGAGAGATTGAAGAAAATTGTGTGAGAAAAATAATGTTATGTTTATGGATGTGTGGGATTGTTTTATTGAAAAAAGGGAGTTATATAGTAAAGATGGGTTGCATTTAGGAAAACAAGGAAATGAAGTTTTAGGGAGTCTGATTTATAAAGAATATTTTTCGGGAAACTTATAAAGGGGGGTAAGATTTTAAATTGCAATATTATTAAAAAGAAAAAGAATGGATGGAATGTAAGAAATAAGCAAAAGGAATTTGATTTACATATAAATATAGATATGGAGAAGGAATGGGTTTGTAAAATTAATGGTAAGAAAGTTATTTATAAATGTGATGGAGAAGAAAGAATTAAAAGAATTTATAAAAGAGTAGTTAAAAAAGAAGAAATTGTTAAAATTAGTTGTTTGAATATGCAAGGTGATAGGAGACCAGAAAAGTGGATGGAATTAAATAAAACAATTAAAAATGAAGAGCTTGAGGTATTAGCAGTAGTGGAAACACACCTAAGAGAAAAAGAAACTATTTTGGAACAGTTGGTATGGCAGGGTATATATAGAAAAGAAAAAGAAAAAAGGGGTGGTGGTATAGGTGTTATATCAAAAAAATATTTAAATATTGTTAAATATCAAGAACATTGGTGGTTTGAAATAAGGTTGGGTAGACATGAATGGATGGTGGCTATAGTTTATATAGCCACTGGAGATAGTCAAATTATAATGGAGAGGAACAGTAACATATATGAATATCTAGTTAAGGATATACAAAGTTTTAAAGATAAAGGAGAAGAGAATAATGGTTATAGGGGATATGAATGGACATATTGAAGAAATTGATGATGTAGATAATAAAAACGGACAGCTTTTGAAGAAATTTGAGTATTGGAAATTTATTAAATATTTATGAGGACAAGACACATGATCTAGAAATAATATATTTTACACAATAGATTATGTATTGGTAGAGAAAGAGGGAATGAATAAAATAGGGAAAATTAAGGTGTTTGATAATGAAGAAAAAGTATGCACTAGTGATCATAACTTCATTGTAATTGAAATGGTTAGTAATGTGATTGAGAATAGAAATAAAAGTAAAAATAATAATGAAAGTTGTGGATGGAGAGTGAATGATAAGAATAAGTTGGAAGAATATAAAATACAAATTAAAGAAATCATGGAAGAGTTGGTTGGGGGTGAGTATAAGGACTAGTGTAAAGAAGTAGAAAAAGTGGCAAATAGGGTTTTAGGTGAGAATATTCAGAAGAATAAAAGTAATAAAAAAATTAGAATTAGTAAAAGTGTAAAAGAGAGAAAAGAAGCATGCAGAGAATATAAGTGTGCTATTAAGAACAAGGAAAGTGAAAAAGATATTAATGCTAAATGGGAAAAGTACTTAGAAAAGAAGAAGTTGGCTAAAATAGATAATTATAGAGAGAATGAAATTGAATAGTAAATTGTTGGAGGATATTAATAAAAGTGGAAGAGACGGAAGTAAAAAATTTTGGAATTACATTAAAAGGAAAAATGTAGGGGAGAGAAAGATAGTATTACTAGATGATGAGGGAATAGAGTGTAGCTCTAGAGAGGATTTAGAGAGAATCTTAAATAGTTATGTAATGAATATAGAAAAGATGTTAAATATGAAGGATAGAGTGATAGAAAACATGAAAGCATATAGTAATGGGAATATTAGGTTTTCAGAAAAATGAACTGAATGAGGTAGAGAAGAAATTGAAAAGTGGAAAGGCAAGAGGTTTAGATGGATGGGCAGCAGAGATGGTAATGAATTTAGGATATAGGGCAAAAGTAAAGTTATTATCCTGTTTTAATAAGATGGCATAGAATAGAGTTTTCCCAAGTAGTTGGAGTAATACAAGAGTAAGATTATTATTTAAAGGAAAGGGTAAGGATCATAGAAAGTTAAATAATTATAGACCAATAGCGGTAACATCAGTTTTATATAAAGTTTTCTCATATATGGTGGCTAGAAGAGTTGTAAAATGGATGGAAGGGAATAATGTAGTGAGGAAATGCAAGGAGGTTTTAGATTAGATAGGCATATAGGAGATAGTTTATTTGTAGTTACACAACTTATGGATATGAATAGGAATTCAGGTAAACAGTTATATATGAGTTTTATAGATATAGAGAAGGCATATGATAGAGTAAATAGAAATAGATTATGGATAAGTTTAGCAAATTTGGGAAATTGCATGTAGTTGTGGTAAATTTTATGTAGGCCAGAGTAAATTTAGCCTTAAGGAAAGGGTTAAGGTTCATATAAGTAGAGTTAAACATAGGTATCTTAACTCAGCTTTATATATTCATGAATTGAATACAGGTCATAGGGGGGAATATTGTTTGACAATGCTTCGGTTATTTTTTATGAAAAGAATGAGTTCACAAAAGAAGCAATAAGAGGAGACTTTTATGATAAAATGCTCCTTGATTCTGAGGCTATCAATCTTATGAAGACTTCTTTTGATATTAAGGGAAGGTGGAGTTTGAAATGAATTATGGGAAGGTTTGTTTGTTTGTATATATATATGTTTTCCTTTAGGTTGATTTTCACTTGAGAAGGTCTATTTGTAGTAGATGAAACCATGGTTGTGTAAGGATTTTGGTAAAATTTTGAATTTAATCTAGTACTGTATTGTTTTATGGTTTTGCATTTTTATTTTTTGCTAGTATAGTGTTAGACAGTTTTGGTGATATATATATATATATCAATTAGGGAATATAGAATCAGTTAAAGTTAAAAATGGGGTGGACTAAGGCAAGGATGCCCCTATATCACCTATTTTGTTTGTGTTGTATTTGAGTGAAAAGGAAAGAGCAAATAGAAAGATTAGGAAGAGGGATAGAGATACCATTAATAGGTAGTAAGGGAGGGTATATTTTGTCAGGTCTTTTTTTTGCAGATGATATATTTTTGTGTGCAGAAAAAAGAGAATATATGGAAGTTATGCTAATGACATGTGCAAGGGTGGGTAAAGAGATGGGGATTAAATTTAGTGAAGAAAAATCAAATATAATGATAGTTAATAGTGGGGGGAAAGAAGATGTAGAATTTTTATTGGGAGATATTAAGTTAAGTGTGGTGAATAGATATAGTTATTTGGGAATTATTTTAAATAATCAGAAAAATTATTTGGATGAATGGGAGAAAAAATTGATAAATGAAGCAAAGAAAAGAAAGGGGTTGATAAAGAAATTAACAGTGTTTTCATATAATAAATATGATGTCGTTAGAATTATTTGGAAGGGAGTTGCAGTAGCAGGGTTAACATATAGTAATGATGCATTATGTGTTAGTAAAGGGGTATTAAATTACTTAGAAAAAGTTCAAAGGGAAGTAGGAAGACATGCATTGGATGCAGATGTATGGACAGCAAGGGAGGCAATTCAAGGAGAAATGGGATGGTCAAGTTTTCATATGAGAGATGCAAAAAGTAAAATGAAAATGTTTGGTAGATTGCAGTTTATGGATAATAAAAGAATATCCAAAATAGTATTTAATTGGGTTATGAGTAAAGGGCAGGCAACAAGATGGGTGGGAAAGGTAATGTAGTATGCAAAAGATTTAGATAAAGAATTTATATCAGTATATTTGTACAAAAGATGGGATGATTGTGTTAGGAGGATTGTTGAGTGTTATAGTGGTAAGGAATGGGATAGAAGAATAGATTTATTAATAAAGAATAGGGAGTTAGAGAGATGGAGAACTAGTATGGAGAGTAAAAAGAGTTTAAATATATATAGAAATACAGAATATTAGGTGCGAGTTAATATATGATAATAGTAAGGAAAGTAGTTTATTGTTTAAGGCTCAAATGGGATCTTTAGCAACAAGAGAATATACATGTAAATGGAAAAATATGGGTGATTTAGTCTGTAAATTATGTAAGGAAGGAATAGAAAATATTAGGCATTTGTTAATTGAATGTAAATGTTTGAAAACAGAAAGAGCACATATAATGAAGACAAACAGAGCACATATAATGAAGTTACAGAAGAATAAATATGAAAAAAGTAATTATACAGAAAATGGATTATTGGTTTTTATGTTATATTTGGGAAAAGGTGGGGGGGGGGGATTTACATATAAAGACCATAGAGTTGACAAAGATTATGTTGTGGAAATGGGATGGAACAGAATATGGGAAAACTTAGACTGGGGAATGTAAAATAAAGTAGCTAATAGGTTTCTCTGGGCAGAATTGCTGAGAGATTCTTCACTTCATTTAACGAGCAGCTACAGTATATCACATCACATGTGATTGTGTAAAAAAGAAATATCCTGAAACGGTTCCATTAAGGAATGAAAGCCAGATTGATGTATTAAATTTTTTTTTATTATTTATAGGGAGTTGTCTATTTCAATTTTTGTTTTAAATTGATTATTTTTAATTTTAAACATATTCATGGTGCTTTCAGTGCTCATGCTCAGAGACTGGGGTTGATAAAACATTGTACACTTTTTTGTACTATAGCTAAAACTTACAATGAATCCCTCTTGTAGCTTAGTTACCAATTTAATTCATCTAATTCAGATTATCATTTCTTAAAGCCTTCCAATCTCTAACTATCACCGTAACAGTATCTTATTCAAGTCTACATGTTTGAGAAGTAAAAATGTATTTTCTCAATGATATACACTTTAGAAAATTACAGTGTTAGAAAGCATCACATGATCACTATTTCTTATGCTAGCACATTACTGTTATTAAAACAGGCAAAACTCTCCATACAGTAGTGCCACTCAGTGCCAACCAGAGTAATCAATGGATGCCAGAAGGCTTGTGCATAAAATCCCTATCTAGGGCCTACTCACTGATGAAGGCCACAAGCCAAAAACTGGTCTAGAGATATTGGATGAGTAGGCTCTAGATAGGGATTTTATGCACAAGCCTTTTGGCATCCGTTGATTACTCTGGTTGGCACTGAGTGGCACTACTGTATGGAGAGAGTTTTGCCTGTTTTAAGTGTTAGAAAGCATTGAATGTTAATTTAAAATATTTTCTTTCAGGCACCTTCTCAAAACAAATGAATTTTAAATTAATATGATTGAATATTCACTGTAACTAAAAAGCTTCAACTATACAATTGATATTTTATATAAATGAAATTTAGTTTAAATAAATTTAAATTGTTTAGTTTAATTATTATTAAAAACATCTTTAAAAATAATAAAAATACATTAAATAGTGAAATTACATTTTGAGACAAAAGAAAACGCTTACCATTATGCTTTATTAGTGCAAAGTACGCTAAATAAAAAATAACTAAATTGATTGATGTACGTGTTAATTTAAATGCCATTCATTGAAAATGTCATTCACTGACATAGCATATACATTCATAAATTAATGCAAACGTCCTGTGTATCAGTTTTAATGTAATTAATAATATAGAGTCTTTAAATAAGCTCATTTTTTAAATAAATAATCTTGCTTTCAAATAAACATAGAAACAAAGCAACCCAATTTTTATGTAAATATGCTTGCAGGTTGAATATATATCTAGAAGTATTTTAATTTTGCAGTGACTTTAATTTTATTAAATATGATAGAGACTTTAATCAAACTTATAAGCTGTAATGTTTAATAAAAAAAAACAACCAATTTCTTATTAGGCATATATTATTAGTCAAGCCTAATTCATAACTATGTTCAGAAATCAATTGAGATTCGTAAAAACACAGCAGTCCAATTTTATTTGAATTTCCTTATAACAACAACATGATTTTAAAGACAATTTATCCAAACCGCTTCAAACACTTTTTAGCAAAACTCTTTATTTGTACATATACATACACCTATGCTTCAATTGACCTGCAGTCTTCTTCAGAGCAAGTAAATAAACTTGCTCTGAAGACTGCAGGTCAGTTGAAACGTAGGTGTATGAATATGTACAAATAAAGAGTTTTGCTAAAAAGTGTTTGAAGCAGTTTGGATAAATTGTATTTATAGGATATTATGGCAAAAATAAAGAAAAGTGTGATTTTGGTAATATTTATGATTTTAAAGATTGAAATCAAATCTAACAGTAATTTAACTACAGCTTTCTTTGCAACCACACAATGTTATTATATAAAGCAAATTGTTTAAAAAAAACCTTTATAAATATCTTTGCTTTCAAATATGTAATTAATTAATCCGTTAAACATTCCAGAAATATGTAATAATGCTAATATGTTTTTTTTTACCTACATCCTCTACAGAAAATTTTTTTGTGCATCAAATGTTTGATGAATAAACCAATTCAATTAAATGTGTGTCTTTATAATCCGATATTATCAATATTTCAGGAAATCAGATGAGATTCCCACAAGCATAACAACCTCATTTTATTTTAAGTATAATCACAATGTTAACATGATTCTTGGAATTGAATGCAAATGTAGCATTAATTTAATTAAAACTTTTTTTGTATCCGTTTATGGTAGTTGGGGAGGGAGTGTACTGCCGCCATTAGATGGTGTTGTGACATCATCAACAACTGGTCTGAAACCTGCAAGTAATAATTTTTTTTATGAAAGTGGCTCAAAATTCAAAAAAAATAAATAAAAAAGTTACGAAAGTGGCTAAAAATTGACAAGTAAAAAAACAAAAGTTATGAAAGTGGCTAAAGTACACTCCCTCCCCAACTACCCAGTTTATCTTACAGCACTAAGTTGGTACAAAGGAGGTTTTAATTAAATTACTACTAAATTTACATTCAAGCCATAAGATTATGTTGAATTTGGTAAACTTATTTAAATAAAATTGAGTTGCTATGCTTCTTGTAATCTCAGCTGATTTTCTCAGCTATTGATGACACCATGTTTGATGGACAGAAATATCTATTTTGCAATAAAGTGGTTGAATTTTTATCAGACATTACTGTATGAAACATTAGAACATTTCTATTTAGGGCACAGATAAATAATGTTATCATTATTACATATTTCTTAGAGTTTAATATTTTCATAATTAAAATATTTGTTTGAAAGTAATATTACTTTAAAATGAATCTGTTAAAATGCTCTATCTTGTTTTATAACATTAAGCTGCTAGAAAAAAGGCTTTAATTAAATTATTATTAGCTTCGCATTTTAAATGAAATTGGATTGCTATGTATGTTTGAATCTTAACTGAATTCTCAAGCTACTGATGTTGTCAGATTTATTGATAAGAAAGATGAAATGAGTTGATTTTTTATATCAAATATTGCTGCTTAAAACATTGGAAAATTTCTACAGAAACTATAGCTAAATAGTATTAGCATTATATATATAATATTTAAATACCCAGTATATTTTCTTTACTACACTTATTGTAATTATAAGGGACTTGAACTCAGACTTTCAAACTCCCTACAACTATCCAATCTATCTTATACAACAAATCCACATGGCCACATACATGTGAAATGATAAATGATCTCCAATATACATATTTCATGCTGAACCAGTATTCATCAGTTAGTCCAGATCCCATCTCCCTCACATATATACAATCAGTGCTCAGTTTGTATTAAGATAGCAAATCTTCAAATTTAAATGGACAAGCTTCAATTTTCTCCACTTTCCAACTTTTTAACTGCCTATATCATTGAAAATCTGAAGATGGAACACTCAAAGTCCTTGATAGTGCCAAACTATTGTCATATCCATGTTGACCTTAAGTCAGCCTGCTCCTTCACACTTAGGGCTTTAATATGTCCATTTAATTATACATGCATGTGGTCATGTGTATTAGATGTATAAGATGAATTGGATAGCTGTAAGGATATATATATATATATATATATATATATATATTGTAACCATATATTTTAGTATAAAATATAATAATTGATGTAACTGGTATAAAAATTTCTCTGTCTTCTTTTGGTGATTTGATTGGCTTGATTTGCACTTTGAACAGATTACTCTCTTATATTTAAAATAATTTATTAGAGAGAATGGGTAATATTTTGCCTTACTTGTTGTCTATATTATTTTAATAAATTTAAATTGCTTCTTTCCATATACTAATTCATATCAAAATGTTTAACTTTTTAAAAATTTTGACAACACATTAAATTTGGTAAAATATTATTAAAAATAATAATAATTTTTATTTGTTTAAAATGGTCTTAAAAATTATTTCCATTGAATTAAAAAAACCATTTGTTCAACTAAATTTAATTATTAAAAATAAATACAGTAATTACGTATGCGTTTCAATGTAAAAAAGAAAGGAGCGCGAATTAAAAAAAAAAGATCGTCTGATAGTGTTGCTTTGGAGGAGAAAAAAAGAAAAGAAAATGGTAAAAGGCAAATGGTGTAAATATGATAAGCTTATTTTAAAATAGTTAACAAGTAAACGGATTACCACAAAGTTTTCTATAAACGTAAAAATAACATAGTGGTATTTAATAATAAGATGAATTGCTAAATTTAAAAGTCTGTTCAAGTCAGCTAACCAGGTGGATCAAATCGCTAATAATAATTTTCCAATATTACATTTGAAATATGTCGGAGCTTTCCAGTTTAAAAGCAGAATTAATTGCAAGATTTTGGTATGTTTTAAAATATTTATTATTCTACAATTTGGAAAAATTAAATAAGTGTTTTAATTACAGAAGTTTTATAAATATGAAAATTTGCTTTTTAAAAAAAAGTTTAAATTAAAGTAAAATGTTAAAGTTATTAACATAGTTTAATATTTCCGTTTATAATTTTAATAAAAAATATAGTATTGATCGATATTTAACTTTGCAATGCCAGTAATATATATGCTAGTTAATTTGTTTACCATTTGGATAATAAAAACAGTCTTCAAATAATTAATTAAAACTATTTTCTAATTTTATCGTCAGTTTGGAATGATTAAATTAATTGCTATAATTAGTATTCCTAGATTTAAGCATGGATAAATAAATATTAGTATGGATGTGATAAACTTGGAACAGTTTTAATAGAGAAATGTAGAAATTAATAACTTATGAAAAAACATTTTCATTTAAACTCTGCGTGTCATATTTTGGAATTGTTTCATGTTTATGGAGCCACGTAAAATCGTTAATCTAATAGTGCTTATAATAACTAATACAAATGGATCAAATTACATGTATGGAATTCAACTATAATTGTAGCTATTACTTTGTATATTTATTGTTCGACACATCGTACATGGATTTCACGGATCATATTTGTAGTTATAAAATGCTATACAATTTAATTTGTGATACACACACCTGCTAGAATTCATGTATTGAACTATAAAATGCTATTCATTTAATTTATATCACACACACACCTGTTAGATTTTATGTATTTGATGAATAATGCATTACTTTAATTTTATCGTTATATGAACTTGCATGTGAAGTTCATAAGTTATATTTTATTAAGTTTAAATTAATAGGGGTTGAATAAAATACTTATTCAAGAGAATAGCACTTGCGAAAAAGCTTGAAAAGTACTAAATGAATTTATGAGATGTATCAATTTTTCATGAGGTATTTTGTGAGTCTTTCCAGATTTCTATTCCTATACTAATATTACTTATATTATATTACACATGTTTTATTTTAAGCAAGATAAGTTAGTACATTAGTTGTCCTGATTAGTGTAACATTTTATTATGCAAGAACCCACATTTGCTAAAATGTTAGTGTTTTCTGAGATGGTCAGAATAACTGAGGAGGATGATTTTGCACTTTAATGTGAAGTAAATAGTAATGTTGTTTTATAATGTTAAAATGCATTAATCTGTGTCGGTGGTTAATCCGCAGATTACTTAATTGCCATTTCTGTATTTTACACTCATTCCTGCGCTGGTGGTTAATCCGCGGAATTGTGTAATTATACTTATTACTTTATGATGGTGTATAAATCCACAAAGCGTTTAGTGTTATTTAATTCCTATGTGTAGATGAATGCATCCACAGGAATATGGTTTTACTTCATAGATATAAGTTGGGCAAAGTATTTTAGTTATTCTGCTAAATCATCTTCTTCCATTTGTAAGTATAATTTATAAGTTAGATCATTAAATTGTAGCAGGACATTCTATTCAAGTTACCTCATAATAATTAACTGTTGGTTGATTATTATTTACCTGAATGTAAGTTTAAATTTTCACTTTATTTAATGATTGCATTATAGCTAAATCCTACAGATATAATATTATTTATTATATTATTATAAGTTTACAGTATAGATTTATTGAATCTGGAAATGACATTAGATGTTTCATGAGTTGATGTTGAATTTAGTATAATTTCCTCAATACATTCATTATATCAAATTGAAATATAAGGTATGATTAGGTTTTTAAAAACCGTACCTATGATATGTTATTGAAGGAAGTCGATGGAATTATAATTTATTTATTTTATTTGTTTATTTATGTCTTTAATTATAACATTAGAATTAATTACTTATTATTCATAAATTTGTAAATAAACGTTGATTTATAATTAAACTTACTGTGCCGTTGCTATTTGTCATTCGTAAAATCAGAAATCATAAACCTTGGATAGAGCATACATTGAAGTACATACTATCGTCAACATGATATAAGAGTTTAGTAATATTTTGAGAAAACATTTGGATGCTTTTCGTCTTTGGTAGTTTATGATGTGTAAGGTACAATAAAATCCCATTTACCTTTTCCATCATTTTAGCTTTGCGTAGTTGATTCTAGTATACAATACAAATTGATTATTAAACCTGTAAACAGATTTACCAGATAATGACATGATTGAATATATTTACTTAACGTTTTTAAATTGTCATTTGTCAGTATAATAAGAGTCTCAGTGATATAGTAAACTATAAAAAAAGAACCCAAGTATTTATGTTTATTTATTGCAAAGCTTTACCTGGACTAGCATTTGTATTAAAAATCATATAGATGGTTTAAAATTTCATAATCTTATGTAGTTCCACAAATTATGCCATCTTGTACATGGTCGGCCATCGGGTCTCATACAATGAAAGTCGCAAATTAAGGTTTGAAAGATAATAACATTACATACTTATAATTTGTTTAATGTATTTTATCATACTACTATGATAGGTCTTTGCGGTACACCCTGGCTGCGATCAAATTAAATCATAAAAAGTTTATGTTATATCATTGGTTTGGTCTGTGGTAAGTTGCTCCAGATTTTGGTTGTGGTCTTTGGTGCATAATATAGATGGCATGATATGCTTTTGGTTACAGCTCTTAATAGCTGACAATGTGCAGCGGGAATTGATCGGTGATCGAAGTTACAATTCTTAGCGCACTTATGTTTTGGTGATATTATGTAGTTGGGACAACAATCGAACGGTTACAATATATATATATAATAACAATAATTAAAGGGCATTTTATTTGTGTGTACATATATATATATATATAATCAAAAAAACCAATAGCTAATTGATTTGCAGATCTAAATCACATGACAAATGACAAAAATTAAATAAACCAATACAATATTGCAAATATGTAATCAAGACAACTTTTTACGTTTTATCTATTGTGATTGTCTTGATTATAGAATCATGAAATTCTATTAGTTTATTTATGCTTTAACTGTCACAAAATGATTTATATATATCGTTTCATGAATATCATTTCTAGTCTCTAGCATTCATGCATAACCTCACGGGAAGTAATATAATAGTAGAAAAACAAAAAAATATATGATATAAAAAAATTCAAGCCATATATTAAAAACAATATTACCCACAAATCTATGTTATTTGATTATCAGGTGTTTGTCTCTCCCATAATGGTTCTGCAGTTCTCATGAACCTGAAACTCATAAATATAACCCACAAAATCAATAAAAACCAATGGTAGACAACTCATCCAAAAAAAGATATAAATAATATGCCTTAAATTTCCTTTTTAGACAATTATCACTCTAAGACAATGATATTAATTATCCAACTAAAATGTGTTTACTACAACAGATTTTACTCCATAGGATATATATTATTATTAAATATATACATGTTAGGACATTTACACCAGAAAAGGTAGACATATATTTTATAAATTTTAGATTTATTCATGCTAAGCATGCTTTCAGTACATTGAGTATCACATGATCACCATCTCTTATACTAGCACATAATTGTTGTAAACAAAGGCAAACTCTCCATACAGTAGTGCCACCCTGTGCCAACCAGAGTAATCAATGGATGCCAGAAGGCTTGTGCATAAAATCCCTATCTAGTGCCTACTCATCCTCACTGATGATGGCCACAAGCCAGAAACTAGTCTGGGGATATTGGATGAGTAGGCACTAGATAGGGATTTTATGCACAAGCCTTCTGGCATTCATTGATTACTCTGGTTGGCACAGGGTGGCTCTATTGTATGGAGAGTTTTGCCTTTGTTTACATTGGGTATCATGATTTTATGAATTTAAGTTTATTATGGTTTGTTTTTATTTGTACTTGCTAGCTATTTTTGTATTTAAATTAATATAAATGTATTATCTGTTATTCAAATGTATGTAAAGGTCTTTGGACAGCTCACTTTTTTGACAGAAGGATGCTGTGTTTGATTTATAGTGAATTTATCCTTGGTTATTATCCAAACCTCCTTGATCTTCCTTTTTTTATCCTCCCTTTCAGTGCAAATGACATCTGCCTTAGAGAGATCAAATTTATAACCTGATTGTTGTTCACATTCTAAAAATATAGATGAGTATTCATTACTTGCTTTGACCCTATTATATTAGTAATTGTATTGGGTCAGCCTTGTAGACAAATTTGCTCTCATTTATCCATAATAGGCATATTTATAATCAGCTTTGCTACACTTCATTTTATAAACTGTTTGATGAACTGCTTCTTTAGTCAGTTTATCTTTCGAGTTATCCAGCAGTTTATTTAATGATGGAGGGAAGTGAAAACTTATATTTTTCTGAACAAATGTTTTTTTTAATTTTTGAACCACCTTTGGGACATATGGGAGGCTTAACCATTTTTTGTTTTCACTAGAAAGAGGTTGTACTGATTTATTTTGTTTGTTGTAAAATCTTTCTATCATGTTGTAAATTTTCTTGATGTTATATCCCATGTTTTTTAAATCTCTAGTGTAGGTGTTGATATTGTTTTACCAAACTATTTAAAATTTACAGTTTTAGATTACAATAAAGGAAGCCTTTAAGACTGGCATATTTGTGGGCTATAGAGATTAAAGGTTTAGAATAGATGATAGGCTTTATTGCCATTTTGTAGTTTAAAGTAATGGTCTTCAACCCTTGGTCCACGGACCAGCATTGGGCTGCAGAAGTTTTCTGTCAGTCCATGCTAGACTGGCAGGAAAGTTTGTAATAACAAAATAATAAGAGTTTAACTTTTAATTAATATAAACAATTTTTATTTATTTTTTCATCTCATTTTTACCCAATTAAAAAAAAAGAAACAGAAGGAAAACAAAATCTAATCAATCATATATAAATTAATTTGTTTTTCTAGTTATCATAAATGTTTATAGGGAGGGGTAGAATTAATTTTTTTATTATTTTTCTAAAAAAATTCAAAATTTAAAAAAAAAAAATTTATTATACAAACTCCATATATATATAACTTCATCTTGTATATTTAACATTAAATACAGATATTACATTTATCATAACCATTGTCATGTAATTACACTAGCTGTGATATTTCCCAGCATTCAGGTAAATAACATTTTATTCTTGCATGTTTTAACAATGAAATACTGCAACCTCTCAAGTCACTTATAACTATCAACAGCTAATCAGATCATAAACACTGAGACAGAGGATTTAACCATAAAAGCACTTGAGAGGTTGCAGTCTCTCAGTTTAATGTCAATACTGTTTGTGCTTTATAAAATAAAATACATATTATTAACAATGAAATAATAAATGCAGCAATGCCGGTATGGTAATGAGAACCATTATTATTGTACTGTTTTCTGTAGCAGTATCATTTCTGTAGCAGTATCCCTGCACAACTTGAGAAAGAGTGTTCAGCATGTGAAAGTAAGCAACACCATTACTATACACAGTAACTAGTGTGTTGTTTTGGTCAGTTATAACAATTATGCTCATCTAAGGCTAAGCAGTTTACATCTTTAAAAAAATTTATTTATAGACTTCTACCGGTCTGCGAAACCTTATCATTATTTTTGCCGTCCACGAAACCCTATCCTTATTTTTGACAGTTCACAGGTGTGAAAATGTTGAAGACCACTTGTTGTCACCTTGCCTTTGCACATCAATATCCAAAAATTTAATACTTTGGTTTTTATCTTCTTTCAATGGTTCAAATTAAAAAAGATGTCTGGTCTAGTTTTTGATGAATTTGAGTGATTATTTTTTCATTAGCGCAGATGATGGTGTTTTTGTGATTGTGTGGAAATATTATTAAAACTAAAAACTTATTGTGATACAAAATTTTACTTCTATATTTGTATTGTCCTTAATCTAATACTGACCAGTTGGATGTAAATATAAATCTAATCTGCCCAGACAACATATAAAAAAAATGTTGCTAATTTTTCCTTTACTAATAATCTAATGTATAAAGCTATGATTCACATATATGATTAAGAACTAGATAAACTAAAACTTTTCCTTAAAGTTTCTCCATCCATAATAAATATAGATGTCTCTAGTTTAAGAAATAACCTACCTATACCTGGCTTCTAAGATGCTGAACTTCATAATAATCCAGTTTTCTTTTCTCCATTTTCCTTTATTGGAAGTGACATATCTAACACTGCCACATAATAACTAACTACAACTTCACAAATCACCCAATATCTGTATAATCCAGGATAATATCTAAAATCCACAAATGCTTTAACATATTCAAGTTATGATAATGTTTAATGATAACCACATTTAACAAGATTGGCTTAAATCATCATCTAGAGTAAATCATCATCTAGAGTAAATCATCATCTAGAGTAAACTTTTAATTTTCAATTTATTAATTTTTTAGTAAAAGAATACTTCCATTTGCATACAAATTGTTCTATTCTTACATGCCTACCTACAAAGTTTTGAATAAGTATACTCACTAAAAAACAACTTATTGAAGAAATTTTTTAAAAAAGTTTAAATTGAGATGATCTGAAAAGTAGAGAAATATATTAAACTAATAAGCAAAAAGTAAGATACAAAAAAACAACAACTAGAAAACAATATATAGATGATTTTAAGGGTGCAAACAATTGTGAGAATATTAAGAATAATGGGAGGGGGCTTCAAAAATATTTGAAATGATTTATGAAATATCCAAAAATTATGTGTGTATAAACAAAGAGCTTTGCTAATTGCTCTAACAAGCTTTGTTAATAAAATGTTACCAATAGAAAACATTTGAAATATCTCTACCAGAAACCACACCCAAACTCCAGACCAATGATTTCATGCTTTGGCACTCCTCAGTGAGGCACTAGGGTAGTTTCAGACACTAGATCTAAAAATACTAACCCAAATCCACCACTTATCTAAGAGATTAACTATTGAGAAGAAAAGTTGAAATTTTTAGACAGCTAAAAATCTTCAGCCAAACCATATAGCTATTTGAGTTAGATAGTTGGGTTTCAAGACAGGTAGATGTCTAAAAATTTCAGATTTTCTCCTCAACAGTTAACACTTAGATAAATGCTGGTTTTGGGTTAGTATTTTTAGATCTAGTGTCTGAAGCTATCCTAGCATTTCACTGAGGAGTGTCAAAGCCTGAAACCATTGGTCTGGAATTTGGGTGTGCTTTCTGATAGAGATATTTTAAATGCTTTCTCTTGCTAGCATTTTATCAACAAAGCTTGTTACAGCAATTAGTAAAGCTTTTTGTTTTTATTTATAAGCTTAAAAAATTGAGTTATGTGATATATGACTCTTTTTTTATATTATTATATATGTATATATTATATACGCATTTTAATTTGTCAAGCACATTATCTAGATTTCAATCTAGACCAAGTAAAACGAAACTTTTTCAGTTTCGAATCGTGTTTAAGATTTTTTTTTCAAGTAGTCATTTAATAACTGAAACACACAGGCTTATTATATACCTGTCTATATATGTAATATATAGGGTATATGAGCACAAACTTTCACACAACCCACTACTCTCCACATTATCTCATAACACTGATTCACTTGAACACATATATGTTGAAAAGATAAATAATCACCAATATACGTATTTCATGCTAAACCAGAAATCATCAGTTGGTCCAGATTACCATCTCTACACATATATGCTATAAGTGCTCAGATTTATATAAGATAGCCACTCCTCATACTTTAATGTGCAGGCTTCAATCCACTCCATACTCCAACTGCTGATATAATTATCCTATATTAGTTAGCAAATCTAATATCTAATTATTAAGAGAGAGAAATAGTACGGAAAACCGCTCAAACTCTTATCATCTAGCAATTGACAAACTTGATGGGTAAAGTCTTTCCTTTCATTGTTCCTATATGAGCATTAAAAACTTTTAATAACTATTTCCTTTTTGCTTATGTGCATACATATGCAGGTGTGCATAAATATAGACGTATATTTGATCGATAATCAAACAATTTAGTGACCTGTTGAAAAGAAAGGTAAAAAATTTTTAGATTAGTCAAGCGTTGTTAGCCGAGAGGTCATCGCAGCCGCCTTGCGTTGGTTGCAGATGGTTGTGGGTTCGCCTCCCGGACGATACTATGACATATGAAAAAAAAAAAAAATAGATTAAAAAAAGAATAATCGCTTTTCCCAATAGATCAAGCGTACACACATCCTTATACTTAGATATATGTAATGTTAATTAATTTCCAACTTTTTTTATTTATTTTAATTATTCTAAAACAAATTTTCGGAAGACTAATGAGAATTTGATTACGTTAATTAGAATATAAAATTAATGAATTAGATAAACAACTAGGATCCACCTTGATGGAAATATGGCTGTTTCAATAAACATTTGCTTCAATCATAATTAGCATATATATTTTTTTACTATTAGAAAAGATCATTTACTGTAAATAACCCAGTAAAAATTATACAAAAGAATAAAAATAATAAAAAATCTTTTAGAAGCAACACATTTGCATAATGAATAGTGGGCTTTCAGGTTTTCTTGTTTTGTTGTAATTAATTAGAAAAGGGTAATGAAGATCATTGTTATGCTCATTTACTCCACTAATGAAAAATTTAATAATTCATGGTCTGTTGTTTAGTGTCCCTCTAGGGAGCAGCTATGTCAAACTCCATAGTCAAAAATGCATAAACAAATCACTAAAAAATTCAAAACTTTCCAACAAAATTAAAAATTACATTAAATAAAGATTATAATTTCATTAGATAAGAAACCATTTCTATTTTTCTTTTTTTAATATATATATAAACGTCTTGACAAGTACTTTTAAACTATTAGAATAATTTGCTTTATCTTTTGGATGTTAATTAAAACTATTAAACAAAAAAGCTTATCAGCTGGCACAATCAATTATATAAAAATGTATAAACTCAGTCTTAAAGTGATAAAACCATTTTAAAATATATTATAAGTTGCATTTTTTAAAAAAAAATTAAATTAAATTGCATTGTTTAGTTTTTACTTTTTAAAATATGAATGTTTTAATAATGTCTTCAAAAGCAGTAATACACATCATTAGAAACTATTATCTTTCAACGCTTCATAGTTATCGCTTTATTAAAATATGCTACCAAGTTCTTGAACTCCGTAAAAACGGATATATTACGGAGTTCATAAGAGGTAAGAGCGACAGACCTGCGAGCGCCAGAATCGATCCTGGGGTCTCCCAATCCCAAGTCAGATGCTGTACCAACTACCCGCACAGGGTTTTATTTCCTGTGATTCCATTAAATTGCAAATCTCTATTTGCGTCCTTTTTCAACCGTTGACATTTTATTTTAGTGGGAAAAGTGAAAGAAACAAGTTTCTGGAATGATTTCTATCAGAGGAAACTACAACAAAGTGTTCAGTTCGGTCAGATTAAAATCATGCAATCTTCCAGTGGCTAACTGCATAATGTATTCAGAGGCAATGTGATTCGATGTGAAGCACTGTGGCTTTTCCTTTTTCAAGTCAGGAATTTCTCAGTCCACTATGCTCAGAGAAACCTGTTAGCCACCGTCTCTTCCCTTTCCATTCCCCACTCATTTTCTCATATTCTTCCCTATCCTGCTCCATCTCATTTCCACAACTTAATCTTTGTCAACTCCATAGCCTTTATATCTGAATCCCCTTATCTTTCCCCAAACCCAGCATAAAAACCAAGCAAAACTCTCTACACAGTAGCGCCACTCAGTGCAACCCAGAGTAATCAATGGATGCAGGTAGGCTTGTGCATAAAATCACTATCTAATGACTACTCATTCAATATCACCAATTAGTTTCTAGTTTGTGGCTTTCATCACTGAGGAGCCTTGGATCTGAGAACACTGTAACCTAGATCTTAGGATCTAATGCAACCCTCCAGCAGCCATCTTTTACCTTATTAGCTAACTATAAAGCTTTGAGTCCAAAATGAAAACCCAATTTAAGCTCATTAGCTTCTATGGTCATATAGATCTGAACTCAGTTCAGCATCCATACTTTTTTGTGTCTTTGGTTCTTTAATAACCACAGTCATCATAATATTATTGAACAGGATTGGTATTAAATCACTAAACATCACATGATCACCATTCTTTTTGCTTACACAAGCTGTTTACGCAGAGGCAAAACTATCCATTACAGTAGTACCACTCAGTGCAAGCCAGAGTAATCAATGGATGCAGGAAGGTTTGTGGATAAATCCCTTTTTAGTGCCTACTCATCCAATATCACCAAACTAGTTTCTATTTATGACTATAGAAGATAATAAGCTTGAATTGAAAACATTATTGTGTTTTCATTTTGGACTCAAAGCTTTATTGTTAGCTAATAAGATAAAAGGTGGCCACTGGATGGTTGCATTAGATCCTAAGATCTAGGTGCAGTGCTCTCAGATCCAAGGCTTCTCACTGATGAAAGCCACAAGCTAGAAACTAGTCTGGAAATATTGGATGAGTAGGCACTAGATAGATATTTTCTGCACAAATCTTCCTGCATCCTAAGATCTAGGTGCAGTGCTCTCAGATCCAAGGCTTCTCACTGATGAAAGCCACAAGCTAGAAACTAGTCTGGAAATATTGGATGAGTAGGCACTAGATAGATATTTTCTGCACAAATCTTCCTGCATCCTAAGATCTAGGTGCAGTGCTCTCAGATCCAAGGCTTCTCACTGATGAAAGCCACAAGCTAGAAACTAGTCTGGAAATATTGGATGAGTAGGCACTAGATAGATATTTTCTGCACAAATCTTCCTGCATCCTAAGATCTAGGTGCAGTGCTCTCAGATCCAAGGCTTCTCACTGATGAAAGCCACAAGCTAGAAACTAGTCTGGAAATATTGGATGAGTAGGCACCATTGATTATTTTGGCTTGCACTGTGTGGCACTATTGTATGGAGAATTTTGCTTCTGTATAAACAGTTTGTATAAGCAAAAAGAATGGTGATTGTGTGACGTTTAGTGATTTAATACTTAATTTATTAACAGTTGTACCATTTTTATTCAACATTTTATTATTTTCTTCTTCTTCAAACTTACATTTCAATAATTTTCATTTTTTTAACCTTTTTTTTTCATTGCTAAGATTCTTTTTTTAAAGATCCAGCCTCAATGGGCCTTACAATAACTGATTGATTTTGTCATTTTATTTTATTTACGTCATCAGTTTACATCTTGTAATATTTAAAACGTACCAATAATCTTTTCTATATCTTGCTGATCAATTACCAATCAATCATTTATTCATTCTATCAGTCTTCATTGATTAGTTTATTCGATTTAAGCATATAATTATAATCGTAAACGTTACAAATTCAAACAGTAGTAAAAAATTATTTACACGTTGTTGAAATTCGTAATATTTATTCGATTTATTTTCATCCTAACTTTTCTATAAAATCTAACTATCTTATTTAAATATTTGTTAAATTCATCCTTGTTAGCTACGAGTTTTGTCGCATTATTTACAATTTTGTTTCAATGAACTCTTTTCCCCCAGTGGCAATATTGTTTTATCAATGTTATAACTGTCATCAAAACAACATTCATTTAGCAACTTGATCAAACAAAGATTATATAAAACAGTGTACAATTAACATCCTATTAATCACTAATCAAGTTTTCTTTTCTATTCTCGCATATCTTTTATATTTTCTCTGCCTGCAAGTACATGCCCAATCTAATTTCTCTCTTCTTCTTTAAATTTACAATATTTTTACATTTCTGATCCCGTATTTCTAACATTCTTCCAATTTTGTTCAAACCACCTCTATAGCCTTCCACTTTTTCCCTCTATCTATTCCATATTTCCTAAATCTAATTTTGTGGCTCACAGAATAACCTATGCTTATTGAAAAGTTTGTTTGGCATAAGAATTCACTATATAATTTTTTATCATTTCTTCCTTTATAATTCAAATGTAAATTGTTACATTTTCATTTACCACTGTCAAACTCCCTCCACTCACAGCTTTTAAAGTACCAATTAACTTTATATGTTTTTTTCCAATATTTGCTTTTAATATTTTTATTGCTTTAGGTTTACTAGCACTTATGTTTATCCTAAACTTCCTACATCATCCATTAACCCTATATAGCATCCTCTGAATGTAGTTTCAACATCTAAATACTACTCCCATGCCGATTCTATTCTTACCAAACTGATATTCATTTAAGAACTCATTGAAGAACATTAATTAAAACAAAAGATAGACTTCAAACATACTTAACCTCTTCTATATTTTTCTCACCCATAAAAAGCTCATTTAATTGTACAAATATATTCTGACATTATATAAATTTAGCAATAAACATCTTTCTTTCTAATCTATATCTTTCTTTTACCTTATTTCCTTAAAACAGATACGCTTTAAAAATGCTTACATGACAGCCAATCAGATGGAATAATGGCATCACATGGGACTCTAAATTCTAAAACACAAGCCAAAACTATTAGAAAAAGATGGACCCATCTTAATCTATGCCTCAATTATATTTAAATAAGCCAGACTCAAGCATTTTGAACTAAGAGTGTGAAGCTTAAATACCTTCACATTTAATCCACTAGATGTTATATATATATGTAAATATATATTTACATTTATTAATATCATTTCATTAGATTTAAAAATATTGCTTCGTTGTAAATCGGATGATTTCGCATTGTTAATTTATATATATAATATTTAGTGGATTAAATGTGAAGGTATTTAAGCTTCACACTCTTAGTTCAAAATGCTTAAGTCTGGCTTATTTAAATATAATTGAGGCATAGATTAAGATGGGTCCCATCTTTTTCTAATAGTTCTGGCTTGTGTTTTAGAATTTAGAGTCCCATGTGATGCCATTATTCCATCTGATTGGCTGTCACGTAAGCATTTTTAAAGCGTATCTGTTTGAAGGTGTTTAGCTTTCACGTTATTATAATATTATCTGTTTACGCTTAAACTTAATATATTTACACTTATTTCCTTAAGCAGATTCTTCCAGAAATGAATCCTGGGAATTGCTGGTTTTTACATTTTTACACATATTTTTTATGACTATGTTGAATTTGGAAGTTTTTTTATATATTAAATATACTATGTGTGATCAGAAAAAAGTGGAAGATGTTAAATTAATGATATATTGATTTTTAACCACATTTGAAATTTATATCTGAGCAGGAATAATTTAAATCCTAATAAAAATGATTAGTAAACAATTTTTAATGTTTATCCTAAATAATGGTATCAAATATCACAATTGTAAATTAAATTATAATTATTTGCTAGAGATAAATAGTAAATTATGATGATACTGACATGGGTGGGCATGAATATGAACCAATTGATAAAGGCAGTTTCTGCTAAAAATGCATTTTGGGTATCATTTGGTATTGGTATATGTCATTCTGCCAATATCAATATATTTTTGGGAATGTGCTGAATATATATATATATATAATGAAAATAAGCTCACATCTGATAATGATTGGTAAACTCATATTTCCCTGATTTTTTATAATAATAGTAATAGTATATACATATAGTGAACTGGTTAACCAAATAAAGGTGCTCTATCTATTTACAAAAAGCTACATGTTAAAGCAGCAAATGTAGCAGCAAGCTTGAACTCAAGGTTGTTAAAACAGAGAATGTCTGTTGCTCAAGTGATTTCTTGATGGGCCATACTTTAATCATCGAAAAGTGATATGAAGCATAAACTGTTATTTGTCCTGGCTCACCAAATAAAAGAAGACATATTATCTTAACATTTTACTTATTATTGCAAAAATATTTAATTAGAATAAATGCTATCATACACTTGATATTTAAGTCACTATGGACCAAATCAATTACCCAGCACTATTTACAATTATTCACTACAAAGCTTTTAATAAACTAGTTTCATTTTTAGATACTTCACTGAACCCTAAAAATACTGACAAAATATATAATCTGTGAATAGCTTTGATTTTGTACTAATCCCTGGTAAAGGTTAAAAGTATTGAGTAGCATCTTCAGATAAAGGGTTCTCCTTCTAATCCTTTTGCAATCTAATTCTTTCCTATTTATTGCTTCAGGTTGAGCTCGTGTAAAACATGTACACTAAGAATGATGACCTCATATACTAATTCATTTTTTCTAATCACCAACAAAGTAAAGCATCACTGTGAGAATGATAAAATGAAAATAGGCTAAGTTTACAAATCAATAACATTTATTAATGCAAATAAGATAAATAAAATCAATATAATTACATCATGATTATAGATGTATACATTATAGGTTTTCAACATATGCATCTACCAAGTGTATATTTGACCTCTGAATTAATTTCCTCGGTTTAATAATATTTATAAAATTACTATCAACTAGATTACAGATTTGGTCCTATCTGATAAATAAATCAAATTTTATCCACATTACACCTTAATATAAGAAAAATTCATAATTTTTATTTCAATATAACATGTCAGCTTATTTCTGCAAGAAGCGAGAATACCTCTTTTACAATCTTAACACAAAGTGAGACAATCAAAAGAATATTTTAAAAGATTCTACATTTATGTCTATGACATACTAATGTAAACAAAGTTACAAATAATTGGCCTTGTGGTTAGCATAGCTGCCTTCCAAGCAGCAGCCTGGGTTTGATTCCTAGTCAATGCTTTGACATATAATAATAATAATAATAATAATAATAATAATAACAACAACAACAGCAACAGCAGCAGCAACAACAACAATAATAATAACAACAACAACAACAACAACAATAATAATAATAATAATAATAATAATAATAATAATAATAATAATAATAATAATAATAATAATAATAATAATAATAATAATAATAATAATAATAATAATAATAATAATAATAATAATAATAATAATAATAATAATAATAATAATAATAATAATAATAATAATAATAATAATAATAATAATAATAATAATAATAATAATAATAATAATAATAATAATAATAATAATAATAATTGTATTTATATAGTCCATCATTAAATATTGAATGTCTTTAGAAATTTTTTTAATTTTTCAACCACATTCAACTGTTAGTAATGGCACACAAATTAGGATATACACAACATTTCTAATGGTATTATTCTCCTCTCTTTTTCAGGTGTTGCTGACCTGATAGGTATGATTCCCATGCTAATACTGCCCCTGGTCAGGCCAGTAATACCTGAAGAAGAGAGAATAATATCATTTGAAATGTTATGTATATATTAATAGATGTGCTATTACTAACAGCTTTAAAAATGTTATGTATATATTAATAGATGTGCTATTACTAACAGCTTTAGATTTTTTTAAAGACATTCAATATTTAATATTAGATAATGGAAATTATAAACCTTCACGAAAACATAAAGTTACAAATAGTTGATATTTCATATTAAAGTGTTTTTAAATTTAAAATAATTAAGGTACTTAATAGTATCTAAATGGGATAATATATATATAAAATGAGAAACCTTGCATAACTCTTCATTTTATATTCTCTTCTCCAATCTAATTTTTTTTCTTTGCCCAGTATATATATTCTAAATCAATCTTCTCTCATACTCCTTCATTTTTTAAGATGATCATAAGTTTATTTCAGATTACTACATCAAATGCTTTTTCCAAACCCACAAAACATATACCAATTCCTTTATCTTTTTCAATATTTCTCTCTATAATTGTTCTAACAACACCAATAGCACCTCTTGTTGTTTTTCCTCTCTCAAAATCAAACTATTCTTCCCCAATATAATATCCTACCTTCCCATAAATTCTTTGAGTTAAAATCAGCAATAAAACTTTAGAAGCATGAGATAACAAACTTACGGTCCTGTAATCTTCACATTTAACAGCTTTTTTCTTTTTATCAATTGGAATCATTATGGTCCTCAAAAAAATATTCAGGCCAAATTCCACTAATATATATCAAACTGCAAAGTCCAACTATTTCTTTCATAATAATTTCTCCCATTTCTTTCAAAAATTATGTAGGTATTGTATCAAATCCGACAGCTTTACTATTATTCTATTGACTTCATTATGTCTTTTGATGATGTGCCCATGCCCTTATCATCTACTTTAATATCTTTACTTTTAAGTTCATAATTAATTGAATCATTTTCTTTTCTAAATAGATATTGAAGATATTCTTTCATCTTTTCAATATATCATCACTATCAGTTAATCTCTTTCCATTCTTATCAGATATTTCACTTGTTAAACATTTCTTTGTGTCCCAAATGACATTTCTAATTTTATACAAGTACTAGCTCATATCTACTTACCTTCTGAAGTACTTCTATCTCTATATATTCTTGTTCCAATCATTTTTCTTTTTCTAAATCTGTTTCTCTCCTTAATTCATTATGAATTTTTCTATATGCTTTTGCCCTTCTTCAATATCGACATTCTTCCACATACTTCCATTTTTTCTAACAAAATTTATGTTATCCAAGGTGGTTTAGATTTCTTTAACTTAATAGATCCTATTTCATTTTTGCTGTTTTAATGTTCTATCTTTAGTCCTACACTAATGCCTATCAGAACTGTACACATATTTCTCATCTTTATCAATTCTTTTTTTATAATTTCATATATTAAACCAAATCTTTCTTTTATTATTTCTTTCAAATTATCTAAGTCCTACCTTACATATCTTTTTGTTCTGTTTATTTTTTTATAGTCAAGTTAATTTAGTCATTACCAAATTATGACCAGAATTTATATCAGCAGGAGTCAAAGCACATAAACCTTTAATAGAATTCTTATATCTATCCTGAATTAATATATAGTCTATTCAATATCATTATCTATTACTTGGAGCTTTCTATACATACAATCCTTAAGGATAATTTTTAAATCAAATGTTTGCAACCATAAGCCCATTCTCAATACAAAATTCCACAAAACTGGCTACTTCTTTAATTCATTTTTCCAATGCAATAACAGCCAACAACTTTGCCTTCCTTACCTTCACACATATATATTGCTCATTTTCACCCTCATATATTGCTCATTAATTTCAATATCATCATGACTAGAACTTGGCATATAAACTTGTATGAATACCAAATGACTAAGAATTGCTTATCCTCATCATCATAAGTCTATTGTAAACACAATATATCTTTCACATACTATTCCAAATTTTCTTTCCAGCAGCAATGCCAACTCCACTCACTGCTCTATCATCACCTCAATAAAATAATATCTCCACCACTTACTTCTCCACATAACCTCTTAATGCACTTCACTTAATCCTATAATATCAACATTATTTATTTTCATCTTCCTTTTCAAATTTTTTAATTTTCCAGCTCTTATCAATGATCTTACATTCCATATACTAAATCTTCAATATGTCTTTTTTCAATGAATTATCCTTAGCTAAGGTCTCAACATCAATCTTGTGAACATACTACAATAAACAAATATACTTTTTAACATTATCTCATGATTTGTCTCTGTGAAATCAATTGCAGACTTTATTAAGTTATAAAATCATTACAGTAGATTAAAGTAAAATTAATGCACATTTGATAATTGTTAAAAAGCATAATTAAAATTAAATATTATACTGCATTATGTAATGTAATTGGTTAATGTGATAGATATGTAGTTCCAAGAATTCCATCTCAATTATTAAATTGATTTTTTTTTTAAATTCTAAATACCTCATTTTCATCTATTTCTCTTTCCAATGATCCTATATTCCATATATTAATTTTCAATGTGATTTCTTTCTATGGATTATCTTTATGAAGATTTTTCAGGTTTTCAACCTGATAAGCCTCGTTTCAATTCCTTCTGGGTATGATACCAAAGCCTTCCAGGTCTCAATATCAATCTAAATCAATCTTGTGGACGTATTCATAATTAAAAAACCTGTAGTTGTAATAAGAAACGTATATATTTTAATATTATTTTATGAATTGTCTTTGTAAAAACAGTTATAGGCTTTAATAACGTTAGAAAATATATTAGAAAATTATTGCAGTAGATATCTAATAAAAACTCAAATTAACACATACTTGGTAGTTGTTAAAAAGCATAATTAACTTGAAATATTTAGAATGATGCATAATTTTAAAATCATAATACATTTATGTAAGTTAAATTAGTTAATGTGGTAGATATGTATTTCCCAAAAATTCCATCTCAATTGCTAAACTGGTTTTTTTTTTCAATTTTCTATTAGAAATTGATCCAAATATCTTTTATTCACCTGTAATCTATCTTCTCGTTGAATCAGTTTTTCAGTGCAAAAAAAAAAAATTGTCGGTGGTCGAGAGATCAGCACAGCCGCCTTACAAGCAGTTGTCCCGGATTAGCGGGTTCGCTTCCCAGACGATGCTATGACGCATGAAAAAAAAATCAAATGAATTTAGTATATACAAATATTATGTACATTCAAAAAAAGGGGGGAAAAAAAAAACCAAATATTTCCATTTAACCTGAAGATCATTAAGAAAAAGTCATATTTCTGTGAAATAACTAAAGTTGATTGATTAATGAGGGAACAATGTTATAATGATAATTAGAACACATGTAATATATATGTTACAGTAATGTCATTGATAACTATCTATTGTAAGTCATATGACATTTATTTTTCATCGTGTCAAGAATCTAATGCATTTTCTATATTAAGCATATCATTACAAGATGAAAAAAAATGCAAATCAAATATGAAAATTGTTGTAACTCATGTATAAATTTGTACAATAATGCATATTTTAAAGGAAATAAAATTTAATTCTCTGTTAAAAGTATTTACAATTTAAAAAGCGTATAAACATTTTTTTTTTCCAACCAAACATTTTTTTCTTGGAAAATAATTATGTTTTGTATTAAGTTGTCAGTTTTCTAAAATAATCTGTTCTATTTTAAGATTATTTATTTTCCACTCGCAGTACGCTCTTACAATATTATTTTTAATATTTAATTATTGGTCAATGAGAGAATGCGGAGAAAAATAAATTATTAAATAAAAAAATTTTTTCTACGAATAATTAAATGAAAACAATTCCTATTAATAAATATTTTTAAAATAAAAGTTGGATTTAAAACTTCCTAAATAATTAATCATGTAGAAATAACTTTTATATTTCTCAATAATTTATTACATCAAATAGATTAGTCATGCTTAATGTTTATGATATCTAGAATAGTTATTATGATTTTTTAAATTGTTTATAAAATCTTGCCCATATATTAGTTTAATCACTATAAGAGCTTGACATTACCAGGAGACTATTTACTTACTATAAAATATCTAAACATTGCATAAAAATAAAAATATTCACTGCTTTATATTTTCTATACTGTTATAATAAAATTGGCTTTCTGTACTAATCATTCAGAATGTATCCTCATAGTTATTTGTACATTTTTCACCTTTCAAGTTTGATCTATGAAACATGTCTGGAAAACAAAACCAGCAAGAAAACATGGAACAAAAGTTATTTTAAATTTCGTTTGAAAGTTATTATATCATGTTTATTTTGTCACTTATATATATATTGGTGCAATTATAAGTTTGTCTGAGTTTCTTAGAAATGTTGATTCTTTTCACTTGAATTCTTTTCATTCAAATGTTATCTGGTAAAACAAATGGGTACTTTTGAGTTTTCAGATAAACCAAGATGACGGCCCGTATTTTTGATAAATAGACAAAAAACAAAAAGTATGCATGAGTAGAGGACATTTCAACTCCAGGGCCTTAAGCATCTAAAAGCATTTTACTTCACTATCCTTACCATATGATCAATACCATTATCTAAGTATCATCACACTTCACCACAACAAACAATTACATGTCATGACAGCTAAATATGATCTTAACCAATTAACAAAGAATTATAAGAAGAAAAAATTTAATTTTGGTTGAACTTCTGATTTAAAACATAGTAAATAGAACTCTGACTAATAATGATATTAATTATTCAAAAATAACTAAATATTTGCAATGCATAGAGTAACTATTTTTCTTAATAATATTTTGTTAAGCCATTGAAGAATTTTAATAGTTTCCAAAATGAACTCCATGCTACAGCACTTATCTGCATTATCTACATGTGCACAGGAAATTGCATGGTAATCAGCATAACCATTACATAGGAAGTTTATCTATTGATCATACCAACCACTTTCAAGGATACAATGTTTTTTGTGTCCTTGAATATAAAAATATATTATTAGAGACTACTTAATTATTTTGAGTAGATTTAATCTCTGACAGTACTGAAACTTTCTATTATACTGTGAGAGACTTTGAACTATTCCAATGAATTTAAATTCCCCTTGCTAATGATTTTAAAATATTGATAGACATTGAAGAGGATTCGAGATTAACTGATATTAATAAAAAAAGTAACTACAACAAAAATGACTGCTTCAGAAAAACACTAATTCTCCCAATAAATTTTCAA
This sequence comes from Epiperipatus broadwayi, assembly GCA_028023455.1. Lineage (NCBI taxonomy): Eukaryota > Metazoa > Onychophora > Udeonychophora > Euonychophora > Peripatidae > Epiperipatus > Epiperipatus broadwayi. Next base: position 319,553 of record JAQFVV010012616.1, on the reverse strand, counting down.
CTGAGACAGATATGATGAAAAGTAGTATGAAAGTATTTAAAAATAATCCAATATAAAAAATTAAATATTTAGAAGTTTATAAAATGGTATGAAAAAAATTAATAATATTATAATAATGAAATGGCAAGAAAAATCATAGAAACGAATAAAAGTCTCAAAAGTGTAAAACAGCATCTTGGTTCTTGAAGAAAAGTTACTTCAATAATATGAAAATGAAACTATTACCAATAAAAGAAATGATATCATGAAATGGTAGAAAGTTTTACATGAAATTATATAGTAATAAAAACCAAGAAAACCAACTAATCATTATAGTATTCAGTATAAATATCATTTCATTTGTAAAGTGCATGTGCCATGGTTTAAGCTATGTTATTTATAATTTGTATAAAAACTTCATGCTATATAAATAAAAATATTTACATATATTTAAGTTTCCATCTAATAATGATGTGTCATAGATTGTTAAAATTTTGCAAGCATCTTTAGTCAAAATCATATGATTAGTACTTTAAAGTGATTAATTAAATCTCCACGCTCTCAGTTCCAAATGCTTTAGATTGGCCCATACATATAGCTTGGGTAAAAAAGATAGAGTGGATACATTCTATCTTTTAAAAAGTCTTTATCTTGTGTTTGGAAAAGAGAGTATTCAGTATAAACAGCATTCCATCTGTAAAGTACATGTGCGTGGTTTAAGCTACATTATTATTTATAATTTACATAAAAACATCATGCTATATAAATAAAAATATTTACATATGTTTAAATTTCCATTTAATAGTGATGTGTCATAAATTGTTAAAATTTTGCAAGCGTCATTAATCAAAATCATATGATTAGTAATTTAAAGTGATTAATTAAATCTTCACGCTCTCAGTTTCAAATGCTTCAGATTGGCCCATACATATAGCTGGGGTAAAAAAGATAGAGTGATCCATTCTATCTTTTATAAAGTCTTTATCTTGTGTTTGGAAATGAAAGTATTCAGTATAAGTAGCATTCCATCTGTAAAGCGCATGTATTAGGGTTTAAGTTACGTTATTATTTATAATTTATATCTCATAAAGTAAATGAAGAAATGAACTCCATGAAATGTTGGAATTATTGATATCTTATACAAACAGGTAAAGAAATAGAAAAATGATTGGAAAAGCTATATACTATTTATCAAAATAATAACATAGCAGTTATGAGATAATAACATAGCAGTGTTATGAGATGGTGTGGAGAGTGGTGGGTCATGTGAAAGTCTGTGCTCATACCCTGTCTATTACATATATAGACACAGGTATATATAAGCCTGTGTATTTCAGCTATAACATAGCAGATGATTGGAAAAATGAAATAGTAATATCAATATTTAAGAAAAATAATATAAAAGCTATTAAAAACTACATATCTATCAGTCTTCTATCAGTTTTTTAACAAAATCTTTACCAAGATAATCACAAGGAATCTACAGTGAACTTTGGACTTAAGTGAATCAAATGAATAAATTGGATTTAAAACTGTTTTTGCATTGTTAACCAGATTCAAGTATTGGGAGAAGTTATAAAAAGGACCAATGGATATGAAATGTCAGTATGGTTTAGGATTGTTGGTTATATCAGAATAATGTCATATTCTGAAAAATATTTATCAAAATGTCACAGCAATAATTATATTGAATGATGATATAAAAAAATTAACATTCATAAAGGTATATGACAAAATGATTTCATATCTTTAAAACTTTTTACAATATTTTTACCAAAAAATATTTTGTCGATTAAAATGGAAAGCTAAGGAAATCAAAAATATATGGAGATTATTTGAGTCATTTACATTTTGCAGATAATATAGTTGTTTTTTCAAATAATGCTTCTGAGAATATTTCAAGAATTATCACATGATAATAAGAAAGTAGAACTAAATATAAATAACAAAAAAAAGACTAATATTGAATTAATTTTTACTGAAAATAATAAAGATTGGTAATTATGAATTTAAGAAGGTAGTAATTACAAATATCTTGTTCATATTATTAATACAGATGGAAACATAATCATCATCATTGGCAACCATTATCCATCCATTGCAAGATGAAGGTCTCTCCAAGTTCAATCCATCTTCTCTGATTTTTAGCCTCCCTTCTCCACATCACTCCTGCACACTTTCTTATTTTATCCATCCATCTCACATGTGGTCTCTTTCTGGATCTTTTACAATCTCTTGGAATCCAGTTTAAGATTTCAATTGTCCATCTATTATCACCTCTTCTAGAAATATATCCAGACCAATTCCACTTCAATCTTTAAATTCTTTCAACAATGTTAGCAACACCTGTTTGTTCTCTTACCTATGTATTGCATTTTTGATCTCTTCTTGTTACTCCTAACATGCATCTTTCCATACTTCTTTGAGTGGTCTGAAGTCTCTGTATTTCTCTTTATTTAAGTGTCCACATCTCAGATCCAAAAGTAAAAACTGTATTTGCAAAAACTGCATATTCTGTAAAATCTAAATAACTTAAATAATCTCCATTTACTTTTACTCCTTTAGCTTCCCATTTTAATCCACAAAATAATTCTTACAGTACTGCTATAAAAGGTTTTGAAAATGTAGAGTCACCTTATTTTACATTCTTCTCAATGTTAACATTCCTACTATCATTACATAATCTAATTATTGCTGTTGCATTTTTATAAATATCCTTCAGAATATGACAATTTTCTGGATCTATACCTTGATGATTCAACTATTTTAATTACTGAAAAAATACTTATTGAATCAAATGCCTTTTCATAATCTACAAGTCCAAAGCCTTATGGAAATTCATGTTCATTAGTCCTTTCTATAACTTCTCTCAATTCTTGGATATGATCTACTATACTAAAACCACTTTTAAATCCAGCTTGTTCTTTTGTATGGTTGAAATCCAATGTTCTCCATAGATGAGTTGTAATTATCTTGGTAAAATTTTTGTATAAAACTGATAAAAGGCTGCTAGATCTGTAATTTTTAATATCCTCTTTATCAACTTTTTTTTTAAATATTAGTATTAAGACTGCATTTTTCCAATCATCTGGTACATCTTTATCATTGAGACATTTGGTATATAACTTTGGCAAAAAAAAATTATATTTCTTTATCTCTTTCTTTTAATATATTAATTATAATTCCATCATTAACTGGAGCTTTTCCCTTCTTCATAAATTTAATTGCATGTCTCAGTTCTTCATTTAAAATCCTGGGCAATTCAGAAGATGTAATAGATCTAGGAGGTACTTGTTCTTTATAAATATATAATTCTTGATAGAAGTCTTCTACCCATTTTTTGATGTCATCTCTCTTTTTAATAATAGTTCCTTTTTTTTCTCATTGCAGATATAAGTTTCCTACCAATACCAAAATGTTGTTTTACTCTCTTGAGACTTTTATTCTCCACTAGACTTTCTTTGTTAGCTCACAATTATACTTTCTTATATCATTATCAACTCTTTTTTACACTATTTTTCAAAATTTGAAATATTCAATCCTTGTTAATGCATCATTTTTATATATCTTCATATTCTTTCTTTTTTTTTCATAAATTCTCTAGTCTTAGTAGAAAATTTATTTGTCAATTGCTGCTTTTTTCTACCAGCTATATTTGTTGCTGATTTTAAAAGTATATCAGTTATTTTCCTATTACTTTCATTTAAATCTGAATCATGTTCAAAATCTACTAATATTTGATAACGAAATTCATTAGAATGTTTCTGAAGATTAGGAATATCAATTGTAAATATTGTTTGTCATTAATTTTTGTCTCTCTAGTTTTTCATTAACACATATACTAATTGATGACCACTTCCTGTGTTGAATTTATTAAGGGCCTTACATTCTTGAAATATGTATTTTCTGTTAGTTAAAATATAATCCAATTCTGCTGTACCATCAGTTGGATGCTTTCATGTCCATTTCCTTTTAACATTTTTCTCAAAAAAAGAATTCATAATACTTTTTTTCCTGCAAACTCTACAAGTCTATGTCCTCTCTGATTTTTATTACCATAAAATTACCTACAGCACTTTCATTTGTTTACCAATTCTAGCATTAAAGCCTCCCATAACAATTTTAAAATATTGTCTAGTCTGATCAAAAGTCTTTTATACATCCAAGTAAAAATTTTCTACTACTACATCACTATGAGAACTTGTTGGGGCATAAATCTGAATTATCTGCATTTGGTATCTGCTATTAAGTTGTATAACTAATCTTGCCACTCTGTCCGATACACCATCGATCTCCACAATGTTGTTCTTCCACTTTTTATTTATAATGAATCCTACTCCACTTGTATTTCCAATATTTGTGCCTTTATAATAGAGTATATGTCCACTTTTTAAATCAATTGTCTCTCCACCATTTCTTCTAACCTCACAAAATCCAATAATGTCCCATTTAATATGAGACCATTTTTTGCCAATGTTTGCAATCTTCCTTCACTTGAAAGTGATCTGTAGTTGTAAGTATCTAAATAAAAAGTCATTACCAAATGTCAGTCTGGGTCCACAATCAGGGGATTCTTAGCACCCTCTGCCTTCGGCCACCAACTGCTGCCTTGGCTGGTGACTTTACAGCCTCCTGGAAATAAGGGCCATGATTTATTATATATCTGTCATGATTATATATCTATTAGAAAAAAGTTTTCATTCACACAGACATTCATTCTACTTTATCAGGCAACTAAGAAAAAGTCCATGGTGTTTCATGATTTGAAACTCAGAGGTAAAAAACCAATAAACTCACAACATTTGCTAATGAGTATTTGTGAGCAGCCCATCCATGTTCATATACTATATGAACATTAAAAAATTATAATAACAGCTGCAATGATAAGAAATGTATGGAGTGGACATTTGGAAATTTGTTCTGCTCAGTTCCTGTAAGGCCTCCAAGAGAAATCAAATGATCTCCTTTCAGTTAATAGTAAACTCCTTTCTGCAGCTATAGAAACATAATAAATAAAAATTAATTATAGAATTATACTTGGATGTAATATTTTTGGTAGAAATAAATGATATTTTAAAGTAATATGCTTTTGTGTTCTCAATCATACAAAAAATATGATGTAAGATCATTAATACAGATTGAAGAATTAGGAGTAACAAGAAGGTTTCAAAAAATAAAATACTTTGGTGTGAAAACAAATAGGTATTATTAACATTATTAAAAAATTTGGAGACTGAACTGGACTAGACATATTGCTAGAAGATATGATAATAGATGTATAATTGAAATCTTAAGTGATATTAAAATAGGTTGTAAAAGCCCTAGAAAGACCCCATGTGTGAGTTGTATGGAAGAAATAAGGATGTTTGTTGGAGTGCTTATGGATTGGAGAAACTAGATTAAACTCGGATTGACCATCCTGTACTCGATGGATAATGGTCAAAAATAATTATAATGAAATGTTAAATGTGATTCAAATTATTTAATTAAGTATATCAGAAAAATAATAATCAAGAAATAAAGACATAATGGATATATATTAAATTATGTATTGATAATTATTTAATTTGATGTTATAATATTATTTGTTTTTAAGATTTAAAATTGTTTAAGTATTTTTTTATAAACAGATAAATAATACAATAATTAAGAATATATTTAAGATCATCTAAATAGTCTCTTCTCTAGTGATGATTATTAGCACAAAGATAGTATTTACCTTAGTATTGGTTGAACACTCCATGTGGAAAAATAAAATTGGAACTATGAATATTGTAGCTTATGGTAACATTCATCTGAAAGATAGAATAGAATGTGATATTCTAATTTTAGTTACGTATCTAATTATATTGATTATAAGGACTTATATAGCTAGGAATTATATATATAAATTAAAACAGTGTTCCATTTCTATGGCACATGGAATAGACAGAAAGAGCTGTTGAGAATTGGAATGGTTACTTCGTCAATATAGAATCAGGGTACTCTTAAAATGATTTTAAAAAATTAGGAGTTCAAATAAGAAATAGGTTTAATATACATATATGTTTGTCTGGATAAAAAAGAATTGGTACAAAGTAATTTTAAAAAAATTAAAAAGATAAAATATATTCGAAAATATATTCATTCAAAATTATAAAATATGTTTCATTTTTATTGTTAAATATTTAAATGAAAGAAAATAAAAAGTGATTTTTTTATTTTTCTTTTATTTCTTAGTAATTAAGATTGTTTTAAAATTGATTAGAATGTTAATTATTATAATTAGGAATGTTGGTGGCCTAGTGGTTAGCATAGCTGCCTTCCAAGCAGCTGGCCCAGGCTCGCTTTCCGGTCCACGAATGTTTTTTATGCAAAAAAATAATTATCATAATAATAATAATTATTTATAGTACTACTATTAAAAAAGAATAAACTAAAAATAAATTGTTTAAGTTAAAATTTTAGAGAATCTAACCAAGAAAAAAAATGTTTTCAATTAAATGTAAATCCTATAATTACTTTAGATCAGAGGTCAGCAAACTGCAACTCTCGAGTCAAATGAGCCTCTTTGATGCCAATCTCATGGCTCTATTTATCATGATAAACATAAGCACATTTTTTATTTCCTCTTATAATTTGTAAATACGTATTTTGATGACTTAAGGAGATGGAAAATGTAATTATAACATTGTTTCTTGAATTCAGCCTTATTATAGAATAGTAATTATTCTAAAACAGTGCTCTCAGATCCAAGGCTCCTCACTGACGAATGCCACAAGCCGGAAACTAGTCTGGGGATATTGGATGAGTAGGCACTGGATGGGGATTTTATGCACAAGCCTTCTGGCATCCATTGATTACTCTGGCTAGCACTGAGTGGCACTACTGTATGGAGAGTTTTGCCTGTTGTAATTTGTTTATACTGAATCTTTTTAAAAGGTTTTGAAATCAGGATTCCAGTCTATCTATCCTCCACTTCATCTCAAGCAGCCAATACACATGATCACACACACGCAAAAAAGATATATGACCTCCAATATCATATTTCATGCAGAACCAGCACACATCGGTTGGGCCAGATCATAATCTCCAAAACGTATATACAATCCGTCCTCAGTTTATATTAAGATAACAATTCCTAAAACTTTAACGGATAGGCTTCAATCTTCTAACCCTTCCAACTATTCAACTATCCATTTAATTGGAAAACTGATGATGGAACGCTCAAAGATCTTATTGGATTTGATATTGTATATGCTATTTAAAGATTAGAAATTTGTAAATAAATCAAATGTCAAAGTAATTTTTTGTTTTCATTTATTTATTTTTTAAGAACATTTAAATTTTTGTTAGAAAGTTTACGGATTCAATTACGTTCTATTACTAAAATCAAATATATTCCGAAATTCATATTTTTCATGAACATATTTTTTACCTCCTTCCTTGCAGATCATTAATGGAGGGAAGATTTTATTTTCTTGTGGGTCTTTAATGACAGGGGACGGGAGATTTAAACAAAATGCCTCTTTGTTAAAAAGTTTGCTGATCCATATTTTAGATTAACTAAAAAAAATTATTTTATGATTTTAGTTTGATTAATTAAAAAGAAAAATACTTATTTGTATTAATCAGTAAAAATGCAAGTTAATCGTCAAGCGTTAGTGGCCGAATGGTCAGCACAGCCGCCTTATAAGCAGTTGTCCCGGGTTCGCGGATTCACTTCCTGGCCGATGCTTTGATACATGGGAAAAAAGATACAAGTTAATCTGCAAAGATGATGAAATTTTAGATAAAGAGAAATCTTGGTAAAAGAGTATAAGTTTTTAAATAACAATAAAGTCAATGAAATTCTAACTTGTGAAGGAAGTGTTTAATTTCTTTCAAAATTATTAATGTAAAATTTCATTTTTAATAACAACTTACTTTACATGGAAGAGTAGGGGGAAAGTTTGATTTCCCCAATTTCATGAGGAGTTGCCATGAAGCAGATTTTAAATGCTAGCAACCTATGCAATGAAGAGATAAAGTCAAATTTTTATTCAATGGATGCTATATATAAATATGGTTTCCAGAAAATGATTTATTTAAAACTCCTCATAAGACTGCAGTAAAACATGAAAAGAAAAATCTCTTAGGAGAAAATTTAACTAGAAAAACTACTAGCAATTATATATTTATGGGTTCAAAAATATAAAGGTATTTAAATCTATTCTGAACTATAAAACTCTAAAATAAATTATAAAGCTCTCTCTCTCCCTCTTCCTCTCTCCTTCCCTTCTCTCTCTCTCTCTTCCTACCCCTATCTCCCCTCTTTCTTTCTCCCCCTTTCTCTAGATATATATTTTGGAAAATCAATTATGAAAAGTATTATTCATGTTAAAATTATATATCATAATGATATTAATTTATTTGTATATAGTTGTTTTATATTATTTCTTTTGTGTAAAGATGTTGTTTGAATAATTTTTTTTAAAAAAGGAATGTTTAAGCAAGCTCAATTAGAAAAATAAACAAAGTCCCCTCCCTTCTCTCTTGTTATTAGATCGTTTAAAAAGAAAAATGTTATATAAAAATGTAATAACTATATTATTTAAAGTGCTTGATATTCGATGTCAGAAAATGATAAAAATAATTTAAGGTTTTAAAAAAAAAAAAAAAATTAATTAAATATTATTTTCAAACTGACCCTGGGCAAACCGAAATTTAAAGATGATGATGATTATTATTACTGTGAATCTTAATTGACCGTTATTTAAAATAATTTAGATATGTTAATTTCTTTGTGTTAATAAAGGGATTGAGATGTTTAAGGTATAATGACCGATAATTTATTTTATATTTAAACATGAAGACAAGAATTATATTTACAATATAATATTAATATCATTTATGATCTTTATTACTTTTTACAATGCTTTTTATAATCCATTATTGATGGTTTCGATTGCCCCAGCAATCTTCTTCAGAACTATAATAAACACAGTACAAATACATAAATGCAAATATACATGAACATATAATTTTATATAATATATCAAATATATAAAATGTAAAATTATATGTTCATGTTATTTGTATTCATGTATTTGTATTGTGTTTGTTATAGTTTTGAAGAAGATTGATGGGGCAATCACAACCATCAATAGTGGTTTGTAAAAAGTGTTGTAAAAAGTAATAGAGAACATAAATGATATTAATATTATATGGATTTGGCAATGCAATAAGAAAGATAAGATTATGAAAACTATATTTAAACATATGTGTTTCAATGTGTATTCATTCTGGTGGCAAAGGTCGATTATAAAATATATAATGAGGTTTATATGAATAAAATAATATTATGTTGAAAAGTATTGAGATTTGATATTTAAATTATTAAGAAAATATTTTTTGGTTGATGCTTTATAACCTTTACTTAAGAAACGTTTTTGCAGTGGAATAATGAAGATAATTGTAATGAATCAATGAAGGTTTTGATACAAAGGATTTATGAGAATATATACATGAAATAATATTAAAAGTTGATTATAAATAATCAATAATGTTCTAAGTTAAATAATAATGAAGATCCAAGTTTTTGAGTTATGTGTTTATGAATTTATCTTCTGTCTGGGATGAAATATTCATTTGAACATGATTGTTTTTGATATAAGTGTAGACAGTATTCACAAAACATTGTGATCTATTTACTGGCACATATGATTATCCTAATATATTGTTTGCTATTTCAGTATAATGAATTATAAACCTTATAAAATTTTTCATACTTGCCTATAATAGAATGTTGTAATTTTTAAAATGCTTAATGAAATAGCTTTAATATGTTTTAACACATGGTGCTTTCATATCTAAACTGTTTGTGTGGAATTTATTCTTCGGAGGCAGATCCGAGATAGAGTTCAAAGCATCTACAGAACAACCAAGAAACTAATCCGGACTAAAATTCAGTTTGATATTGTGTGGATATATATTTGATTCTTTTATGGATTAAGTAGATGGTGCTAAGATAGATCACCTTCAAAGTCCACACACCTACACGTTTCACTTACTGTTTTTGTGGTGCTAATGATTGATGGTTCTTAGGTAACATTGAATATTATTACTATTTCAACATACCCTTCCTAGATAAATATAATATATATAATATTTATTTTCCTTTTGTTTGTATTTGTATTACAAATTTATGTACATTTGCTTGTATGTGTAACAAAGTGGTTTCTTTCTTCTTTGTAACCTAAAGCTGAGTTCACTTTTGGTGCAGTTCACTGTAATCATAGGGTCTCCGATTATGGTGAACTTCACTGAAAGTGCACTCAGATTTAGGTTATATAGAAGAAAGAAACAACTTCATTATGTTATATAAACAAATGTATGCAAATTTGAATATGTCTCAGTGCATATCATGAATAAAAGTAATATACAATTAAATGATTGATATATCTTATTTTAGGTTTATTATGAATCTGATGGCAGTCAACTGAAAAATATTTAATTATGAATTGATGTTTTGAATCCTAGATAATAAAAAAACCAAGAAGATACAATCAGTTAATAAAACTTAGCATAAAATGAATACATCAAGATTCTATCACTTATGGTAATTGAAATCCCTTTCATTCCATCACTATTTCCATCCTCCTCAATACATAGTTCATCATCATGTATGATAGGAAAATAAATACAACAGCCATTAAATACACACATGGGCATGTTGTTTTTAATATCCTTTACTAATAGAAGAGTAAAGAGAAAGGTTATACATAAGGTTTGAGCATTTTTCCATCCTTCTTTATCTTTCAACTAAAAATAGCTATAAACTATTTATGAATTATTGGATTGGCTGTTGATTCACTATCTGCAAAAAAAATCCAATCCTGCTATTTTTTCAACTTTACTTGGACTGAATTCAAATTCAGATCATAACCATAAGATAGGAGAATATATTATCATTGCATCATCAAACGTTTAATATAAGCCCAGTCTGTCACGTCAAAAGGTTCTAAATTATTTGTTTAACTCATAATTTGTATATTATTATCAAAGTTCATATAATAGCTACATATAAAAAAGAATAAAATAAACGCTCCTAATTTTTTAGCTATTTGATTGGTTATTAAGAATAAACTGTTAATTTCAAAATTATAACTTATTGGACGATTAAATTTAAATTTGTATTGTTTGATTAGAAGTGATAGCAAAAAAAAGTCTTTCCTAAGTATGATCTCTGTGAAGAATCTTTTCTTATATTTATAGTCAAAATAAATAAATCGTTGACTTCTTGTGTTAAGACTGAAATAATGATTTCTTTGATTGCTTTAATCTATAAAATTTTTGTCCTTTTTGTATGCGCCATTTTAACTAGTGCTAAAAGCACAAAGTAAGTATTGGATTAAAGCAATCAACAAATTTGGCCCAAATCCCAAGCTGTGGAAAAATACTATTTATGAAAAACATAACTCTAATAAGTATTTGAATGATTTTTAGTACATATTCCACGATACTCATTTCTAACGTAATAGCCAAGATTAAGAACATATTTCTAATCAGATAATACAAATTGTAATTTAATTTCTAATCAGCTGCAATTCTAGAATCTGCAAATGATTGTTAATATGCAGTTGAAAGATCTAATAATTGACAATTAATTGTAATATTTACCAAATTTTTATGCCTTTTTTTTTTTAAATGAAAAAGTTACGATTACTGTTTGTGCTTTGAAACTAAATTGCTAAGTGCTGAATGAAACGTTGAATAACGTAAACCCCTCACGTGTTAAGGAGATCTGTCAGACATATACTAATAAAGCAGAAGCTTTGTTTTTAATCATTTATTGATTTAAAATTATTCCAACTGAAGTTCTTTAACGTGCTATAGCTTATGCACAAACGTAACAATTTACTCAGATATTTTATTATACTATGTGATATACAATGTATTTTCATAACTATTCCTGTGAAATTTTATCTGTGTATATTTTTTTATATAAAAAATTTTAATTACGTTATATTAATTTTGAAATCACGTGATAGACTAAGTCATCCTATTAATCATTTTTAAGAAAAAACGTGACTTTGTATTGCATTGACCTTTTGACATTCCTGCTAACTTGTTTAAAAGTAAAGGTCATAGACATAATTTTGAAACTAAACAATGTTTCATTTTCATTAAGAAATCAAATATCAATACTGACTATGCACCAGCTTCCTGAAACATACAAGTTTTATATCTTAATGACAAAAATTTAATCATAATCATATAATACTAAATTGTCCATTCACTTTACTACTGTTACACAATGCTTTATTTACCACCCTTTTTGACAGTTTTGTTTGCCCCAGCAATCTTCTTCAGAACATTATACCTCCTAGCCTCAACACTAAATTCAGTAAAGTTCTGAAGAAGATTGCTGGGGCAATCGAAACTGTAAATTGTAAAAAAGGGTGGTAAATAAAGCATTGTGAAACAGTAGTAAAATGAACGGACAATTTAGTATTATATGGTATACATTTGGCAAAGCAATAAGAAGAAGGAGTTATTATACTTCTAATCGTAATCATTGTAAAAAAAAATAATAATTGTATAACAAGAAATCAGATAAGATGTGCAGCCGCTATTTAGTCTTTATTTTTAACTTAGTGAAAGAAATGCAGAATTTAGCAACTAACGATTTACTTATATTCAAATTAATCTTGGATAATTAATATCTGAAATATAAAAATATAAGAATGAAAATATACATACCATAAGAATAATTTACAAATCAAACTTTCAAGAGGCATCTTAATAACCTTGCAAACGATGCCTCTCTTGTAACAACGCCAATTACCAAGCATATAAAAAATGTTCTACGTTTAGTTTCCATGTTGTTATAAAAATAGCAAATTAATCATGGATATTCAAACTAGTGATGCATTATACTAGTGATGATCTTCGTAATGTCTCAATCAAGCCTGGTTTTTCAATTATTCTTAGAGTTTATGACTTCATAAATATTACCAATGACAACATCATATGACCTTCTCATAGGCTTCCAAGAGCAATTATCCTCATCTGTCTTTATTTAATCTATAAGCTTGAATAATTAGTGAACACCAGAAATTGTCATACAAATGGAGATTCTACAGCTTTATATCATCTAGTAATGATAAAATATTCAAACTTTCAGAATATGATTCTAGACTAAAATGAAGATAACTTTTTAAAAATATTAATACATATTCTCAGTTCTATATATTTAACCATCAAACATCACATGATCATCATTCTTTATTTATGCTTACATAATCTGTTTTTCATAGAGGCAAAACTCTCCATACAGTAGCGCCACTCAGTGCAAACCAGAGTAATCAATGGATGCAGAAAGGTTTGTGCATAAGATACCTATTTAGTGCCTACTCATCCAATGTCCCCAGACTAGTTTTTAGTTTTCTATTGCTCTCAGATCCAAGGCTCTTTACCAATGAAAACCACAAGCTAGAAACTATTCTGAGGATATTGGATGAGTAGGCACTAGATAGGGATTTTATGCACAAACCTTCCTGCATTCATTGATTACTCTGGCTTGCATTGATTGGCACTACTGTATGGATAGTTTTGTCTCTATGTCCTATATATTTAATAGTCATTGTTTGTTAATAGGTTTTTTTTATTAATATATGGTAGAATTGGTATTATGCATGTGAATTAAATATACATAAATATTCATCAGATTATTTTATTAAAGTGATAATATTCTCTACAAGTATTCTGAAAACAAATACCTAGTGTAAGTGTACACAGATAACTGTGTCAAAACTAAAAATGTGCTTGATAATTGTAACAGCTATATATGTCTATCCCTATATCAATAACAAGCCTTTAATGATAATCAAAAATGTGAAACTCTGTTTTATTGAATGAATTATTTAAGTAAAGTAAACAAACGAAAGTTGTTTGTTCATTTGAAAATCTATAATTTTAATAATTATTCCAGATTATGCTTATAAATAAATAAATGTCAATATTTTTTTATTTATTTAGTAACTTTTCAGACACCCATAGTAAAGACTCATAAGAAACTTAATCAAAAGTCTTCTGTGGTCATCAGACTTGGTATGACATAGCTTTAAGTGTTGTGTTCCAAAATAATAATAATAATTTGTTTTTCATAAAATGTTTTTAAAAGATTGTTTTTAAAATTTTTAAAAAGCTTCTTTAAAAATTTCAGATTGTCTTAATAAGCATAAGAAGTGGTGATCATGTGATGATCATGTGATGTTTATTGCCTTAATATTGAACATCTTATATTTTAACCAAATAGCCATCATTATATTCAAACAAAATGATCTTTACCTATAAGGTGCAAATTTTAAATATACTTTGTACAGGATTATAGATGGTTTAAGAGCAGTGACAGAGTAGAGCAGTGGTGTGCAACCCATGGGTCACAACCTCTCAGGGAGTTTCATAAACATTGTGAGGATTGAGAAATTTTTAAAAATCTCTAAAGCATTGGATAATGGTAAGTTTGAGGGTGTTTTTGAATTTAATTTTTTAAAATAGATTTAAATCACATGAAAATAAATTAAATACAATTTATCCAAACTTCAAACACTTTTTAGCAAACTTTATTTGTACATACACCTACGTTTCGACTGACCTGCAGTCTTCTTCAGAGTAAGGTTATTCTGATCTTCTAAATAAAAAAATAACCTTACTCTGAAGAAGACTGCAGGTCAGTCGAAACATAGGTTTATGTACAAATAAAGTTTGCTAAAAAGTGTTTGAAGTTTGGATAAATTGTATTTATATGATATTACGGCAAACATAAAGAAAAGTGTGATTTTGGTAATATTTATGAAAATAAATTGTTTTTGTATATGATTTTTTTCAAAAACTTCATTTCAAGTCATATGTATTTAATATTAAAATATTAGGAAATATAAATTTGTATATTAATTAAAACTACTAACATTTTATTGAAATATTAAAAATCATTTCCACTTCTCCTTATTTGTACTGATAAAATGCAATTTCAACATATGATTTATTTTTTCTTGCTTACAGTTTCAACTGCCCTGCATTCATCATCAGAGCTATTTTAACTTTACTACCTACTCCATTTTCCTAACAGTTAGAAAAATGGAGTAAGTAGTAAAGTTTAAAAGAGCTCTGATGATGACTGCAGGAGAGTTGAAACTGTAAGCAAGAAGAAATAAATGATATGTTAAAATTGCATTGTAAAGTTATACTATATGAATATTTGTACATACTCATACTTATAATTTAGGCATGGTAAAAATAAAAAATGAGCCACAGCAAATTTTCATCCGACGAAAGGGGTCACAGGTATAAAAAGGATGTGCATCATTGGAGTAGAGGACTGTAGAGGTTAAAGTTCATGCATTATGGTTCAACTTCTAGTGCTCAACCTTCTTATAATTTCCTGAGCAATAAACCATTTATTTTTTATTTACAATGTATTGGTAGTATAAATATGCAGATAAAAATATAAAAGATCTTTAAATACTCCACTTTGGAACAAAAGTCTTCCAACAATCTCTTTTAGAGTATTCAACTTTCCAATTGGCAATTGGAAAGCTTGTTGCAAAACTTCTGGCTAATTTTATTTAGTTAATCATGAATATACACATATGTGTGTGTGTGCATAATGCTATCAAAAAATAAGAAAAATGAATTATTACATGGCTGAAGTCAGTTTGGATAAAATTTAGATGCTAAAAAAACTGTTAACTGAAAAATCAAAGAGATGAAAGTTGTAATTATTTATTAAGCTCACAGGAAGTATATGTAAATACTTTAGAGACAGGTGGTCCCTCTATTGGAAAATAAAGAAATGCATTATTCAAGGTACATATGATATAGGTTAAAGCCTGTCTCTAAAGTATTTACAAATAGATGAAAGTAAATTAAGTTGAGCTTAATTTTAGGCAATATGTTAAAGGAAAGCATAGACAAGAAAAAAAATAAATTGATATATAATATTAAGAAAGGCCAAATATAATCATTTAAAAAACAGAACAATAATTAGTGAAATTTTAAAAAAAAATTGTTATGAAGAAATCAGCTTCTTTTTTTTTTTCTTCATGTGTCAAAGCATCGGCCGGAAGCAAACCTGCAAACCCAGGATAACTGCTTGTAAGGAAGCTGACCACTCGACCACCAACGTTTGACAGAAATCAACTTTTAAGCAAAGAATTTATAATGATAGGTAATTCTTGTCTAAATCTAGATATGCAGTATATGCTTTTGCATTATACTTTATTTCTAATGTTGTTTTGTTATTTATAACCTGTGAAAATTATTTTTGAGGAAAGGATGAATTTGTAATAATATTTTGTATACTAATATTTTGATAGCAATATGGCAGATAATATGACAGAAGCCATAAAATTCAATGAAACAGTTATAAGCTAACTCCATCTGATTTCACTGCCATCTAGAGTCTACTTAACACTAATGCTTGCAAAATAACTTGGACTTTAAGATAAAGTATAATACATACCAAAATATAATATCATATAGCCAAATAAGGCCTATAATTAAAACATTTGCAATGATATTTGATTTCACTGCCATCTATTGTCTACTCAACACCAATGCTTCTAAAATAGGACTTTATGATAAAGTACAGTACATACCAAAATATAATATCATATAGCTAAATAAGGCCTATAATTAAAACATTTGTAATGAAATCTGATTTCAACGCCATCTATTGTCTACTTAACAGCAATGCTTGCAAAATAACTTGGATTTTATAATAAAGTATGGTCCATACCAAAATATAATATCATATAGCCAAATAAGACCTATAATTAAAACATTTGCAATGAAATCTGATTTCACTGCCATCTATTGGCTACTTAACATCAATGCTTGCAAAATAATTTGTAGATTAATAAAATAAAGATTATAGGTAAACCAGAAATCATATTGTACATTACATTTATATATATTTTTCTCCCCACCAAAAAAAAAAAAGTTTGACAATGTAAATCTATATATATATATAGTTAATTATTTATTAAAGTTATAAATTTTATTTGACACAAATAAGAAAAACCAATTGAGCAAATATCAAAATTCTTATAATCTTTTGAGAAAATGCATTAAGACAAGAAATCCATTTTAAAAAAATCTTTGATAATTCATTTAAAATAAACAATAAAAGTTTAGAG
Source organism: Epiperipatus broadwayi (assembly GCA_028023455.1). Taxonomy (NCBI): domain Eukaryota; kingdom Metazoa; phylum Onychophora; class Udeonychophora; order Euonychophora; family Peripatidae; genus Epiperipatus; species Epiperipatus broadwayi. The sequence goes on along the minus strand of JAQFVV010012616.1, from coordinate 302,412 downwards.
ATTGGAAATAAATTCTAAAAAAAGAATAAAAAACAAAAAATAAGATTAATATTTCTTCAAGAAGAATTAAGATTATAGAAAAAAGAACTAAATTTTTGCAATAATCATTAAGAAATAATAATATAGGGGATTAAAATATATATTATAGTATTCTAAAAGAGACAAAATAAATGGTTAGTAAAAAAGAAATATTTCTAAGATGGAAAAGTACAATCTGTGCACTCAAAGTCTATCTAACTAACTAATGCCATAATTTAAAGTTATAAAGAATGATGAATGAACCAACAAACTTTTACAAAAAACATTAAGAATCCCAAAAGAACTATTACTATATATTTTTTTACTTGTTCTGAATTATTAGATTCTGACTAAGATATTAAACCTTGAAAATACCGTACATACAGAAAAGTTTGGTCTATTTTCTTTAAACCTGATACAAAAAGAAAAAAAATGATATTATCTAATACATGACATTGTTTTATAATATTTCATTTAGACTTAGAAAAGATATGTTAAAATTTATATTTAAAATGAAGTTAAATAATACTTTAATAAGAATTATATATGTGTGTGTATAATATTACAAATCGATGTCTGTATTTCTTCAAAATAATATAAGTAAAACTTATAAATAAATATTAGAAAATACAGTAATTAAAAATTTTAAAAAACAAACAATATAAACGTCACTTAGGAGCGCTTTTGACTATCCTCCTAGTCTTTGTCAACTAATACTTTGAAAGGTCAGCTTTCCCATAATTCCGTCATCTTAACATTTGCTGCATGCCTATTGATTAAGTCTTGCTTGTATTTATATAGTAACATAGTTTCTTTGATTTTTTTTTATATTATTATTTCTTTCAGTTTGCAATATTTTTACATTATTATAATTGAAATCAAAACCATATATACATGATTTATTATGGTTATAAAAAATGGAAGCTGATAAAGTATGTATTTATATTACTGATACATTTTCTTTTTATATGCATTTGTTAGTCACAACTTTTATTGTATATAATCTGTATATGAGTGAACCACTAAACATCACATGATCACCATTTCTTATGCTTGCTGAAGCTGTTAAAACAGGCAAAACTCTCCATATAGTAGTGCCATTCAGTGCAAGCCAGAGTAATCAATAGATACAATAAGATTTGTGCACTAGATAGGGATTTTATGCACAAACCTTCTTGTATTCATTGATTACTCTGGCTTGCACAGTGACACTACTGTATAGAGAGTGAGTGGTGAGAGGGACTGGCTTTTGAAGGTTCAAATAATGTTTTATTAACGTTATAAGCCAATAGCAAGACGGGATTAATATCTTTAATAATGATTTAATTTAATTGGAGATAAAAAGACACTTCAGTCAGTCAGTGAATTTTTTATTTTATTTCCTAATCTGCTCTTAAATATTTTCTCATTAATTAATTTAATAAATGAATAAATGATTAATGGAAATTTCAAAAGCAGATTTTTGATTTTTTAAATAAAAATATGTACAGTATTTAAAAAACCATGCAGCATTATGTGTCTTATTTTAAGTAAAAAAAAAAAACTTGATTGTAAATCAAAAATTACAAAGAAACATAAGGTACTTTCATATATATTTTTTCTATCTCTACTGTTTTATCTTTTTATTATTAATAACTTTTCAACTTTATTTGTAACTTATATGTGGAATAGGCATTTTACTTTCTAAGATTTCATACATCTTTAACTTATTCATTTATTAACAACAACAAATCATTAAACAACAAATGAGCACCATTTACTATGCTTACACAAACTGTTTATACAGGGTGATGTAATGCACTGTGATTTCTCCTTTTTTGGAGTCAGGAATCTCTCAGCCACTATGCCCAGAAAAATCTATTAGCCACTTTTTCTTCCCTTTCCATTTCTCCACCTTAAGTTTTTTCCATATTCTTCTCTATCTGGCTCCATCCCATTTCCACAAAATAATCATTGTCAATTCCATGGCCTTTATATCTAAATCACCTTTATCTTTTCCCAAACCCAGCATAAAAACCAAGATCCCACTTTCTGTATAATCACTTTGGTTATATTCTTGATCTCCATATTGTAGAGCCACCCAATGCAAATTATAGTAATCAATGGATGCAAGAAGGCTTGTGCATAAAATCCCTATTTAGTGCCCACTCATCCAATATTCCCAGACTAGTGCAATGCCCTCAGATCCAAGGCTTCTCACTGAGGAAAGCCACAAGGTACAAATTCGTCTGAGGATATTGGATGAATAGGCAATAGATAGGAATTTTATGCACAAATCTTGCATCCAGTGATTTCTCTGGCTTCCACTAAGTTGTGCTACTGTATGGAAAGTTTGTCACTGTAATAACAGATCACTTAATTATTTATCATATCATCTGGTAGTCACTGCCTATTCAAGTTTATTATAAGTGGCATTAAAGTGAGCAGTTTTCATTTTACTATTTTATTGTTCTTTTGATATAACATGTACCATTTCCAACCATCTTAAACATTTCAACAATACTATTTTTTATACCAAAACTTTATTCTTACAGTTTCGATTGTCCTGCAGTCATCATCAGAACTACAATACTATTGAAGTGTTTAAGAAAGGTAGAAATGGTATGATACATAATATTAATTTCATCTATGTTTTTTTATTACTTGTACAATGCATTTTTACAACCTGATAGTTTCAATTACACCAGCAATCTTCTTCAGAACTATAACAAACATAATACAAATACATGAATATAAATATACATGAACATATAGTTTTACATTTTATTATATATATATCTTATAATCATTATTTAATTATTACCTTTTTATATATTATACATTTTACTTTTTTTTATATTCTATATTTATCAATTAATAGTTCCTATAATCATATATATATAATTTTTTATTTCATTTATTTTTTATTGTAAAAAAATCATTGTAAAAGTAATAAAAACCATGGATGATATTAATATTATAAGGATTTGTAATGCAATAGGAAAGATAAAGTTATAATAGTTCATAAAGTATGATATGTAAATATAAAAATCAATACAATATAAATCATAAATTGTATCAAATACTGTTGCCTTTGGCAGGATGGCTCAGTTGGTTAGAGTGTTACCTTAAAATTCAATAATCAAGAATCTAAGAACCCAGGTTCGAATCCCATGCTAGTACTGTCACTGGTCAGGCCAGCAACAACTGAAGAAGAGGGGAGAAAAATATCTCTCGAAATGTTGTGCATATACTAATCTGTTTGCTGTGATATTACTAACAGTTGAATGCATTTGGAATATTTAAATAAAAAATTTAACTTTTCTAAAGACATTCAACACACATATTAGATGATGAAAATAGTCCAATATAAAAATACAGCTAGAACACCATCATTACAACCTTCAGAAAAACATTAAGTATTCGGTATGGACCCATTACTATATCAAACTTTAGACATTATGAAAAACTATGTCTAAAGCTGGCCAAAGTAGAAAATCATTTAACTTTCTTATGTAAATTGGAAGGGATAATTCCTAATGGTTTGCAGCTAAAACCTCCAATTCACTCTCAGAGAGCTGAGAAAATTACTCAGAGAGCAAGTGAAGCTGTGTTAAGAGAAAGAATAAATGCTCAAAGGTTTTCTAAGTATCAAACAATGCATTCAATTAATAATGTAGAATGTCTTCTAAAAAATAAACTTACTGAGGATGACTACATGAGAGTTTCTAAAGCAGTAAGAAAATCATATTCTATATTACATGGAAAAATAAAAGAATGTCAAAAGAAGAAACTTGCTAACCTACATGGGCATATCAAAAATCATAATGTACCAAGCAATGTAACAGCTTCATCTGTTAAAAATCTAAGTTCTAAACATCTAACAGATACCGAAATTTCTGTTCTTGAAAGAGGATTAAAATTTGCCATAACACCATCTAATATCCCCTTATTAAATATAATGGCAGCCACTGAGGAAGTCACTCAAAAATTGCCTTTAGAAGAAGCAGCAGAATTACACTGGAGAATAAAAAGAACACTTGACAAGCAACAAAAATTGCAGTCAAACATATCCTATGGGGAGAGGAAAGCAATTAAATATCTCAAAACAGATAACTCTATAATTATTCTCCCTGCTGACAAATGCAATGCAACAGCTGTAATGGATACAACTGATTACGACAACAAAATACAAGAACTCCTCACAGCAGGCCAATATAGAAAAGTGGCAAAAGATCCAATACCAAGTACAGAAACAAAGTTACAAGCATTACTCAGAAAGCATTGCAAGTACTTCACTGATTCAGAAAAGAGTAAAATAACATCATATTTCAGCAAAATTCCTCATCTTTATGGTCTACCTAAAATCCATAAGGATCATGTTCCATTATGACCTATTGTTAGTTCTAAAGATTCACCTTGCCAGAATTTGGCAAGATTTCTTCTCAAAGTTCTAAGTCCTTTGGCATACAAGACCCAGAGATTCTAGACATTTTGTAGAATTAATCAAGAACATAAAAATTGAAAGAACTGACTTACTGGTAAGCTTTGATGTGGAAAGTTTATTCATGAATGTATCATGTGAAGAAGCATCGTCTATTGTAAGGAAAAGATTAAATGATAATAATAGTTTACAAAACAGAACAGCTTTTCCTATTGATAGCATAATGGAACTATTAACATTCTGTATAAAAACAACCTACTTTCAATATAACACAAAATTCTTCCTACAAAATCAAGGAATGGCTATGGGCTCACCATTGTCTCCCCTGATTAGCAATATTTACATGGAAGAATTTGAAACCACAGCCAAAAAAACTCATATTATCCACCTAAAGTTTGGTTTTGCTATGTGGATGATACATTTGTTGTATGGCCACATGGTGAAGCATTGCTACAAACTTTCTGGATAGACAACAACAACATATCTCCTTCAATTAAATTCACAATAGAACCAGAACAAGAACAAAAATTGGCATTTCTTAGACGTTTTTGTACAAGACTCCCTCAGGGCAAAATCAAAACTACAGCTTACTGAAAACCTACACATACAGGAAAATACCTAGCATATACATCTAATCACACCAAAACACAAAACATGGAATTATACTATCACTGTGGAACAGAGCAAAAGAAGTTTGTTCAGAAACTGGCAATTTGGAAAAAGAAAAGATCTATATAGAACAAACTCTTATGAAAAATGTTTATCCATCAGCTGTTATTAAGAAAACATTAAATAGACAACAAAAAGAACCATCAAGAGAAAAGACAATTATTGGTACTGTAGTGTACCCATACATTCCAGAAATAGCAGACAAATTAAGGAAAATCTGCAATCAGTATAACAGAACAGCTTTCCAGAACCAAGCCACACTATGAGAAATTCTAACATCTACAAAGCCTAAACTTGAAATGCTGAAAAGAAAAAACTGCATCTGTGAAATACCATGTGAATGTGGAAGAACATATATTGGTGAGACCAGCTGTTCCATTCAAAAGCACTTGCAAGAACATAAACTGATGATTAGAAGAGAGAAAACAGATGTGTCTAAGGTAGCAGACCATGTATGTACCAATGAACATATGTTTGATTGGGAAAATACAAAAATATTAGATAAAGAAGAAAATTTAAAGAAGCTTCTCACATGACAATGGCAAAAAAATCCAATAAGTCAACCTAGTGTGACTATACATAATATATGGAAACCACTTATCAACTTTGCTCTGAGGAAAAAGTGGAGAAATGAGGAGGAACCTCATAGATAAGTACATGAAATTACTACATACTGTTGCTTTTGGCAGGATGGCTCAGTTGGTTAGAGCATTACCATAAAATTCAATAATCAAGAATCTAAGAACCCAGGTTTGAATCCCATGCTAATACTGTCACTGGTCAGGCCAGCAACACCTGAAGAAGAGGGGAGAAAAATACCTCTCAAAACATTGTGCATATACTAACCTGTTTGCTGTGATATTATTAACAGTTAGTGCATATACTAACCTGTTTGCTGTGATATTACTATTAGTTGTTTGCTGTGATATTACTAACAGTTGGTGCATATATTAACCTGTTTGCTGTGATATTACTAACAGTTGAATGCATTTGGAATATTTAAATAAAAAAATTAAACTTTTCTAAAGACATTCAACACACATATTAGATGATTGAAATAGTCCAATATAAAAATACAGTTTCAATTAAAGATTGCTTGAAAATTTAATGTACCTCTAATATGTAAATAAATAAAAAAGTATGAAATTATTGTTTATGATTTGAGCAATCAGATTAAAAGGTTTGACAAACAGGAAGTGACTTCTATGGGAAATTAAATTTAATCCATTATAACTTGTGTTATTCATAATAAAAATTAGACAGAAATATTTTCTCCAAATTATGATTTAACTACCATAGTGTAGATTAAGTCTAGCACCAAAAAGATCCCATATACATAGACTGTTAAAATGACTGATTCTTGTAACCTAGTATAGTTATCATTCATGAACATCTATTTTTCAATTTTTTCTACGACCAATTTATTTAATAAGATGCTTGTTTTATTTATAATATGTTTTCTGATATAAAAATGCATTTTTTGTAGTTTGAAAGATGGAGAATGTTTACTTCCTGTTATGATTCAATTCACAAGATCAGTTAAATTCAATTAGAACCTGCAATAAGGGATCAGAATGTCTTTTGTACTGTTTTTTAATTTAATTTTTAATTAATGGATTGATAGAGGTTGTGTATGGCAATGTTACTAGAAGAAAGTCTTGTGGATTGGTTTTTAATGGACTTAGAAGTTTTTGAGTTAGTTGTATAATTCTTAGCAGATATTTTGTAATTCCTTAATTAAATATTGTGTGTGATAAATAGCTAAGATTTTATAATAATTGTTTTGAAGTTGCAATCAGATGAAACCAGTTTTTAAGATGAAGACTAGATTGAATGTTTATTTTAATTGCATAATAATAATTTAACCTTTGTTTGTTTTTTGCATGTTTTCATCACTTTTAAGTACTATATAATTTTTTTATTACTTTTCAATTGCATGTTGATATGATATGTATAGTTTTCTCAGAATTATTATGAGGGGGGGGATATATCAATGGTTTTAAAAGTTAACTGATCTATTTTCAAGCATAGAATTTGTGATACTAATCGTTTTTAGCATAAAGAATACATTTTTGCTTATGTTGATATATTTAATATATTCATAGCATAATTGATTAAAGTAAAAATTTAGTTGTTTGAAGTTGATTGGATATATATATATCAATTATTTCTGAATAATATATAATTGTAAGAACTTATTTTATTGAAATGGGTAGTGAGAAGTGAATGAAGAGAAATTGAATAGCTAAAAAAAGTCCTAAGGTTTTTATGGGAGAGAAGATCTCATTTATGTTATAAAAAAAGTGGAATGTTACTGTTATTAAGAGAGAAGCAGTTGGTTATAGAATTAAATGGAGAGCTACAATTTGACATGGTTAAAGTTTTTCAGAAAGTAGGTTGTTATAAAACAAATGAGTCAAAAATAGCAAGAAAATATATAGGCTAAAGAATCAGTCTACAATATATGTGATTGAATTGCTAATTTCCAAATTTTGTATAGCCATCATAAAATGCTTTTTTAATTTTTTTAGCTCTACCTTCTCTTTTTTTTTCTGTGGTTGAGTTTTACACTCTCATTTATGATTAACTACTAATGGTGAGAAATTTAAATCATTTGTTTATTAATAGTAAAATTCTCATATTTTTACAATATTGATATTCAAAGTTATTATCCTTTTTCTTATCTTGTTTGTAATTGGTTGCCGGAAAACATTTCCATCATTGACCAAAGACATCGTATGATCACCATTTCTATGTATAGAAAGTTTTGCCTGTCTTAATTGACTAAGAGCAAGATTTATTCTGTACCATAAATCTGACTTCTCTAACCAAAAGCACAGTCTGCTATTGTTAATAAATAAAAATACAGAATAAACATTTTCCTTAACCAATATTAGAAATATTTTCTGCCCACTAAATATTAAAAGATATGAATATGCATTGAAATATTTATTCTGTGATAACTCTTATTTGTAAAATATTGATAATTTTTTGGGGAAAGGTATGTAGATTTTTCAATGTTTTTTTGTCACCATAGAAAAGTTTTTAAAGTTAGAAATTTTTAAGTCACTGCATATTTTGCTGACATTCATTGTAATGGTTATTGTACCTTATTTGGAGTCAGTTTATGAGTTCTAAAGAGGCTTATAATTAGAAACATTTTATAATATTTAATGCATTTTAACATTTTTTAGGTTGATTTTGTGATTTAAATCATTTTTATATTTTTTGATATTTATTTTAAAAAAATTTCTAGTGAATTTAATCCATATAATAAAATCACTAAAAACCAGTCAACACTTACACAATATATTGCTTATAATACTTCATTCATATACACTTTAATGCAACTAATTTTCTTAAAAACTTCTTTATTTTCTTACAGTTTCAACTGTCCAGCCGTCTTCATTTTTTTAAAAACTTCTTTATTTTCTTTCTTACAGTTTCAACTGTCCAGCAGTCTTCATCAGAGCTCTTGCTCTGATGAAGACTGCTGGACAGTCGAAACTGTAAGAAAATAAAGAAGTTTTTAAGAAAATTAATTGCATTAAAGTGTATATGAAAGAAGTATTATAAGCAATATATATGATTATATGAAGATATGCAAAGAAAGTGAAGGAGAGGAATAAGAGAGTACCCTTACACAATCCCAATATCAATAACACTCAACAATTTCAAACTGTTGTCATGCCAACCTCATTTTAACAATAAGTGTGGAATCCCACTCTTATTAATGGTCTAATATACTTATATAGACACTAAAGATTGCAACTTGATGACAGAGATTGAAATTATTAATACAAAGAAGTTTAAATAAACCTCTTTAAACAGATAAATAAAACCTATTCTGAATGCAGACTAATAAATAGTCAATTATAATATTACAAACTACAATTATAAATTTCAAATTGAACACAAAGTATTACTTAAATAATAAGTGTAATAGCACTCAAGGCTAAATGGATTTATAAGTTTTCAATAAAAATTGGTCAACACTTAGACAATCCCAATATCAATAACAATCAACAATTTCAAACTGTTGTCAAGGCAATCTCTTTTAACACTATATATATATAATACAATTTTTGTAAAAAATTGCTGCCGTCAAAATTCTAATCATGGCATTAAAAAATAACAGTATATGACAATAATTTTTATTAGTCATTCATTAGACTAGCGATTATCCATTTAATGAATAATATTTCTGTAGTGAAATTTTCATTATACCACTCTCATGTAAGGTACGAATTGATTCTTATCTGCTTTTGATATATTATGGAGGATGTAATCATAAAAATATGACCAAAGACATGAAAAAAATGTATGACCATCATTACACTACAGAGATAGTATTCATTAAGTGGATAATCTCTAGTCTAATCAATGACTAATAAAAATTATTAATATACGTCAAAGTTGTAAGGGCAATAAGTTTGACATGTATCAATTAAACTGTAGTAATTTGCCATCTATATATACTAAACAATTATAAAGATATGTGTAAGAAATTGTCATCTGGGCCAACAGATGAATGCTGGTTTAGCATAAAATGTGCATCTTAGGATCATACAACTTTTTCATATGGTCATATTTTTATGATTACACTATGTTTATGATTGTACCCCTCCACAAGGTGTTAAAAGCAGATAGAAACCAGTTCCTATCTCGCATGAAAATCGTGTTGTGAAAATTGGGCTACAGAAATATTATTCACTGACAGTATATGATACATTATTTAAGCATAAATTTAGGGGAAATTTCCAAATTTTAGTTAAATATAACTAATTGGTTAATGAATTATTTATAAAGTCGTTAGATGAATATCATTCTTTGATATAAAGCTGGCTTGATAGAAAAAATAAATCTCTTAGTGAGGGAAGATTAAATGTTCTACAGAATGAGTCGTTTTTATATAGTGCTTATGTTTAGTTTAATTAACAGCCTATTAAATTAGCAGATAAAATATTTAGCAATTAATTGTAACGCTAGGAGTTTGCATAAATATGTACTAAATTAATAAATTGTTATAGTATTGTCTATATACAGTATTTAGAGTGATTTTTTTTTTATATATATTCTTCAGAATTTTTAACTATTCCAACTTTTGGTTTATCTTTTGCTTTCCTTAAATATTACTACTTCTAACAGGATATATTTGTAATTAAAATTGATAAGTTAATTTCGTTTCTAATAATAATTAATATTTGCCACATATCACTAAAAAAAAAATTGAAAACTTTATCTTTTTAAAAAAAATATCTCTCAGATATTTAAAATACAAGCGACAATCTATCTATAGGTATATTTATTTTAAAAAATTATAATTAATTATAATAAAGATATAACTTACATTAAAAAGTATTCAATTCTTTGTAATAGATCATTTTTAAATATTTTCATGTTTTCTCTTTCCTTCGTATATTATGCTGTTTCAGTTCAAAATATATTGATCAATTGCTGTTTTTTTTCTACCAGATAACTTTATTGTCATTCTTAGTCGTGTATCAGTCATTTTCTTATTGATCTGTTAATATTTTAAGATGATTATGAAGATTAAGAATGAATATGAGCCATTCATATTGGGTTTTTTTTAATGGTTTCATTTCCACCTGCCTGATTAATTATCTCAACCTATGTTGAATCTATTAAGAAAATTATAAGCTTAAAATATAACTTTTTTCTTAATCAAAGTATAATTCAATTCTGCTATAATTTCACTTGAATATTTCTATATCCACTTCTTTTATTTTTTTGCAAATTCCACAAATCTGGTATTGTCATTTATGGTCCCCTGATCAAATTTAACCATAGACTTTTTATCTTTCAATAATTTTCCAATTCTAAAATTTAAATCTCCCAACAACAAATTTAGTGTATTCAAAAGCATTTTGTACACCTATATTAAAATCCTCTATTTTTTCAGCACAATGTTGGAACATAAACTTGAGTTATCTGCATTTAGTATCATACATTAAATATATCAAATTTATTAAGCGCTAGCAGATGATCTAATAATAATGTGAAAGGTTAAAACCTTTGACAGAAGCATCTTAAAAATGCTTATGTGACAGCCATTCAGATGCAACAATGACTGCACATGGAACTCTCAATTCAATAACATAAACCAGATTGGCTGCCATATAAGCATTTTTAAGGTGCTTCTGCCGAAGGTTTTAGCCTTTCACATTATTATCATCCATTAAATTGAATAACTAATATAGCCACCTGGTCTCTAAAATGTTTTTCAACAATTTTATTTAAAATAATTCTCATTTTGCTTCTGCTTTCAATATTTGTGTCTTTTAGTAAAGAGCATGTTCTTTTTTCAAATCAATTTTCTCTTCGTCTTTTGTTTTAATTTCATAAAGTCCAACAAAGTTCAATTTAATATTAGACAGTTCTTTTTCCAATTTCTGTAATCTTTCTTCATTCAAAAGTGATCTTAGTTGCAATGAACTAAATAAATGACATTATCAAATAGCAGCCTTGATCAGAAATCAGAAGATTCTTAACAGTCTCTGATTTTACCTAACATCCGATGGCTTAGCTATGACTTTACAGCCGCGTGAAAATAAGAATCATGAATAACTAATTAAAAACAATCATTTTCATACACATTCTTCTTCCTTTCAATAAAACTCAACTGATATTTTAATCAGAAAGCATCAGGCAAATGAGAAGGAACCTATATTTCTTCACCTTAACCACAGAGATTAAAAATCACTAAACCCACCACATTGATTGATGTGAATTGATGAGAAGCCTTCCCATGATTGTTAACCATATAAATGATCATAGTAAACAGCTACAATAGTAAAAATATATGAATTAAACATTAGGAGTTCTTTTTAAGTCCTCAAAGAATAATTAAAGGACCTCCTTCCAGTTTCCAATAAAAAAAAATTTGTAACAATCTGAGACAATGATAGAAAATAAATATGTCTGAATTTGTTGAAGTAACTATGTAATGCTAATTATTCACATAGTATTCAAATCAAAATTTACTAACAGTAGCATTTAAATATCCATTAGTTAGGTCTTTGATATATGTAATTCAAGGACATGTGAAAATTTAAACATTTAATAAATATTATTGATCATTTTTCATTAATTTAACATCAGTTTAAACTTAAAACTATTTCCTCCCATAACTCTATTTCCAGTTTTGTCTTTGAGAATACCAATCATTCTAATATTTTTTAAAATATTTGAAATCATAGAAAAATTAATATTTATATGAATACATGTATAAATTTAATAGCAATTGTGTAAAAAAATGTTAATAAAAACCGAAATAAAAAATAATTTAAATGTTAATCATACAATATTACTTTATTTTAAAATATTAATGTATGCTAATGTGTGTGTGCTAAATTCTTTTACTTTTGCCTTAAATTTACACAATAAAAATTATAATTGATTTTAAAATATAACTCATACATTGTTGCTAAGCTAAACTGAGATCATTTGATGAAATGATGATTTGCACATTATTTAAGTAAGATATTTATTTATTTTTTTCTTCAAAAAGGGAGAGTGATGGACCAAATGTTAAATAGTAGGACATATCACTCTAAAGCAAGATATTTGGTAACCCTTAGGTACACAATGCAATTTATATGTCTTAAAGATATCAATTTGATTTTTGACATTAAGCCTTTTTGACTGACACATATTTTAAAAATAACTCCAAACATTTAAAAACAGTACTAAACAACAGATGAGGAAACACGGTGAATTATTTGATAACAAGAATATAATTAATTACTGAAAGGATGTAGTTTTATAAAACTGCTAATGATATTTCTTTTTGATCACAAAGTTCTGAGGGCTAGAAGTTTGTCATAGTAAGTATCATAGTCCTGTTTTTTAAAACAGGAAAAACTCATTATTGGCTCAAGTCCTGTTTTTTCATATACAGACTTTATTGTAACATTTGTCTTTATAGGATTGATATTTTCATTCCAAATAAATAATATTCCTTTCAAAATAATTGTCTGTAGTTTATTGAGAATTTACATTTAATTCAAACTTGAGATTTTATTAATTCTTTGTTGAAAGCATACAATGATATTGGAAACAATGTTGAGTTTCATACCTTATATCATTTTCATTGATGTCTGAAAAATATTGAATATCTTTTTCCCCCAAAGAATAAATTGAAAAGTCCTATCAAATTATTATTATTTTTGAGAAAACCACTGGCTTGTTTAAAATATAAAGAAGCATTTTTCAAACACATACGAATGGGAAATTGACTTCGTTTTTAAAACTACATTAAATAAAATAAGTGAATGGTTTATTGTTCAGAAGATTATTGGAACCCTGGGTGCTGGAAGGGACAGAGCTAAGTGCAATTCAAAAACCTTAAGTTCTGGAATTTGTCATTCTTACATTGCACTAAAGCTTGAAGGACAATATTAGGTTAATATATGATAAATATTTTATGGTCTGAATGGTATTGGGAGTCAAGATTTTTTTGTGGATATTTGTAGTATTTAAAATAGGTGATATGCCAACTTGAAATTGTATTTTCTTAATCAATGTTAATTGCACTAATTTAACACAATTTTTCTAATCAAGTAACAACTTATTTTATCTAAATCATTCCACAAGTAGAGGTTCTAGCATAAGCCAATATATCTCAATGTATTCTGACTGTTTTCAACTCCAAAGAGTCACTATAAATATATTGACAAAGTTTTAAATTTTCATGAATACTATGGCATACATTATATATATATATTAAGCTGTATTACAACATTTAATGCTTAATGCCCTGTGTGGGCTACGACAAAGGTAAAATTACAGACTTTAGAAACCAAAGTCCAGCATCATAGGTCAATCTCTATCACTTCCAGGGCTTGAATTGCATCTGAACTCCCATGCAGTTAATCATTTCATTGTTATTATTATTAATATTACACACAAACTGATAAAATGGTAATAAAATAAAAAGGTTATCCCTGTAGATTCTGATTACAATTTTTAAGAGATGATGTAAGTTCCATTTTCAGAACTATTGTACTTAAACAGTAAAGAGTCACTTGTACGCACAGCAGTCAAACTTGACATAAATGGCTATTTTTATGACATGAAAATTTGTTTGAAAGGGCAATGATATTTAAGCGTGAATGTGAAAGAATGAGTGTAGTAGTTTGGTCTCAAAAACAAACTGAGAATTTTGCTTCGTTCAGCTGGAAATTGATAGAAAAATTTTTATCCTTTGATCCCTCTATTTTCATCACTATGCTGAACCATAAAAGTAAATAAAATAATTATTTGATTGGATACTCAAGTTGTCAAGTGCTGTTTAATCATGAAAATAATATTGTGACCACAACAATTCCATTTGTTCAAACTGAAATACCCTTTTCATCTGTGAATTAATTCAGGCACTTTTTGTGGGAAGTCAATCACTTTTAACAGTACAGGAAATGCCAGTACAGGCATTAACTAATAAAATATGATCCTATTTATGTATTTAATAATTTATTCAACATTGAACTACCTTAATGACATTGAAAGTACACCAATATTGGAAAAGTTATTAAATTTATATAAACAAGACTAGCGAACAATACTATCCTCTTAATGCAATTTGATGAGCAGTTATTTTTGATTCTACAGCATAAAAAAATTAAATTTTATAACCATTAAAATGTCATTGACTTAGCACAAGAAAATTTATGGCCAGACCCGAGAGAACAGGCAAGCCATGAGGGACAGCAATACCTATGAGACCACTCAAGCAATGAATCTGTAAACTTTGATTTTCTCACAACATGATTTATAGTGAATATTTTCAAATTCTAAATTCATTAAAATCTTCATTACAATTAAAATAAACTTTTTTAATATTTTAAAAAATTGCAAATAATAAAGATTTAAATGTTCTGCATAAATCTATACCTAGACTCTAGGCCAACTTTCGCATATTTTAACATTAAAAACTCTATAATTGCGCTTTACGCACATGTAATGAAGCTATATAGTGTAGTAATTAATAATGTTAATTAATCATCTGAGCACTTTTAAGAAGTCTAAGTTCCCATAATCATAGCTCGTTACTGATTAAGAAATGCTTGTGATAAAGCCTTATGCAAATTGACTATAGCATCCACTTTTTGGAATTGCAGAAGCAAACTTCTCTTCTGTTTATAGCTGTGGGGTCACTTAATATATAGCAGGCTTCTTTGACCTTGCATTTAGCATCATTTCTTTTGGTGCAGATAATGTTGACAGTTGTTGGTTGAGAGGCATGGCTAGCAGTTCTTTCGTGCTCAGCAAATATTGAGCCCCCTTCTGTCTTACTTTGAGCACTGTTGTATAGATATCTGTGCTGTTCCACTTTAGTTGCAATATTAGTCTTACTTTTACCATAGTAGGCTGTGTGGCAGTTATTATGGGGGCATGTAATTTTATATACGACCTGGAGGTGTCAGTTCGGGAGCGATTTTGTTTTAATACAAAGATATTTGCACAGTTCTCAATTGGCATAGGTGAGGTAATTTTAATATTTCATTACCTGATTTCAATATCTTTTTTTAATAACTTTTATTCATGGTCTATGTTCAGTATGGTTTGGTACAATAATGGTTTTAGCTTAATGTCTGTGGATCATGCCCAATTCTGTTATTTCCGGTACTTAAACTTCTTATAAATTCGATTACTTGTTTATTTCATATCCTGATGTAAAAATTACAGGGATCAACAGTATTTTTTACATTTTTTATAAAATATCGCCAATATCATATGTAAAAACATTCAAATATTGTTTGCATAACAATTTGGTAAATAATAATTTCAAGTGATCACCTTATTTAAAGAAAAAATGTGAGTGAAAAAATGTCGATCAAGCAATTTTCACATTTGTTAATTCCTAAGTATGATTGTTTAGAAAATGAATTTAATGAAATATATACTATTTTACGGTTACTTTTTCACACTTCCGGTAACTATGGCTAATGTTGAAAGATTTTAAAAATTAATGTTAATAAAAAATTTCAAAAACATTGAATTGACCGAAGCAATCTCTAAAATTTTGCAATGATAATAAAAAGAAATGTTTTTAACGTAAATGGGGACAAAATTATAAAATTGGGAAGTTCAATGGAGGCTTGGGAGGTCTTTGATTTACAAATCCAATTTTTAATTAGAGGAAATTTGAACCCAAACTTTCAAGTTCCCCTTAGTCATCCATTCCATCTTATATACAATCGTACATGTGAAAAAAATAAACGACCTCCAATATACATATTTCCTACTGAAGTAGCACTCATCTGTTGTTGCAGATCATCATCTCCCATATATACACATATATATAATCAGTGCTCAGTTTATATTAAGGTAGAAAATCTTCAAACTTTAATGGACAGGCTTTAATCTTCTCCATTATCCAATTCTTTAGCCATCCACATGATTGAAAATCTGATAATGGCAAGTTCAAAGCCCTTGTTTGCCAATTTTGTTGTTATAATCATGTTGTCCATAAGTCATTATGACTCCTCATAATCAGGATCTTAAGCCCATTTAAATATGTAGAAGAGGGATTATATATATGTGTGTGGGAGATGATGATTTGGACCAACTGATGAGCGCTGGTTCAGCACAAAATACATATCTTGGAGATTGTTTATCTTTTTCACGTTAACGGTCATGTGGGCTGGTTGAATAAGATGGAGTGGATGACTAAAGGAGTTTGAAAGTCTCAGTTCAAACCCCCTCTAATTACATATAGTTTAAAAATATATATAATAGTATTTAAATCCAATTTTTGTAATTATGCTACTGGAATAGAGACTGTTGTAGTTATTCTGAAGAAAAGACAGGGTGTTATAAATTCGGTACCTAAAAGGACTGGGTATTGTTTTTATTATAGTATGTTTGATCAACTCAATGAAAAAACTAATGAGGGTAAAGGACTTTATTACGCCAATATTAACAAAATTCATATTCATATATAAAAATATTTAAATAATTTTATATACATATCTTTTTTTTTGTAAATAATTTTATTAGCTGCAAAATAATTTTTTGACGATTAATTTCCAACCTTTTACGGTTTTATAATATCGGATTTAATTGATACGTATATATATATTAAAAATATAAAAACAATTTATGAGCCAGCTCAGACTATATTATTATTTTAATATTGAAAAATAAAACAAATAAATAAAAATAAGATTGCTATTATTAGAATTAGCGTTTAAATAAAAAAAACGTACATATATATATATTATGTTTTATTTTTTTAAATATTATATATGAGATAGAGTAGATAGCCGAAGGAACTTGAAAATCTGTGATCAAATCCCTTATATAATTACATAACTCTAGGTATATAAATTATACTTGTATAATCAAATAGTATAATGATTCATTAAAGGATTTCAGTTATATTTAAAAATGATCAAACATTAGGAAATTATTTGCAACTATGATAATATATTAGATATTTTTGAACTTTTATATAATTTTTTAATATCACATACAAGACAAAAAAAAAGTGAAGTTCTATGTTAAATAAAAAAAAAAGGAAAGACATATGGCATTATTGCTCCAGAGTTCATAAGAAGTTCAAATGCCAGACCTGCGAGCACCAAAATAAATCCTGGAACAGCATGACCCCATATCGAATGCCCTATCAATGATGTCAAACTGTACAGAATGAATATTAAGTAAATACATAATACAAAAACAATTAATATATCACAAAGCTTCCAATCTCCATATGTCATTAAATTGTATGAGTAAAGACGTGAAAAGGCATTTCCCAATATGTCATTATTATTTAGTCTTCATAATCATAAATTCAGAATTTATCAATCACAAATTACTACAATAAGTTTACAAGTGCCCCATACTTATTGATGAATCAACTTTACATTAATATTTAATGTATCATGCATGAATAGAAAAAAGAAAGAAGAATAAAATTAATAACATCACTTTTTTATTTAATAATAAATATATTGAATTTTAATTAAGTTAAAAGTTTCTATGCAAGATATAAAAAATATACAATATTTTCTATCCTAAGAAATGAATTAATAACATTCGTTAATATTTTTAACTGAGGCTGATATCATCAAATGAGTTAAATCAAGAAATGTAACATTTGAAATTAATTGAATAATTTGCTAAAAATAAATCTATTAAATTATAATGATTTAACCTTATGAAGGCATACCTTGGATTAACTCAAAAATGCACATAGAGGGTCATTTGCATTTTCAAATATCTTTATCCACATGCTTTAAGTATATGTAGAAATGTTCTTCTTCTTCCTTTTTTTATGTATTGATTTCTACTTTAACAAATCATACCATATACTAAAAGAAAATATGCCTATGTGTTTGAAAAGATAGATTTTTAATAAATGTGTTTTACCAGTTCTTACTTATGGATCTGAGACTTGGACACTTAATAGAAGAGCAATACAGAGACTTCAGACCACTCAAAGAAGTATGGAGAGGCATGTTAGGAGTAACAAGAAGAGATACGAAAACACAATATATGGGTAAGGGAACAAACAAGTGTTACTGACTTTATTGAAAAAGTTAAAAGACTGAAGTGGAGTTGGGCTGGACATTTTACTAGAAGAGATGATAATAGATGGACAATTAAAATCTTAAACTGGATTCCAAAAGATTGTAAAAGACCCAGAAAGAGACCACATGTGAGATGGATGGATGAAATAAGAAAGTGTGCAGGAGTGATATAGAGAAGAGAAGCTAAAGATCGGAGATGGTTTAAACTTGGAGAGACCAACCTGCAGTGGATTGATAATGGTTGATGATGATGAGGAGGAGGAATCTCTGACAATGCATAAATAAAAAAGAAAGCAATATGCTGTTATAATGATTTGTGACAACAAAAAATTTTTCTATGGAAGGTATATATATTGCTTGAACTTTTAATCAATTTTCAATTACTGCTTAAAATTTTTCTGGAATTAATAATTTTGCACTAATTTTAAAAGAAGTTTATATGCTTAATTCTACAATGAATTATAAATGTTATATTTTTCAAATGCTAAGCTTTGCAATCATTTGCAGAATGTTCTTGTTTAAGCGTAATTTGATATTTTAAGTCAAAGTAGAACTTTGTCTGAGCTTGTAGAACGTTATGAATGATAAGTAGCTATTAAATAATAATGAACATATGAATGCTTTGCCTTGTTTTAAAGGAAACTATTCTATTGTTACGTCTATGAATTTTGAAATAACGTTCATAAAAATTATTATTGAAATATTGTTTTGGAATGAGTGAAATATTTGTTTCATCATTTATAAAGTTGCAAAAGTGGATATATTATATTTATTACGAAATGATTTCTTATTATGAAATATTTTATAAATGGACAAATGTCATTTTCATGTGATTAACTTTGAATAAAATATATATAAAATATTAGTATGAAAATATTATGCTTTACTCTAGAAATAGAAATCAATATTTATTATGCTTAAATATACTTTATTTGCTAATAAATATTTTAGATATCTATGAAATATAAAATTAATTCGGTGCTTATTTTAATCTATGTATTGCAGATAAATGTATATTATACTCAATAGATATGCTTTTCATTATTTTATTGCACAGGAAATGTAAAGTGTTATTTATTCTATGCTTTTTTTTTTTTTCCATGTGTCAAAGCATCGGCCGGGAAGCGAACTCGGGACGACTGCCTATAAGGCAGCCGCGCTAACCACTCGGCCATCAACGCTGTGTATTATTGAGTAATAATTAATTTATTGAGCACACAGAAAGCATATGTAAATACTTTAAACAGGCTGTAAGATCGTAATATTAACTTGCCGTAAATCGCAAGATTTCATGTACGTTAATTTGTAAATATTAATTCTTATTAAGCACAATGTCAGCACGTAATACTTATATAAAGCTAAAACTTTAGTACATGCGCCTTGAGTGCTTAATTTTAGCAAGAGAGATCTCTACAAATCATAACACGAGATTCGACTTTATAAAAATAAGAGGTACTCTCTTATCTCTAACCTATTTTTCTTAATTATTTTTCTTAATTTGTAAAGGAAATAGTGGACTTAAACAGTGGAGAAAACAACAACTTCATGCTTCCAAATCAAGATGCTTCAGATTCACCTACATAAGTGGACATTTGGGTTAAAGATAAGACAGCCAGTCTTATCTTTATAAAAATCACTATCTTGTGTTGTGGTTTGGAAGGTCCCTCTATCGGCAAAATATGCTTGATTATTACGAATTTTAAAGCACAATATGTATTGTTTTAAAAGATTACCATGTTCCTGATATAAAAATTATTTATGGCCAAATAAAACTTTATATTACTTTAATGAAAGATATATTTTGCTCCTTGTTAATGTTTCATTGTGTAAAGCTACAAATTACGTTTCCAAAGAAAACAATATTTTTATCTATGTGCTATTTAAAATGAATATTACGCTTCCTACATTTCATTGTTTTATATTTGAATTGCTTAAAAAAATTATATTTCTTATTATCGTTTTATTTAAATAAATGTTTTGTTATTTCTTTGAATGGTTTTTCAGTAATGTCAGTGCTTAATTGTTCTACATACTTCGAATTTTGAATTATTTATTTTGCCAATATTTGATAATCATATCGTCTTGCTATTCTATTAAATCTTCAATGTGTCCAAGAATTCTTTATTGGAACTGTTATGCTACCAAATGGTATGGCAAACAAGATTTAAGTACTTATGAATTATTAATTGATAAAAGTGTAGAAATATTTAGGTAGTGTTCTATTAGCATGTTGAAACTGCTTGATGGCATTGATCCCATCTAAACGCATATAAATATGCTGTTTAGTGGGCCACAATCAGACCAAATAGCCACAACTTTTTTTTCTCTTGTAACTAACAACTTGCTTTGTCTTGCGCAATTTGTATGAGTTCACACAATACCATCTTTTAGCAATGTTAACACTGTGCTAACCGTACCATTTCAGGGTGGGTGGATTTAAAGTTTGCAGAACTATTGCAATCTGCATTCAAAATTAATTATGGTACAATCTTACCTAACGTAATATTAAAAAGTAATAATTATAAGCCCATCACCCCACTTCTGAACCCAACATGTAAGGTGTAAATAATTAGAAAAGGTTAGTGGAAACTACAATTTCACTGTTCTCCCCCAAAAAAATCACGGTTCACGAGAACACTTACAAGTTCACACAATAGAACAGTACTAATATTTACTTATAACATTTCTTAATATATAACATATTTATAATATTGCCAATGTATTACTTATGTATTATTTTTAATATGTTTATCGTGATAGTTCTCAGAATATTATTGTTTCTTAAATATAATTGGAGTGTGACATATCAGTCATGTATGAAATTATTTAGAATATGTATAAATGAATGGAAGACTTAATGGAGTACAATTTATATGCCTAGCTATATTTTGCTATAACATATTTTATCGATTTTCCACATCACTTATTCATTATAGCTAGATGATCCCTATTTTCATACATTATTTTTATTACACTAGTGAGATATTGTTTTGTCTTAGGTACAGGATGGCTCAGTTGGTTAGAGTGTTACCTTAAAATTCAATAATCAAGAATCTAAGAACCCAGGTTCGAATCCCATGCTAGTACTGTCACTGGTCAGGCCAGCAACACCTGAAGAAGAGGGGAGAAAAATACCTCTCAAAACATTGTGCATATACTAACCTGTTTGCTGTGATATTACTAACAGTTAGTGCATATACTAACCTGTTTGCTGTGATATTACTAACATTTGTTTGCTGTGATATTACTAACAGTTGGTGCATATACTAACCTGTTTGCTGTGATATTACTAACAGTTAGTGCATATACTAACCTGTTTGCTGTGATATTACTAACATTTGTTTGCTGTGATATTACTAACAGTTGGTGCATATACTAACCTGTTTGCTGTGATATTACTAACAGTTGAATGCATTTGGAATATTTAACTAAAATTAAACTTTTCAAAAGACATTCAACAAACATATTAGATGATGGAAATAGTCCAATATAAAAATACAGTTAGCATATGATGTTACATTTTATGTGACCTTTTTGTGATGATTCATTGTTTATATATTTTTAAGATTAGAGATAAAATCCTAATTCTTTATGTGCACTTTTGGATGTATTTATTGTAAGTCTATTCCATACTAATGCCTTTTCTCTTATATCTCTTGATATTTATCTTGGTGACATGTTGTTAAAATTATACATGATACCAATCATGTCTAATTTTTTCTCTTGAAATATTTTAAGGTTGTGGGTAATGCCAATCATGCCTTATTTTTGCTCTTGATGAAATCAGAGTTGTTTATGAATGTTTATATTGTTGATATGTCAAGTTTGCATATCTGTTGTGTATTCAAAAACCTTGCTAAGGTATTTTCTGCTTGAATTTACAATTATTTATGTGACTCTAAAATTATATGTCTTCTTCCAAATTCATTGCTATTATTATAATGAAAAGATTTATTTGGTAATGCTGTTAAATATATTTCCTACAATCTTTCAATGAAGACATTCAGCCCCTATGCTCTGCAATTCACTGTATAGGAAAAATACTTTTGTTAAAGTTTACAGATTATAATAAAATAAATAAAATAATTTTACAAATTAAACGATAATTGACTGTTGTTAACTTTATTTGACTGATAAAAGCTTTTCTTAACATGAGAACTATCATAAGAAATTTTATATTTATGCAACAGTTATACTACTATATTGTTCAAGTACATATAAATAATAAGCACGTCTTACCAAAACAATGGTTGCTAAAAGTAATGTGTATTACTTTTTGAGGCCTATAAAGACAATTTTAATTTCTAAATAAATATTTATCAGTTTTATACTCTGCAATACTGGAAAGGCA
The DNA here is from genome assembly GCA_028023455.1 of Epiperipatus broadwayi. Classification (NCBI taxonomy): domain Eukaryota; kingdom Metazoa; phylum Onychophora; class Udeonychophora; order Euonychophora; family Peripatidae; genus Epiperipatus; species Epiperipatus broadwayi. Next base: position 279,395 of record JAQFVV010012616.1, on the reverse strand, counting down.
TAGCAAAAATAGATTTATGCATCAAAACAATCTCTAACCTACACTCAGAATATTTCAAAACTGCAACAGAAGAAAATATGACATTCCTCAAAACAAATAATATCAATTGCCAAAAACAATAAAGTCATGGTCCTACACCACTCATGATTCCCTACAAAATATACATATATCTGAAAGGAAAAGATGAATAAAGCAATGACTAAATAATGGCATAAACTCAAAACAAGTACCTACATTCTGAGAGCAACAATTGTACTAGGACTTTATCTCTAAACATAAGGAAAATGAGAATGAACCCTCAAAATTATTAGGAACAATAAGAGCTGTCATAAAGCATTTATGCTAAATATGAAACATGAAAATATAACTCATGGAATATAGTATAAGAGAGAGACACAACTACATCTCTTTATAAAATATATGTGCTAGCAAAATAAATATTCACAAGAGAGAGACACAGATGAAATCTCTTGAAAAAATAAATATAATGGCAAGATAAGCATGAACAATAAAACAAAAAAGAGACTAAGCCATAATCTAAACAAATATAATAATTAACTGATATGTAAAATTGACAATAAATTTATTTGCCAAATCTGGCTAATTAAACATGGTCTGAAATAAGTAGTAATAATATACATCACTGGATCTGCATAAACATATACATTCAAATAAATAAACTACTCATGAAAGAGGGCAAATAACACTTTAAAATTATATAGTATCATAAAATAGTAAATATTCTCTGAACTTTTGAATATTACAATTTACAAATAATGCATAAAAATATATCAGACAAAAATGCATAATATAAATAAAAATACATGGTAAATTACAATAGCTACAAAGTATAATTTAAAATTATACCCAATATGCCAAAAAATAAATAATTAAAAGTCCTTAATCCTGGAGGTTCTACTATTCAGCAGGATACAGTTCTGCAGTTAATGTTCAGCAAACATAAAATTTTCTTCTAATGTTGAAAACACAGCTAATTTAAAATTATATGCACAGCATTCAAAATGTTTCCATAAGCAATGGATTTCCTGGTAAACATGAGCAAACAAATATATCAATGACCATTCTACTTTTCACAAAAGAATATTTAAATATGACAGTGGCAATCTCTAGTATAATATAATATTAGCTCTTCATTAATTCTTCAATAAGTATAATAACTACTCTTTCTTATTGCATTGCCAAATGTATACCATATGAATTGAGGTTAGAAGATATAAAGTTCTAAAGATTTCTGGGGCAATCAAAACTGTAAACTGGAAAAAGGGTAGTAAATAAAGCATTCTGTAACAGTAGTAGAGTTGAAGCTAGAAGATACAAAGTTCTGAAGAAGATTATTGGGACAATCAAAACTGTAAAAAGGGTGGTAAATAAAGCATTGTGTAACAGTAGTAAAGTGAATGGACAATTTACTTTTTCTTAATTCATGGAAAATATATAATTTAATGATGAGGTATGGGAGCATATATTCTTTTGCATAATGCAGATTTCATTATAGAGCAGATATTTTTAAAATTCATAATCATAACAAGGATAATAGTGAGACATATAGTAGAGCAGGTTTGTAATAAAAAGTTAATTGAATAATATGCTTGAAAAATAATTCATTTTAAAATATTTTATATTTCCTTTACAACACATACAACTGTTGTTAAAACAGGCAAAACTCGCTATATGTATTGCCACACATAGCAAGCTGAGTGTAGAGTAATCAATGGATGCCAGAAGGCTTGTGCATAAAATCCCCATCTAGTACCTATTCATCCAATATCCCCAGACTAGTTTCTGGCTTGTGGCCTTCATCAGTGAGGAGCCTTGGATCTGAGAGCACAGCACCTAGGCCACAAGCCAGAAACTAGTTTGGGGATATTGGATGAATAGGCACCAATGGGGATTTTATGCACAAGCCTTCTGGCATCCATTGATTACTCTGGCTTGCACTGAGTGGCACTACTGTATGGAGAATTTTGCCTGTTTTAACAACAGTTATACACAAGCATAAGAGATGGTCATGTGATGTTTATTGGCTTACATACAACTGTTCCAGTTATTCAATGCAGTCCGCAGTAACATGGTGATAATAGTAACTTTTAAAAACATGTTTCATTACAATGATAGAATATTTTTAAACATAAATAGTCCAGCAACAATTTTCAAATAAAAGAGTAAGTTAATAATTTTTATTTCACAGTCTTGGTAGACATTTTTCCTACCTTTAACCTGTATTATATATAAGTTAAAAGTTTTGTGAACAAATGAGATAAATAAGTAATTAAAAAGTCATCTCAAAACCAATAAATAGGTTCTAACATTCAAAATTTTAAGTCCATTCATTAATAATGAATTATTCAGAAGAAAACCATTGTTTAAAGGTAAGACAATATTGAAATAGATATATTTTTAAACAGCCATTGCTGAAGAATAAACATTTTAAAGTCCTTTAATAAATTTCTTATTCTTTTCAGCATCTTTCAATAATTAGGCAAAAGCATTTTAAAGTATTAAGAACTGCTATAAAATACTGTATGTGCATAAAGTCTTTATCAGTACTGATACTATTACACAAAGAATATTAACTGATAATGTTTATCATAAATAATAATAAATTGGTAATCAGTAATGGTTCTTACATAAGTGTGGAGAGCTTTAGAAAATTCCCTTAAGGTACTGATTCTGCATAGAAATAACTTGGCATTTTATGAAGAAGAACTCTTTAAACTTTCCATCATGTTTAATAGTTTTGCAGATTTCAGACTACCTAGTAAACTTTAGTTTAAAGTCTTAACACCTGGATTAAAACTGACTTAAAGATACATATTACTTTAACAAAATAAAATTGATTAAAAATAATTAAACTGTGAATTATTAAAATAATATATTCTGCAATTAGATAATTAATTGAAGAAGAAGAAGAAGAAGAAAAAGAAAAGAAGAAGAAGAAGAAGAAGAAGAAGAAGAAGAAGAAGAAGAAGAAGAAGAAGAAGAAGAAGAAGAAGAAGAAGAAGAAGAAGAAGAAGAAGAAGAAGAAGAAGAAGAAGAAGAAGAAGAAGAAGAAGAAGAAGAAGAAGAAGAAGAAGAAGAAGAAGAAGAAGAAGAAGAAGAAGAAGAAGAAGAAGAAGAAGAAGAAGAAGAAGAAGAAGAAGAAGAAGAAGAAGAAGAAGAAGAAGAAGAAGAAGAAGAAGAAGAAGAAGAAGAAGAAGAAGAAGAAGAAGAAGAAGAAGAAGAAGAAGAAGAAGAAGAAGAAGAAGAAGAAGAAGAAGAAGAAGAAGAAGAAGAAGAAGAAGAAGAAGAAGAAGAAGAAGAAGAAGAAGAAGAAGAAGAAGAAGAAGAAGAAGAAGAAGAAGAAGAAGAAGAAGAAGAAGAAGAAGAAGAAGAAGAAGAAATGTGCAAGGTCTTCCTCTTTCATACTTCTGATCATGTGATTGATTTTGTTGATTAAAGCTGACATTTTAGATCATCTCCTACTTGACTCAATTCTTTACAGTTCAAAAATTAATTAATCTCCTAGGAAACAAGACTAAAAATAAACTCATTTACATAACTGCCTAGATTATTTCATTAAAAATATTAAATTATAAGACAATTATTTATGAAAAAATTATTACAATAAAATAAATATTGTATAATAAATTATCTTTTTAAAAAATATATATAAACATTTATTTACATTACTCTTTTAAACACTCATATAATATTTAGTAATAGTGAAGTTTTCCAAACTACATTTCATTGTTTTTAATTAAAGAAATTTAATAACAATTAAATATTGCAACAAGAAATTGAAAGCTAAAATTTACAATGCAAGCATACTCATACACATTCTGCAATGTTTTTCTTTATTTAAAAACTAATAACTCTTAATAATAATAAATTAATTCTTTATCTTCTTTTCATTAACATGGTTTAACTTTATTTTCACTGACTTAATCTTATTACCATTAAGAAAAATATACTTTTATTAACAAATGACTTAAATAAAAATGTCTTTTATAAGCAAGAAAATTAAATACTAATACTTAACATTAAAGATTTAATTCAGTTATTCTTAAAGTTTAATGTGAACATTGAATTTTGATATATTAGGGAATACATTAAAATAATTTTAGCTTTCTATATCTCTAACATTAACTTATTATTGTACAGGGTAAAATGTACCTAATTTAAGCAATTGGAAGTCATTTATAACCACAGGTTGGTTTAAATCACTGCAGTAAAATATTAAATGACTTTTAAAAATAATTAAGATTTGTATAAGTTCTCAAAAAAAATGACTTAAAAGATGAATTAACACTTAACTATTAAATCCTGATAAATTGGCTTGTAGTAGAAATTAACTTATTGAAAAAAAAATTTTTTTTATAAACTTAAACAATTAGATGACTGGAAATCTTGTTTTATTAACCAAGTTAAAAGTTACAATATATATTCTACCCTTGTCATAATGTGTGGCTCCACTACACATCAGGCCAATCACGTTTAGGGCCATAATCTAACTGCCCCGTTCCCGCATCTCCACTTCCCCCAAAATAAATATAATATAGTGAAAATCACCTAACCGGGTTCTAGCTCTAATAATTAATGAAATATTCAATTAAATGCTTTACTAGCTCAAGTTTCTTAAAATTAACTTAGGTTCTGTTTTAAACTAACTCAAATAAATATTCAGGAATTCATGAGACTAGAAGTGGAAATACGGGTGACAAGATAGATTACATTGAGACAATATCCCACAAGATACCACCTCAATGGCATAAGAACACTATCCCCCCTTATATTACTATTACAAATAATAACTACATAGTATTCTTATGACTTCCGCAACTTCTAATCACTAAGACTCATTTAACAATTAAAGTATTAATCTTTTATCTCTAATAATAATAATAGTAATCATCTAGCTCAAATGAAATAATCTCAGGTTCTTAAATTTATTCATATGTTAATAAACATATGGTAGCAAAATATGATAAGGGATTTTATGTCATAATCTACTACTCTGCAATTAGATTAATAATAAACAATAATAATCACAATCTTCATTGCTTAATCCAACTAGTACAGCTTTTCTTTCATCGCAAATTTATAACCGTAATAAATTAGTTAATAATCTAATATTCCCTTTTTTTTTATCTTTAAGTAATAAAATAAATTAATAAGTGGCAGTGTTTAGATAATCTGATAAATAAAGCAAGTGGCAACTAATAGCATATAATTTAGCAAAATATTATGATAATGGATTGATGACCAGTAACGCAATGCAATTTTATAATTATTTAATTATAAGAACATCAATAAATATTTAAGATTAAACATACTTCTCTATTTATCTTTTGTGCAAACAATCATATACTTAGTTTAATGGTTGTGAACATACCCTGTGAATTCATGCAAGGATGTAGAGAAAACAAAACTCAGACACAAGTTTTAATAAACAAATTTTAAAATTTTATTAACATCAATAAAAATAAATAAAACAAACAAATCCATCTACATCTATTTACAAGGGATATCCTCATTTTTCTTTACACTACAATAGCTGAATTATACACATTTATATTTCTTTTATCGTTAATTAAACTTATTATGCCTTTTAAAAGTTATATATTTATTTCTCATTAGGTTTATCATATCACTTATTTTAACTATTTTATGGGTAACACCATTCTTTACCTTTTAATATTAAAGTTACTGTATTATAAATTATCTATGTGGATAAGCATCATTTATAACATCATAAGTTTACAATCAATATGGTTTTTAAAAGAAAATTACATTTTCTTGTAACTTTATATAAGTCACTCCGCATATTATTCAAATATTATTATTACTTTTAACGTTTGTTCTCCAATGCTCATAAACTATAATACGTTTATTCCATAAGCCATACTCATGTATAATACTATAACACAGGTTTAATTATCACCTGTTACAGTTTCACATATACTATAATTATCGAATGTTATTGTATTTTTAAATATGCAATACTTATATTTTTTAAAATATAATTAACAATAAGAAAACGTGAAATTATATTTAATATTTTTGTATATTTCTATTTGGATATACTTTTATAAAATTATAGTTCATTTCTTAAAAAGGAATTAAAATAATTCTCTAGCTCCTTCCCTTCTTAGGATATCTGCATCTTTCTTTCAATAATCATAATCTACTCTTCGTTAACACTTAACTATTCTTATTCCAAATAATAGCATGACATACATTCTAAAATATCTATTGTTTCCCTTTTAATAGACTTATCATATAACGATGTAGTTGCAAGAAATACAGATAAAGATAGTGAAAGATGTATAGGATATCGGGAAAATAGATAGATAACTTATCCGCAATATACTTCAAAAATGTATGGAACAGTGTGAATAGGTCCAACATTCATTGTCTAATAACCTTGGTGATAAGCGTGATGTGGCAGCTATTTACTCAGCTTTACCAAACATCTAGTACGACTCACAAGAAATATATAAAATACCACTGTCCAAGACAACATGTGTACCAGTCGTAGGCTTTGTTAACTACGCTGATTAACATCTAAAACTACCTATTATTTCATTCCCTGTAGCATCCTAGTTTTTAATACATCCTCTTGGTTTCCGAATCACCACGTACTACCAAGTCACTACCCAAACTATCTTTCGAGATTTTTACTGTATCCAACATCGATAAAATACTAACTACTTTTTAAAAACAATAAACAAAATTTGCTAATATAAAAACATTTCTCTATTCTATAAGAACAATTTGTCTTGCTTTATTACACTGTAGGTTCAACATCTACGTTTTGTTAAAATAACATTTAAATATCCCAATCGGAAAATTAACAGAAAATATCATATAACCATCAGTTATATTGAACTATATTAATAACACATAAAATGATTATCGTATGCATATTTTTAAAAATCTAATCACATCTCAAAGTGTTTTAGAGTGTTGTTTTCAAAAATGCGTTTTACAACAATAATAACAATAAAACTTTTGCGCTACATTCATTCGATTCTCAGCTGATCTAAATAAATAAAACATACATTATATATCATTAATAATTATAAATGTTACCAAAAACAATCTTTATCTTCCTATCAGAGTTCGTAGTAGGTTTCTTTCTCTTCGAGCATCGCAAATATACAAATTTCCACATACATACAATTTTATTTTAAAATTCAAAATCAAAACATATTATTTCATATAATGTTATATCACGAATTAATGTATTTTGTTTTCCCTATCACTATCTAAAACTTAATGTTTAACTTAGATTAGTAAAGAAAATAATTCAAACCATAATCACATATTTTTCTGATGGTATATCTTGGTTAGTCCCATAATATTTATTATTTCTTCTTTTGTCCGAATGTTCTCCTTTATGCTTATTAAAGTTTTAAATAAATTAGTTCATTTAATAAACTGTTTAGACGATCTTTAGTTTTAGTGTTTAATCCAAAATTATTAGAAAACATTTTATTTAGTTATCCCACGAAGCTTTTTAATGTTCTGGCGAATATTACCTCGGCGCGTTGATGCATCTTTATTTCTAGTTAAACTACAATTATTTAATAATTACGGTACCAATTGCATTTTCCATGGATCCAATATTTTATATTTCCCTTCTGTAAATTTTTTTTTTTTCTTTAGGCAAGTGTTTTCCTTGGTAAACTTCACTTTCATTCATTATTATTTTATATACACTACTTTCGATCTTTAACTATTTTCTAGAGTATTTTCTCAAGTCATCTTAAAGAAAGCAATTCAAACTATTTCAATATTAAAATTCCTTTTTGTCCATTTATTCTTATACGAATAATACTTATTTTTATTTTTCATTATCTTCATTAACTTTGCGCACAATGTCCTTTCATTGATTTTATACGCACGAAAACAGCTTTCATAGTGATACGCTATATAAACTATATCAACGAATAATATTAACATATTTGGAACATTATAAAATTTACAACTTGGTTTTAAGAATCTATCCATTTTCTATTGAAAACTCCGATTATATTTCAATAGAATCCACTGGCAGGTTACTGTAAAGTTAGTGAAACATTACTATGAAAAACTTTTTTTTAAAAGATTTTATTCTAAGATTCTCTTCGGATGATTTTTAAATTGTCAGTTGGTTTCTTTCAAAGATATTATTAAAATTATAATAAAATTGACTAATAAATTGAAGAAAAAAAAAATTAGAGAGCTTAAAATTTTACCTCTGCTCTGGAGTCAACACATTTTTGTTCTCCCTCTCTAAGTTACAGACAATATTTATCGTCTGCAAGAATGCTTATTTCTTATTGGTCAATTCTTTCCCGCTTGAAAACAAATTTACAGATTTTCAATTTATATTATATCTTGAAAATAAAATGACAACGTAATGAATCCAAAATATTTAACGTATTAATTTTAAATAAATTATTATTTTACTAAAACTATTTAAACATTACATATGATAGTTAATTTAATATTTATTATTATTTGCTTTTATGATAGGCAATAATTCTATCCAATTCTATAATATAACTTTTAAAATATTTTAAACTTTGTTATTATTTCAAACAAGCGTGTGTGTAATAGTATACATTAAAAAACCACGTGATTACAACTTTGACAGATGTTTTTCTATCTATTTCTCTGTCTAGACTAAATAAAATTGATACACTTATTATATTATATAATATAATTATAAAAAATTTGGAAGAATAATTTAGAAAATATAGAATTAGATATAATCTTCACCATCACAAAGTTTATTTTAAAAATATACTATATTAATTTTGACTATTTAAATATGATTACAAATCTAAATATAGCATTTATTAAATTATACATTTTAAACTATTAAAATCGGGTTTTTAAATATACTTTTAATTATTTATAGCTGTGTTATTTAATATGGCCAGCTTTTACAACCATATGAAACAATATTTAAAACTTTATTTAACTATTTTTAAATGATTTTATATACTACATATTCACTTTAGCTTCAAATTGTATTTTAAAGACATAATTGACTTAATATAATTAATGTATTAAAAAAAACATATTCTAAATTTAAAATTTTTTAGTAATTGACTGTTATAAACTATTATTGACCTATAGAAAAGGGCACAATATATAAATTTAATAACTGAAACACAGGCTTGTTATATACCTGTGGCTATATATATATATGTAATATAGGGACTTTCACCCCACCCACCTCTCTCCACTCTATCTAATAACACTGATACACCTAAACACATATATGCTGAAAAGATAAATAATCACCAATATACGTATTTCATGCTAAACCAGCAATCATCAGTTGGTCCAGACTATCATCTTTACACACATATATAGTATAAGTGCTCAGATATATATTAAGATAGACTATCCTCATAGTTTAATGGACAGGCTTCAATTTACTCCACACTCCAACTCTTCAACCGTCCATCCAATTGGAGTGTGGAGTGGATTGAAGCCTGTCCATTAAACTATGAGAATAGTCTATCTTAATATATATCTGAGCACTTATACTATATATGTGTGTAAAGATGATAGTCTGGACCAATTGATGATTGCTGGTTTAGCATGAAATACGTATATTGGTGATTATTTATCTTTTCAGCATATATGTGTTTAGGTGTATCAGTGTTATTAGATAGAGTGGAGAGAGGTGGGTGATGTGAAAGTCTGTGCTCATATACCCTATATTATATATAAATTTGAAAAGTTCGTTTGCTAAGCTATGGATTTTTGTTTTATGGTACTTATAAAAATTTTGATAATTTTCTACTAATGCAAGTGAAATTATGGGGAAAACTATTATTTAAATATTTAAAACTTCTTTTTTGACATTATCACACATCATACAAATAAAGATATCAGAAAAATGATCAGGATCTCAAGATGCATTTCAGCATAATTAGTATCATCAGTTGACTTATGACATAATATCCTTCTCAAATATCTTCATTGAGTTCTTATATATAATACATTATCCATGATTTAATCTACAAGTGCTACAATTCCTGAAGAGACTTAATGAGTGTTACTATTTTTAAATAAGTATATTAATGTTATTAATAATTATTAATTTGATTAGAGATAATGTTAAACAGAAGAATTAAAATGTTGATTACGTGTAAAAAAAATTACGGCATTGAATTAATTATTAAATATGTCTTGCAAAATTAAATATATTGATATTTAAGAATGTTAAATTCATATTTAATGTATAATTTAATAATTTTTACTTATAATTATATGGAATTTGAACCCAGACTTTCAAGATCCCTTCCGCTATCCACTCTATCTCGCACAACTGATATAAAAGACTGCACACATGTTAAAAAGATAAATGATCTCCAATACATATGTATTTCTTGCTGAACTAGCACTCATCAGTTATTTCAAATCATCATCTCACATACACATATATATAATCAATGCTCCGTTTATGTCAAGATAGCATATCTTTAAACTAATGGGATAGAGCAGATAGCTGAAGGGAGCTTGAAAGTCTGTGTTCAAAATTGTCAAGCATTGTTAGCCGAGAGGTCGGCGCAGCCGCCTTGCAAGCAAGCAGTTGTTTGCAGATGGTTGTTGCGGGTTCACCTCCCGGCCGATGCTATGACATATAGAAAGAAAAAAATCCCCTATAATTACATCTAAACTCCAAGTATATAAATTATACCAGTATACAAATATTAATTTTCACTTAATAAATAATTATTAATAACATCGATATATTTATATCACTAAGACTATGTCAGAAATGTGGAGGTTGTAGATTAAATGGCAATATTTTGAGATCTTTTTATTATTTTATTTTAATAATGTATTATTCTAGTCAATAACTGACTGGTGAGGTGTAATTTATAAAAGAAGAACCATTTTCAGGTAAAAAAATGTCTTTATTTTAAAAAACAATTGAATATTTAACTGTTTGGGAATTCATAAGTAGATCAAGTGAAAATGACAATATTGGATTACAATGTATGGATTATGAACTCCAGGATCTTTATCATTACTGCATTAAGACAAGCATGACAGAAATAAATACTTGAATGGCTTTGCAAAGAAATCAAGTCATACATCACATGACCTAATTTAACAAGCTTGCAAACTCATTAGATAACACCTGAATGGCTTGTTTCTCAAGAATTTACAAGTACAACTACCAGAACGGGCAGAATTGAGATATAATATACAGGTATTGAGTTCTAGAATCTCCCATTAAACTAAGCAGGGCATATTATTTATAACCAATAACAAAATTTTAAACTTCACTAATTAATTATAATTATCTATATAAACATGAGTCCATTCCTAGTAAACCTATTATAATTGTATGAAAGACACTTCTTTGGTTTTACCTTCTAACTTTTAATTACATTCTACAATGTAAAATTTGAAGATTTTACACAATTTTTTTCTGTTAACCTTACTTCTCGAAACATATCATATGTAAACAGATAACTACAGGTGACACTTTCACTTCCACCAATGTGAGTACAATCTGTGTCATGAGATGACAGAAAAAGAAAATATAAAGAGGTTTGGGCAGTTGCAAAGGATCCACCATTCTATCAACAGAAAGACTTCATGCATTCCAGTGTCAAAAAAATGGAACATTTAAATGCTGCATTTATATATTAAGCCTCATTTGCATATCAAACTATATTCATATATATATATATGTATATAGATATATATATAGGCATAGTTCTGATTGGCTAAACTTAAAACAGCACAAAAATTCTGGCAGTAATCTGCAGAAAGCATGCATAGTGCATTATAAAACTTCTGACCTTCAATTATTTTTGCTTAATATTCACTTATAATGAGTTGCAGATAAATTTAAAAATATATGCAAAGATAAATTTAATATAAGCTTGTGAACCCCTCCATCACTTAATCAATTAGTCAATAACTTTAAAGACACTTGCCCAAATGAATCGACACATCAAGTGATCTATAAACTTAGGTGCAGCCAATCAGCTTGCAATACTGTATATTAAGGGGAGTCGAGAGCCAACCTGTCAATGAGACTTTCTTAACACAGATATTTATATAAATAAAGCCTCAGAAGCAAAGAACACATGTCAACCTTTACAGACTACAATCAAAAAATTGGCTATAGATTCGAGCTAACAAAAGCAGAGATACTATACACAGAGAAAGAGGATAGAAAGTGAAAGATCAAAGAAGCATGTGCAATAGCTAATGATCGTTTTTCTATGAACAAAAAAGAAACAAGCATAACCATTTCAAAGAAATGGGCTATTTGAATATTCAATTTTAAATTAAAATTGAATACATGAACAGTTAATTAAATATTGATTGATTAAATACTGATATAAAGAACCATTTACTCACTCCACATTATGCCATAAATATGATGTAGTAAATATACTGAAAGCATGCTAGGCAGTAATAAAACTAAATATTAAAAAAAAAACTACTTTTTCTATGAGTATGTTCATTAATTATCAGATATAAGAATAACCCAGTTAAGCCAAAATTTAAACATATGAAGAGGGAATTAGAAAATGTCAGCAAAAGATAATTAGAAAAATACAAGCATAAATTTCATTATGTGGAATTTATTGCCAAATATGTTTACATCCATAAAATATAACAACTTTTTTTTTTCATATGTCATAGCATCGACCGGGACGCGAATTCACACACGTCTGCAACCAACTACTTGCTTGCAAGGCGGGTGCGATGATCTCTCGGCTAATAGCTTTTTGGTTCAACATTAGTCAATTTTATCAAAATTTCAGACATATTTAACTGCCTTTATAGTTTAAATTTAAAATGACTTTTTATAATTTAGCACAAACTAACAACAACTAACCTCTTATTATTACTATTGTGGCTAAGACCTGTAGAGGTCCCTACCTTCGAATTTTTCAGACGCTTATTCCTAAGGTTACAGCCTTAGTAAATATTACTTAATATAATAATGTGCGTTTAATAAGATTTATAATTAACTCTCGATTTTAAGTTTAGTTTTTCTTTATACTTTCAGTAATATAATATATATTGTTAATTATTTTGCTTATGATATGCAAAACTTAAATTTATCCATTTTTAATTGTGTTTATTCAGAATCATTTTATTAAAACTTCTAGTTATCTGCTTAGCATGCAAAACTCTCTGCTTTAATTTTTGATTTAGGAGAAATTATTTTGAACCTTATAAATATCATATGACGTGTCAATTTCCTCTTAGTCCGTGTTCCTTTATTCTTCATTATAAGGTATCCATTTATGAGATTTTTTTCTCATTACAATAAATTTACTTTCTAGTATCTCCTTAATTAACTTTTACATTATTATTTTTCCTGATTACTATTAGTTTTTCTAAGATTTTTTTCTTTTTAGATACTCATCAAGGGACGTGATAATATCAATGTAAATTAAATGTGCTATTATAATTTTGCAACAATATTCTACTACAGGTCTTATTTACTAATATGTCAGCTCTCAAATTCGGTCTCCCCATAGGTAAAATATTTTAACTGTTCAAAATAAATTGAAATAATCCTTATTTTTATGATTTTAAAATAAATGTTGGTTATTGATATTAATTATTCGGTACGACAATAGATAAAATTGACTTTAATTAGTCCACTGCTGAACAACCAGCATTTATCATAAGGGGATCAATAAGGGATCAGACAATGACGTTTTTATTCTTTTTACCTTGTAGGAAAAAAGACAAAATGCCCATTTACTGACCAATAAATAGATGGCTGCCTTGAAAAAAAATCTAAATTTGATTAAAATATCGTCAACCAACCGTAAAACATTTCCAAAGTTATGTCCATGGTACTTTAGCACAAAATCTTCATAATCTTTTGAGGATTATATAATTAATTAGTATGTCAGATCTTTTAAAGTTGGCAAAATATAAGGCTATTTTACAAGCCACAAAAAGTATAATCAACTGAACGGTTAGTTAAAAGGAGTAGAAAAAAAATTAAATTATGCATATAAGTATTTCTTTTTAATGTTTGTACTTTTAAAATAATAAATATTATTTTGTTTATATTTCCTTTAATGCGAATAAGTTTAAATATTTTACACAAGCATAAAGCAGTTCTAAACAGGCGCTATCTAAAAATAAAAGATAAAAACATTATGACATTGAAAAATTATTTACTCTTTACTTCTTATGAAATGTTTTATTACTTGCAATACAATTATAAATTAATAAAAATTATATTTTAAACACGTGATATTATTTATGATTTTAAAAATAACTTGAAAATATAAAACTAAATTATACTTCCAACCAATATTTGACAAATAAAAAAGCATATATTGACAATTGAAGGTAAATAATATCAGTTTATAATGGGGTTAGTACTTTTTACACTAATTTTTGCTCATAAAAATAGTGAGGGCAAAAAGATCAATTTACGTAATATATAAGATACACATATATATATTTCGTGCATATCAAGCAATGTTATTAAAATAAACGCACAGATCAATGCAATTTTATTATTTTAAAGATCCTAAAAGACACAATGATCATTTAATCAGTTGCTCAGGAGGTCATGTGGCATTTAAAATTTTAGTGATAATGCTTTATAAGGTTACGATTGTCTGAAGGCTGGAGTTATGGGATTTTACTTACAGTTATATGTTGATTGCATTAATTGAATGTACTCAGAATGGTGTAAATATTTGAATTTTTCTAAAAACATTTAACAAGTTAACTAGATGACGGAAATGGTGGTCGAGAGGTCAGCGACAGCTGCTTTACAAGCAGTTGTCCCGGGTTAGCGGGTTCACTTCCTGCCTGATTCTATGACACATGAGGAAAAAAACTACTTGATTGTGCTTTTTCATTGTATTAATATGCTGTATTTATTTAATAATCATTAGAAATTAGTCAACATTTAGACAATCCCAATATAGTGTACTGCTAGCAAATATATATGTTAAGAACACATATTCTGCATCACTTATTTTTTCATTTTAAAATAAATGATCAGATTTATTAAAAAGAAATCAAATAATGAAAATAGTCCAAAAGTAATAATTAAAGAGTGGTTTTAAAATATAGATTTAAAAATAAAAATTATTCTACACAAATAAAGTGTGATAAACAAAGCAACCAAAATGCAAAATAACATTAATTATAAACAACAATTTGCCAAGTGCTTTCAGTACTGTATACCAGAATCATGGCTACATATTGGAACTGAATGGTTAATATTCACCGTTCAGTTCCAATATGTCTCCATGATTCTGGTATACAGTACCGAAAGCACTTGGCAAATTGTTGTTTATAATTAATGTTTTTGCATTTTGGCTGCTCTGTTTATCATGCTTTATTCTTATTCGTGTAGAATAATTTTCATTATCTGACAGAGTTTTATTATTTATTTAAAAATAAAATAAAAAGATTGCTTATATTTTGCTTTTAAAATATAATAAAACTATTTGTTAAAAAGCAGGTGGGGGAGAAATCTAAAATAGAATTAGAAAAAGATTTAAAACTCTTTTTTTTAAAAAAAAAAAACAAATAATTTATTAGACAAGAAAAAAAAATTTGTTACAACTGTTAAATTAAATTTACATGACTTTGAACTATACTGTCTTTTGCTTCAAAGAAGCCACTCTGATTCTAGTCCCAAACAAGTTGTTTCCTTATAATTTTGAGGTATGCTTTGAAGAATTGTTTATAAAAACAAAACCTTATTCCACGTGTCCCAAAATAAATTTGAAGGTGTAAGCTTTTTGTCTCTGTCTTTAATTTTTTGTATAAAATAAGCAAATGCGAAATCAGACTTAAAATTAGTCCGTAAAAATAAAGGTTAGTATAACTTTCAAAATATAATTACTTTAAAAGATTTCTAGCTAATAATAAAATTGAAATCAATAACTGTAATAACTACAAACTGTAAACTATCTTATTGGCAAGATAGTAGATTAATCTAAGAAATCGATTAGATTAACAAAATGTAAAAATTAATTAAAAAACTGTACATTATTAAAATAGCAAGAAATTTAAAATTAATTAAGAAAAAATGGATTTAAGGTGCAATCTTAATTAAAAATAGATTTAAGTGTGATAAACATTAAACGCTATGGAAGGCAGTGGAAGAGAAAAAAGTATAAAAGTTACATCTTAGTTATCATTCTTCAGTCGGGTTTGTGATATACAGTCAGGATTGGTATTATTGTTATTGCTTTATAGTCTGATTTGTATTATTCATTCAATTCAGAATCCATCTATACAGAATGCAGACTCAGAGTTTTGGAGAACTTTAAATGCCATAACAAACCAGTTATTACTGTTGCAGTCTACATAATGCAGAAGCCTTAGAAGCCATGGGAGTATTCAGCAGGGATTCAGGCCCAAGCCCTCAGCCATCAACTATCCCACCTGAATCAATACCTGGAACTAATGCCAAGATTATGAAGTAGAACCTGGAACATACTCCTACTTTCTCTCTCTCATTGTTCGACAGAAACCTGGAAGAAAAGCCATGAAGCCATCGATGGAGAAACAAAAGGACAACTGGTTGTAAAATAAAACAAATGAAAAACTAGGTAATGATACTTTTAAATATATTCTGATCACAGTCTAGACTCTTTATTTTAAATGAAATAAACTTTAATGAAGGACTAAAATAAAATTTAGCCTGAAACTAATCATTTATATTTTTATGTATGATATTATATTGTGTTATTTTATATTATATTAGATATGTGCATGCATGAATAAATATTGTTTGCTTAATTGTTATTTTGTCTGCTCTCTCTCTTGTCAGCTGCGTCACCAGTAAATTAGTGTAGAGTTATTTTCATGTGTTAAATAAATGTGGTGGACCCTGAGATGGAGTGTGAGCTAGTCATGGAATATGTCACATGCTGGATTGTGTACATGTCATCTGAAGCATGCTGACTATGTAACCTATGGTTAGCTGGCACCTGACATTGATAAAAATAATTTGGATAGCAGAGGTTTGAATTCAGCAGTCAAGAAGTGCTATGGCTTGGAAATGTGACTGTAGATTATGCTTTGTATAGCCTCGATCTGGTTATAGGTACTGTTGATGGTTCATCTATCAATGATATTTTATTTCTCTGTTTGAAGGGCCGGTCCATTCCTGTGATTTTTTAAAAATTATTATAAGTGTTTAACCCCATTCAAACCTTGCAAGAGAAAGCTTCTCTTGCAGTGGACCTGGTTCAATAGATCAACAATCTCAAATTGTTGTTAAGGCAACCCCATTTTAACAATAAAGATATAATTTATTAAACTTTGTATAAAACAATTAGTCTGTTAATGAAGTTTAAATCACAAACTTACTTGATAGTTAAATGAAATTTTTTGATTTAAAATAAATATTCTTTTATTTAATTTTTAATCTAAAATGTCCCATTGCTGGGCAAAGATCTCTCCTAATAGTTTCTGTAATTTCTTATCTATTGCTAATCTTGATCATAACTAATTGTTCATATTCTTACGGGTCTTTATTTAACTTTCCCCATACCAGTAACAATTTTGCCTGCCTTTAAGCCCAGGTTTTTCACCTTCAACAAAATATCTTTCACTCCTGTTTTCTTTCTAATGTGTCTCTTATTGATATTTTACTTATATTCAACATGCTTCTCTACGTAGAACTTGGTCCTTCTTAGATTTTACATTTACATCTTTTATAGATGATCAGAACTGTGCTCTAAATATGAGGCATGGAAGAACACAAATATAAAAAAAAATTAATGAATATAAGCAAATCACCTTTGAAACAATAATTAATGTTTTAGTTAGTACTTATTCTAAACTCTGATCAATTATCTTTACAATTAGAAATGTCAACAAACAAATCTTTTGAAAAAGGTATAAGTAATGATCCACATATTCCAATATGATACCAGAAATTTCAATATTGGTGAGCAGTTGTCATGATTTTTGTCATTTTTTTCAATTAATTTACAACCCAGTTCCATCATTTTTTCACCTCAGCTATTATAGCATTTCATTAGATCATTGCATATTCCAGAAAATCTCATATGATATATCTTTTTTCTAGAATGAAAATTCCTCTTGAATTCCAATTTATCTCTTTAAACCTAAATTTCAAAATCACATTTCTGTTTAATGCCTCTTCTGTTTTACATTTTTTTTCAATATTTTCAATTTTAATTTCAAGAAACTATTTTTGTAAATTTGTCCAGTAATTTCAATGTATATTATAGAAATTTCTTCTCATCTTAAGACCTTCAACATAACCCTGAATCAAGAGCATATAATCTACAAAGATAATATATGATATCTTGTTATACTCAGTGGTAAATTTTTATTATTTGACTTAAATATTGAAGATGTTCCACCCTACATAAAATACTTTTCTGAAATTTTCCTGACTTACAGAGTCTATTTTGGAATTAAATTAATGGGTTTCCAATTACATATGTCTGCTTTATTACCATTTTTGTTCAGAATTATCATAAGTGACAATAACTGTTGAGATAGAAATGAGAGGTCCTTAAATTTTTTTTTGTAAATTCATATAATAGATTAAAAAATAAGACCAGAAAACATCTTACAAACCATATCTCTTCATTATAGAAGTTTCTCAATATGGAACATAAGTCACTGACATCAAAATCTAAACGATCTATTAGTCAAAAAAATCAATATATGTAGTAGCATATTAGTAAAAAAAAAATAAAGTCATACATCACATGACTTAATTTATTAAATTTGTACTACAAAAGTAATATAATGAGTGTAACTCTAAAACTTTTCTGATAAATGCCAGAAGAGAAAGCATTTAAAATCTCTATTTAGAATTATCCCTATCCCCAAACCAGTTTCGAATTGCTAGCTCTCCTCAGTGAGGTGCTATCATATTCAGACACTAGATCTAAAATACCAACTCAAATGCAGCATTTATCTACTACTTAACTATTAAGGAGAAAATCTGAAAATTTCAGATATTTATATGTCTTCAAATCCATCTATCTAACTTAAATATCCATATGGGACTGAACTAAATTCAGATCTACCAGATATTAATAGCTTTAGTAATATAACATTGCCAAAGCTTCAAAAGCAAAACTATAATAAAAATCAAGTCATACATCACATGACTTAATTTATTGGCTTATCTAATTAGAGCTATTATTATGCTCATTATGTTACTATTGGCATATTAGTATATCAGTAGAATTTCAGAAAATTTTATACACTTTTTAAAAGAATTTATCTTCCATTGCTTAAAAAAAAAGAAATACTAACTCAAGATTAAAATAATAAAAATGAAAAAAAATTCAAAAAAAAAAAAAAACAATTACTGGTGATGGTTTATAAAAACATATAACACTAAAATTTTAAATAGTAATAAAAAAATATTTTAAGATTTAAAATGTTTTTCTTTGTAATAAAGTTTTAAATAAATACTAAAAAAATCTATAGTATTCTAAGGCTAAATCTCTGTAATTTATTTTTATTGCAATTTTAAAAAAAAAAAATTCTTTCCGCAGTTTAGATGAAAACAAGTTTACATGTAGAATTTATAAATTATAAATAATTCTTATTAAATATTAAAAATAAATAAAGGAGATTTCTGATGTTCTTGTATTTATTAATTACATATTCAGTATTAAGCAAATGAGGAGGAAAAATAATTGAACTAAAAAAATATTCATGGAATATCATTAAAACAATTTCACATATAGTAATTTAAAAATAATTATTTTCTATTTAAGAGAGAGAGTGAAGCTAGTATTTAACAATATTTAGAAAATTTATATTTTTATTATTTTATTCTCAAATTATAATTTTACAGTTCTATTTAATAATATTTACTTTTGTAACAGTCAGAGAACATGTGACTCGTAAACATAGTGCAGAATTCGACCACCATACAGAAAAGCAGCACCATCGAGTAGCGAAGCCACCCATGGTACTGAGTTCGAACATAGTTTATCAGTTCCACAATGCAATCCACGAAACAACGCATCTGATGCGACATTAGTAAATATTTCCTTAGGCACGGTGGTCAGGGATATGCAAGAGACTCATGATTTTATTCTCGAGTTAGCCAATAATCAAACTAATATTAATTAAACATTCATATTTACATAATCAAGGAAATATTATATAAAATGGGTATCGAATAAATGAAACGTAACTGCAGACGTATAGTTTAAAATTATTTATTTACACATTTTAATAAAACATTTACTAATAATATTTTATGGACTAACAGCTTCAGTAGCGGGATTTGTGACATGATTATATTTTAAAAAATACATTTATTTATTTAGACAGTATTTTATATTGAGGATTTCAGTAGCGGTATTTCCGATACTGTAATGTTTACAAAAGGAATTCACTTATTTGAAGGCGTAATCTAGCTACCTAAAATTCTCGAGTAAGTATTTCTAATGCATGCCTGGAGGGATTTATACCTTTGCAATGCAAGAGTCTAAAGTATGGGTTATAAGAGTAATGGCAGACATATATTTATTTAATTAAAATATTTATTTATAACTAAGGGCAAACATCTGTTTGAGAGTGGATTATGAAGATAATGCAGAGGTGGAGTGATATATAGAATAATAAAATTAAGTGAAGGAACACGTGGTACGCTTTAGAAAGGCGATATGGAATGGTAGTATATTGAAACTGCAATGCCGCAAATGAGTTTATAAGAATGTCGGGCTGGTCTCTGCCTCGGCCCGATGAAGTAAGGTGTCACATAAGCATAACCAGGGACAAGCGGTCCGTGTCGCAGTTTGCCGGCTGGCTGCATGACATTGTCAAATCCTACGGGAGCACCCATTATGCCTGCATGTTTAGGATGACTGGGGTTAATTTCAACCCTGAAGAATCCGGAAATTTCACGGCAGAATGGGTCATCGCGTCTCTAAAACGTAACACATGTATACTGTATAAACGATTATGATGAGATTTAAATAGATTTCTGACTCGGCCCTACATTATCAACATTTACTAAAGAACTCTGGCAACTCTCAAAGAAATGTAATTTTCTAGAATTATTTGTTAAGATTTAATAAATACAAAACCTATATAAACTGGGAGTTATTACAACTAATATGCCAGCCATTTGCGAAGTAGTAGACCCTGCATTACAATTAATGATGCACTGAATGCGTGTCGATTTATATGAAAGTTAAGTTATTTATGAAAGTAAATATTAATGAAAATTTGACACGCATTCACTGTTTCAAGTGATCATAGATTTAAACTTTGAAAATTGAGACAATTATGAGCATGCAATAATTAAATAATAAATATAGATAAAATGTAGATTTGAGAAATACGCACCCAAGAAAGATAGCGTGAGGTAAGCTAGATTATTAGAGAAATTTACACATTAAATTAATTATTCAATTTTAGTTATACAAATGATAGTTTTTACATTTTATAATTTAGATAAATAATATGAAGAATAGCTATAACATGTTATTAGAGTACTCTAGAGTTTGAACACAGACAGGTACCTGTTTTATAAGAAGTTTTCTGATTCCATTAGTTTAGCAGCAAAAAGTTCACGAGTGGCAATTCTTTCTTGTATTTAGATATTTCATTTTCTTTCACAGAAGCAACAGCTTTCTCATTCATTTCAGGCAGCAGATATTCATGGTGAATTTATGACGAGCAATGGAAAGTTCGGCATCCACCAGGCCATCTCCCGATGGAGAATAATCTAGGTACTTTACTCGGTCATACCTTGGCAGGAACAAATTATTTTTATTATTTTTGGAGACTCTCAGTGATCGAGAGCAAAGCTAAAGTTTAAGTGAATGTCTCCAGAAAGTCTAAGATGGCCTCTTTTCTTATCTTGATCTCTCACATTTTTGTTAAGATATTTTTAGGTTCTACTTAATCTGCCCTGAGGATAATCAATGCATTTTGTTGGTTTTTAATTAAAGAAAACTGCCATTCTATTGTTTACATTTTACATTTACTAATTATATTTTGGGGAAATTTTCTTTAATTAATCTATTATCTATCACTGACCAATGTTTTTAAATTTCAAAGACAAAAAGGGAACATAAGATTATTTTAACTTTTAATTAAATATTACATCAGATTTTTTTAGAATTATTATTAAACGAAATTTAAACAAAGCAATAAATATGAACTTTATAATCCAAAATAAATGATTAAAATTATACAAAATTATATAACTAAAAGAAATCTAAATTATATTATCTTATCCCCATTTATTGCGTTTAATTTGAGATCGAAATGTGTGCGTGTTTATGCTGAATTCTACATATATTTATACATTTTTAATATTGTTACACACACAATTCGATATCAAAAAGTTTAAATTTGGGCGGGATAGACCGGTCAGTGAGAGATGACAGAAAAAGGTGAAACTTAAGATTCGAATACGAATCTTACTGTTTTATTTCCCCGTACTTCCCATGAACAATTAAGGAAGAACAAAGGAG
The DNA here is from genome assembly GCA_028023455.1 of Epiperipatus broadwayi. Taxonomy (NCBI): domain Eukaryota; kingdom Metazoa; phylum Onychophora; class Udeonychophora; order Euonychophora; family Peripatidae; genus Epiperipatus; species Epiperipatus broadwayi. The sequence goes on along the minus strand of JAQFVV010012616.1, from coordinate 256,917 downwards.
GCAAGAAAGAGAAAAAAAAAATTTTACATTACATAATTTAAATACGAAAAAAAATTATTAAAATTTTCCTCTTGTCCAGATAGATTGAAATATAGAAAGCAGAGATTATATGAAGCAACGAACAATTAATATACCCGGATCTAGAATTTATAGTTTAATTAAAATGGCCTAATTTGGCCGTGTCTGGTAGAAATCATAGTAATGTTAGTTAAACTGATTATATTTATATAAAAAAAAAATCTTAGAGTAAGGTTAGTTAATATAATATAAAAAAATTTTAAGAGTAATAGTAATTCAAACAATAATATATATATAATAAAATTTCTATCTAAAACCCTATGTGACTAAAGTACAATCCATTCAACCAAGTTCATTATATCAAGTTTATTTTAATATTCTCATATACGTTTAATCCGTCCTAATAGTCTAATATTTTTACAACCCCAGGTCAGGTGGATAATACCTACATGGTTTGAGATTACGGGCATTGTATGTCCCTTTTATGGTATCTCCATCTTTTAATAAATATGCATTTGGGCCACATGTGCGATCAATTATAAAGGGTCCCCAGTACAAAGGAAAGAACTTTTTATATATTCTTTTATCTCGGTTACTTTGTTGAGAGTTCCGTACCCAAACATAGTTCCCGACCTGGAAATGTTGGCTTCTCCGATCTGCTCGTAATTTTCGTTCTGCCCTTTCTGTAAGGTGGTGGTGCACCTTGCATCTGTCAGTTTCAATATTGATTTCACATTCATCCATGGGTAATGGCGTCTTGATCAGTAATGAGTCCGCTTTACCAAAATGCAAACGTGTTGGTGTCATGCTGGTGTCCATCTTCATCTCTTTTTTACTGCTTTCACTCAAAGGTTCTCGTGGGCCTTCATCTATTGGAATGAGGTTTCTTTGCTCATCACACTTTTTCATATTTACTATACTACCTGCTTTCCCTTCTACTATCATCAGTTTGTCAAGTATTTCTAATTCCCTTTCCTTTTCCATATCTTTAATTTCTTCTTCCTTTTTACTAACTGGGGATATTCCATAATGTTCTTTGATCATTTCAAGATATATCAACATATCCCTATCAATTTTCTGATGCTCCCTAACTCGTATCTCCTCCTCTTCCTGACTCGTTTTTGGTTCTTCATATCTTCTCGCTTCCTCACATATTTTCCTGCATTCTTCTTTACTCTGTCTAAATATTTTAAGTAACCATAGACTGAAGTTCATTGATGCTATTCTGTCATTTTCTGCTTCCATTTTTCTTAATATTATTTATTTATTTTATACTACTAGCATTTGACTACTCCCCACTGGTATATTGGCCCTATAACACTCTTTCGCTGCCCTCACCTACTCTACATTGCCCTATCTCTATATTGCTGCGTTTAAGACATTTAACATATATATTATAGCGAACTACTGGTTACGCGTATAATAAGCTACTGCTGTCTATGATATATATATTTGTACTTTAACAAAATATTTACTGTTAACATATATAACAAGCTTCTGCCATCTATGCTACATATATAATGGTGTTTTAATAAAAAAATTCAATGCTACTTGCTTTCTCATTTAACGACTGATTACTTTTTTTTTCTTGACATATATATATAAAGCAAAATATTTCATTAGATCCGAGTATTTTCGTTCCTTCTTAAATTACACACACATCCCTGCTTTCCTTAAATTTGTTATTATGCCTGCTGTCCTTTCATTCACTTGACCCACATTATTTCACTCGATTTACTTTTTTTCATTATTTTTATCAAAACAAAATTGTATATATATAGAATAATTAGCCAACTCGAGTAACGAATGCTAAAAGAAATTTATATGCATTATATTTTGCTCAGGGTATATATGGGTTTTTTGTATTGAAAGCTCCACGTTGGAAAGCGCCAAACGCTAAAACAAAAAATTTAACTATGTAACAGTCAGAAAACGTGTGACTCATAAACATAGTGCAGAATTCGACCACCATACAGAACAGCAGCACCATCAAGTAGCAAAGCCACCCGTGGTACTGAGTTTGAACATAGTTTATCAGTTCCACAATGCAATCCACGAAACAATGCATATGATGCGACATTAGTAAATATTTCCTTAGGCACGGTGGTCAGGGATATGCAAGAGACTCATGATTTTATTCTCGAGTTAGCCAATAATCAAACTAATATTAATTAAACATTCATATTTACATAATTGAGGAAATATTATATAAAATGGGTATCGAATAAATGAAACGTAACTGGAGACGTATAGTTTAAAATTATTTATTCACACATTTTAATAAAACATTTACTAATAATATTTTATGGACTAACAGCTTCAGTAGCGGGATTTGTGACATGATTATATTTTAAAGAATACATTTATTTATTTAGACAGTATTCTATATTGAGGATTTCAGTAGAGGTATTTCCGATACTGTAATGTTTACAAAAGGAATTCACTTATTTGAAGGCGTAATCTAGCTACCTAAAATTCTCGAGTAAGTATTTCTAATGCATGCCTGGAGGGATTTATACCTTTGCAATGCAAGAGTCTAAAGCATGGGTTATAAGAGTAATGGCAGACATATATTTATTTAATTAAAATATTTATTTATAACTAAGGGCAAACATTTATTTGAGAGTGAATTATGAAGATAATACAGAGGCGGAGTGATATATAGAATAATAAAATTAAGTGAAGGAACAAAAGGCGATATGGAATGGCAGTATATTGAAACTGCAATGCCGTGAATGAGTTTATAAGAATGTCGGGCTGGTCTCTGCCTCGGCCCGACGAAGTAAGGTGTCACATAAGCATAACCAGGGACAAGCGGTCCGTATCGCAGTTTGCCGGCTGGCTGCATGACATTGTCAAATCCTATGGGAGCACCCATTATGCCTGCTTGTGTAGGATGACTGGGGTTAATTTCAACCCTGAAGAATCCGGAAATTTCATGGCAGAATGGGTCATCGCGTCTCTAAAACGTAACACATGTATACTGTATAAACGATTATGATGAGATTTAAATAGATTTCTGACTTGACCCTACGTTATCTACATTTGCTAAAGAACTCTGGCGACTCTCAAAGAAATGTAATTTTCTAGAATTATTCGTTAAGATTTAATAAATACAAAACCTATATAAACTGGGAGTTATTACAACTAATATGCCAGCCATTTGCGAAGTAGTAGACCCTGCATTACAATTAATGATGCACTGAATGCATGTCGATTTATATGAAAGTTAAGTTATTTATGAAAGCAGATATTAATGAAAATTTGACACGCATTCATTGTTCCAAGCGATCATAGATTTAAACTTTGAAAATTGAGACAATTATGAGCATGCAATAATTAAATAATAACTATAAATAGAATGTAGATTTGAGAAATACGCACCCAAAAAAGATAGAGTGAGGTAAGCTAGATTATTAGAGAAATTTACATATTAAATTAATTATTCAATTTTAGTTATACAAATGATAATTTTATATTTTATAATTTAGATAAATAATATGAAGAATAGCTATAGCATGTTTTTAGAGTACTCTAGAGTTTGAACACAGACAGGTACCTGTTTTATAAGAAGTTTTCTGATTCCATTAGTTTAGCAGCAAAAAGTTCACGAGTGGCAATTCTTTCTTGTATTTAGATATTTCATTTTCTTTCACAGCAGCAACAGCTTTCTCATTCATTTCAGGCAGCAGATATTCATGGTGAATTTATGACGGGCAATGGAAAGTTCGGCATCCACCAGGCCATCTCCCGATGGAGAATAATCTAGGTGCTTTACTCGGTCATACCTTGGCAGGAACAAATTATTTTTATTATTTTTGGAGACTCTCAGTGATCGAGAGCAAAGCTAAAGTTTAAGTGAATGTCTCCAGAAAGTCTAAGATGGCCTCTTTTCTTATCTTGATCTCTCACATTTTTGTTAAGATATTTTTAGGTTCTACTTAATCTGCCCTGAGGATAATCAATGCATTTTGTTGGTTTTTAATTAAAGAAAACTGCCATTCTATTGTTTACATTTTACATTTACTAATTATATTTTGGGGAAATTTTCTTTAATTAATCTATTATCTATCACTGACCAATGTTTTTAAATTTCAAAGACAAAAAGGGAACATAAGATTATTTTAACTTTTAATTAAATATTACATCAGATTTTTTTAGAATTATTATTAAACGAAATTTAAACAAAGCAATAAATACGAACTTTATAATCCAAAATAAATGATTAAAATTATACAAAATTATATAACTAAAAGAAATCTAAATTATATTATCTTATCCCAATTTATTGCGTTTAATTTGAGATCGAAATGTGTGCGTGTTTATGCTGAATTCTACATATATTTATACATTTTTAATATTGTTACACACACAATTCGATATCAAAAAGTTTAAATTTGGGCGGGATAGACCGGTCAGTGAGAGACGACAGAAAAAGATGAAACTTAAGATTCGAATACGAATCTTACTGTTTCACTTTACAGATAAATTATCTGCATTTTTAAAATAATAATGTTTATTTTAACAATGATAATTGTCAGCTTTAATTATAATTTAATATTAAAGAGATTAATTTTTAACAAATTTTTTTAAAAAAACTTTCTTTTAATACTTATTAATTAAAAAGTTAAACCAACAAATTTTTAATTAGTATTTGCTTTTGATAATCTTTCATTTCAGACTAAGAAAAAATATAAAAAATTTAGTCTGGGCAATGGAAAAAAGAAATAAAAACATAATAATTCAAATATAAAAAATGATAGATTGAATATAATAAATATAATAATAATAAATGTGATGCTAAAATATATTTATTAAATTAAGAGATAATATACTTGATGATAACGAAAATAGATTATTACATAAATGTTTAAAATATGTACCTAAGATAAATATAGACATAAATAAAATTAATTTTTTAAAATATTCATGCAAAAGGAGAACAAATAATTAATAGTTAAACAAAAAAATAAATTCAATAAACATGGATTATAAGAAGATAAAAATGATAGATAAGGTTATGTTAAATGAAATAAAACATAAAATTAATATTATAATTGAATTAAATAAAATTTAAAAAAATATATTAAATATTTAAACCTATTATTATAAAGCACTGAAAACTTTGAAATTATTCAAATGGAAGTCAATCTCCAATAATGCACTATTTCTTAAATATTATAAATCTCTGTGCACTCTCCCGCCATAAGAATTTAAAAAACTTAAGTGAATCACTTAAGTTTAGAGTGTGCATTCTATATACACCAACACTTATAGACCATTTTTAAATCAGGGCTTGAGCCTATTGTGTTCCTGATGTTATAATCAAATATTAAATGTATTCAAATGTTTGTCTTATCGTAGGTGGTTAAAAATAAGGCCTCAAGCCCTGATGTAAGCATGGTCTGTAAGAGTTGGATGAATCACTTAAGTTTTTTAAATTCTTACCAGTGGGAGAGTGCGCAGAGATTTATAATATTTAAAAAATAGCGCATTATCGAGACTTCTGTTTGAATAATTAAATATTTAAAGAAATTGACAATAAATATAATAACCGTATCTTTTTAACTTTAACTTGTTTCCTTTTTATTTGTAATGCAATATAGAGCACAATTTACTATGAAAACAAAGATTAAAAATACTACAAATTAGCCACATTTTAGCATTGATTTCAACCAGGCAGGTCATATTCATAAAGTTAAATTTGACTTTATTTATTGCTATGAATATGACCTATCTGGTTGAAAGCAGGGCTAAGCTGTAGTTAATTTGTGTTTTTAATCCTTCCTTTGTAGCAAACTATGCTCTGTATTAAACTATCCTAATCGTATGTTTTTTAAAAAAAGATAAAATATAAAGTTTTATTATTAATAGTAAAAAGGTATATGATATAAAAATGAAGAAATTATTCAAAGGAAAATATTTTTAAAAATATTAACAAAAATAAAAGAAATAAAAAATAGATATAGAAATAATATATTATATGTAATTGTAAGGAATTTGAACACAGACTTCCAAACTTCCTATAGCTATCCACTCCATCTTATACAACTGATACACATGATCACATATATGTGGAAAAAGATAATGTTCTCCAGTATACGTATTTTGTGTTGAATCGAAACTCATCAGTTGGTCCAGATCATCATCTCCCACACATAGATTAAGATAGCAAATCTTCAAACTTTAATGGATAGACTCCAGTCTACTCCAACTTCCAGCCCAAAATGCATATATTGGAGATCATATCTTTTTCACATATGTGTGGTCATGTGTGTCAGTTGTATGATATAGAGCAGATAATTGAAGCTCAGAGATTGAAAGTCCATTGCAAAGAAATCAAGTCATATGTCACATGACCTAATTTAATTTATTTTCAAGCTCATTATATAACAATTGAAGGACCGTGTTCAATTCCCCTACAATTATATCTAAACTCCAAGTATATATATATACTTGTATTCAAATAATATATGTAAAAGAGGATATTGATAATTATGTATCAATTAAAAAGAATAAGTATACGTACATAAAATATAAATGTGCAGCCAAAAAGATATGGATCAATTATTAACAACATTAAAATGTCTACATGGATTTATAACAAAATATTTAATTAAAAGGAAAATATTAAGGATAAAAATAATGTTAGTAATTCTTATGAATTGAAAGAAAGTAATACTAGATTTATTAATATTAACAAGTATAAAAAAAATGTTTAACTTAATGTTATTAATATGTTATTGACAAAATGGCAACAGCCATTCAGAAATGAATAAGACCATACCATCTCTAAGAAGAAAAAAGGTAGAAAGCCTATTACTAATAATAATACAATAGCGATACATTTTTGAATGACTATAAAAATTCATCCATTAACCACTAATATATCCACATAAGAACTTACTGACCTATTAGTCTGTTTGTTTAATCTTTAACAATGCCATCATTTAGCGTTCTATGAAGCAAACATTATTTCCTGAATGATTTTAACTTCTTAATCTAATTCTTTCTTTCTACCCGCATCCATATCCTGCCAATGAGTAATCAAAAGCAGGGTCTATTTTTCCAATAAAAATCATGCATTCACCATAAAATACTTTTTTTAGAAAATTTTACATAATTCATATACTAATCCAATGAAAATATGATTTTATTATTAGATTCTATGATACCATATTCAGCAAACTGAAGAATGTGTTGAGTGAAGATGATCTTGCCATCGCATTTTAAAAATTTTATAAAAAATCCTTAAATGAAATTTTTCTAATGTCTTTATGACAACATTGATAGAGTGTCCAGGTCTCACTTCCATACAATGAATTAAATAAAACAAATTTGTATAACTAAACTACTTGCAGTAGTTATACTAAGGTGCAGAAATATATCTTTAAACTTGTCAAAAGTGGTCATACCTCATTGGAGTCTGGGTTGCAGGTTAACATTTAACTTCACCTTTCTGCTTAAAAAGGTTTTAAGATGTTTAAATTTGATAAATATTCAAGCTATAAGTTGCTGAAGATTTTTCTCCCACAATAGATAATAAAGAACTTTGATTTTTTTTTTATTAACTGCTAAATCACAATCCTTATATGCTGCATTCAAAACATTAGTTATATATTACAGATTACCAATTGGAATTAGCAAGCATAGCATAATCATTAGCACACTTTGAATACAGAATCCAAAAAAATGAAGTCCTTGTTTTTGATTTGAATTAAATATTTCTTCCTCAAATCTTAATCCCTGATTCATGAAACTACCTCTAAGCAATTCCAAAAAATTTTAAAATTAAAAACAAGGTTGGAATTAATACACAATCCTATTTACACCCAGATTTCATTTTGAATGTCTCAGATTGGTCCTCTGTAGCTATATAATGCAAATAGATAGACAGTTAATTTCAAACAGTGCCAGTTGAGGCAAATACTTTGATGAAATTAGAAAAAGCAAGACCAAATTACACTTCCATTTTGAATGTGTTTTTCATTTTCCTGATAGCAAAAAGTATGTCTAGAGTGCTTTTTGATTTTCTAAATCCATATTATGTTTAATATGTAAGACTAGAAGCAACCTATTCAATTAAATCTTTAAAAGTATTTTTGTTGTAAGTGGATAATAATGACATCCTACAATAATTATGGCAGTTTTATCTATCCCCTTTACTTTTAAAAATGAAACAAAGCATTTTTAAAATCAGGTGGCACCTCTTCATAAATTCATACATCCCTAAAAACATTCCAATAATCTTAAAGCTAAAAAACTATCACAAATAGTGAACATTAAAAGTGAAGAGACTAAAAGCTTCACATTCCCAAATCAAGATGCTTCAGATTGACCTATATAAGTGGGAATTTAGGTTAAAGATATGTCAGTCATTTTTATTTTTTTAAAGTCACTATCTTGTGTTGAGGTTTGAGAGGTCCCTCTATAGTCAAAAAAAGCATTGTTTTACTATTATAAACATTCCAGGTGCATATGATAAAGGTTAAAGCCTTTTTCTAAAAATATGGTCCATTTGTTTTAAGATTACGAAGAGATATTTTAATTTCTCTAGGGTGAATCCAAATGAATGCATAGAATGGATATATCATTAAAAGTCACCATCCCAATTATTATATTATTATTTAAAAGATGATCAAAATCCTTCCTCATCATTGAAATATCGTCATCATACAATAGAATGCCATAAATGTATTTAATAAAATTATAAAATATTTCCAAGTCCATACACTACTTTCAATTATTCCTATTTAAAATGAAAAATAAGATACATTGAAACGCAAAATGATGATAAAATAAGACAAGATATGAAAAAAAAAAGTGAGTGAAATTAATTTGTTATATATGTATATATTAAAATTAATAGGCCATATTTAGAAAGAAAATAGTGGCATATTTATTAAAAATGGAATAATGAATGAGATTGGTTTTATTAAATGGTGTATTTTGCATAACATTTTAACGGAAATTCACACCATATTAAAAATCAATTCCAATATTATTGTATCTATGAAAGAAGCGTTTTTAAAACACAAACTTTTACAATCAAAATAAATTAAAATTTACAGTAACTTTTATAATGAAAATAAATTAAGATTTGTTTTTATTTCTATTTGAAATTACCATAAATGCTTTTTATTTTTTAGTTTTATATATATGTCCCCTCTCATGCACATTACTGAACACTTACTAAACTGACATTAATATGTTTGAAATTCAGTCCACCAACAAACACTTCAATAGTAAACATACCAGGAAAACAACCTGTGTCATATTACATTACCATCTTAGTACCAAATTTTAAGGAAATCTATTTGGTAGAAGTATATTAAATCTCGATTACAAAATATATCTTAAACAAACAAGCATCAAACATTCTCAAGTTAAATAAAAATACTTAAAGCAGAATAAATAGGTATTAAAAATTTGTTCTAATGAAAAACTACTGAAAGAAGAAATTTATATATAAAATTGAAGTAATCAATAATAAATATCCTATGGGACTGATAATCAAATTAACTAATAATAAAAAATGAATATATATATAATAAGTGTAATAATGTTCAAGGCTAAATGGATTTGTAAGAAATCATTAAAAGCCAGTCAACACTTAGACAGTTCCAATATCATTAATAATCAGTAATTTCAAACTGTTGTCAAGGCAACCTGCTTTGCCTTGACAACAGTTTGAAATTGTTGATTGTTAATAATATTGGGATAATCTAAGTATTGACTGTTTTTTAATGATATATATATATAGCAAAAATAAAAATAGTAGTTTAGATAAATCAATAATGTATAGTACTTTCAAAATTAATAAATATACATTTCATAAAAATAAAAAATACATTAAAAAATCTACAAAAAACATAATTTACGAATACAATAAAAACAGCTTATAAAAAAAAGCTAGAATTTAAGCAAATTAAATAAACTACAATAAAAAAAACAGTATGAATGAAACATGCATAATTAAAAGTTGACTGAATTTAAAAAAATTAGGAATACATTTAAACAACTAAAAATAAATTAAAAACCAGATTAAAACAATAATTAGAAAATGAAAACTCTAATGTACTTATTCATTCAAAAAATAAAAATCATAATTTAATACTAAAATGGTAAAAATATATAAAGTTATAAAGAAAAAGTGGTAAAAAAATAGTGTATATAGAAAAGGAAAGAGCTTCTTTATATAAAGTAAATAGTCAAATAATTATAAAATTAATTTAAGCTTTAATTAATGAAGTTATTTATTGCAAAAAGAAAAATGTACGTTATTCAATAAACAAATAAGAAAATTTGTGGTGTTAAAATTATTAAACAATTTAGTCATATTGTATAATTAAACAAAGATAAATTATATTTTAAAAAAATAAATATTTATACTTAAAAATATTACAGAGATGTGATTTTTTAATTAAAAAATTTGACAAAAAAAGAAATATTTGTAGAATAGAAATAAAGAAAAACATACAGACAAATAGAATAAAACAAATAATTATTTTTAACAAAAAAGATCAGATAAAAAATCTCTCATAATAATTAATTAAAATATAAATAGGTGTTAAAATAAATATATATTACTAATCTAGATTAAAAAAATTAATATGTATATTATTTTTATAGTAGGATTATATTATTTATTAATACATATATTTAGTATTATACTTTTTTTATCAAATTTACATTTATATTTCATTTAATCTATAAGATATCTTTTGATAATAGCTATAAATTATGGTTGAAATACAAGATAATTTTTATGAAAAAAATCGTATGATTCATATAAAATAAATGTAAGTTTTTGTACTAAGAAGTAGAATAAATGTTTTTAAGTAATATTTATATATAGAATTTTATATTTTTTGAAAAATAGTTTATCATATTTTTATTTTCAGAAAGAACTTTAATAAAAGTTATGAGATATTACATAGCAATATATATATATTGTTTAAATACATGTATAATGTATATACTTAAGATAGATGTAATTACAGGAGATTTGAACCCAGACTTCCAAACTTCCTCTAGTCACTCAGTTTATCTTATACAACCAATACACATGACCATACCCATGTGAGAAAGATGAATGATCTCCAATATATTGTACAAGATAAACTGAATGACTAGAGGATGCTTGGAAGTCTGTATTCAAATCCCCTCTAATTATATATATATAGTCAACATTACATAGTGAGAATACAATTGTTTTAAGCCAATAAATATCACATGATCACCATTTTTATGCTTGCTTATAACTGTTATTAAAACAGGCAAAACTCTCTATACGTATTGCCAGGTGCAGCTCTCAGATCTAAGGCTTTTCACTGACAAAGGCCACAAGCCAGAAACTAGTCTTGGAATATTGGATGAGTAGGCACTAGATGGGGATTTTATACACAAGCCTTCTGGCATCCATTGATTACTCTGGCTTGCATTGAGTGGCAATACATATAGAGAGTTTTGCCTGTTTTAATACAATTGTTTTACCTGTAGAGAATGAGGTAGAAATGTTTAACATAATTGTCCAAATCTATTCATGTTATATGAATCTATTAATGTCTTAAATAATATCTGTTTTAGGTTTTAAATCACATTATTTCTTTTCACCATTTAGTAAATTATGTCATTGAGTATTGTTGTATTACTGAGTTAATGGGTAAGTATATATTACAAGATGAGATTCTCTTGTCCGTTTTACATAATATTTCTAATTTTTCCCAAAACATATTTGGGTATCTTCCTGAATTCCAGTGTAAATATATATGCATCTGCTCCTCCATAATGCAAATTATGTAAATGTATTTATTCAAATGTATGCAAATTCATCTTTGTAAAGTGTTTGCAATAGTGTATGAACTTTATAATTTTTATTGCTAAATAATTTGAAGATCGCCAAAAGAATATTATTGAATGTGAGACATAAGAAAAAAAAGTGATTGAGTTTTTGTCTTTTTATAGCATAGTGGGCATATATCATCAATATTCAGGCAGTATTTTCTGCATTTATAGACCTGTAAAGTGGGAGGTATTTCTAGCTTCAGTTAAAAAGAAAATAATAGAATATGGATTCAAATGACCAAAATTTAAATTCATGCATTAATTTTTTATTGTTTATGCTTAAAAGTGTTAAGCTGTTATCATTCTGTGAGGGAGGGGAAATTAATGAGTGGAGCTTTCAGTAGTTAAATTTATTTTCAGGAGTAAAGTATGTTATGTTAGGGATGTTTAACATTGGAGGAAATAAGGCATTACTATAGCTAATCATTGTCAATGGTGTATATGTGGGTGTGATTTTAAATATGTTTTTTAAATTGGGATGGAGGTGGAGGTGCATTTGATGAGACAAAGTTAAAGATTTTTGTACTTGAAAAATATTTATGGAGGGTAAACCTAATTCATCTTGGATTAGAGAGCTCTAAATTCATTTTAGCAAAATAAAAGTTCTATTCTTTATCCATATTAGCTTTCTGAAAAGGAAAGCAAAGATTTGATGAAAAGGCTTTAGTTAGTATATATTTGTAATATATAATGTGATCATAACTTATAAATTGAATAAAGTTATTTTGAATCTATTGACAAATATGCTATGAAAAGTGAATTAATTAGAGTCTCAGTTTCACTTTTCAGTTTTCCTTATATTTTTTGATGCATTTCTGAGTTAACTCAAATAAAAGAGAAATCCAACAAATGAGTTAAATTTCCTTTTGAAGTATAGTTTATGATTTTGCCTTGTGTACATTGACGGTATACTAAATTTTTCCAAATGAAAAATCTAGCTTATACTTGCTAAAGTAATTAATAAAGATTTTTAACAGTAGTGGAATCTTTTATACAAATTAAGAAAAACTAAGATATCCATGTAAGCAACACATGGAATGTTTACTTTTAATCCAAATATTCCCATCAATTTATTTTCTATTCTTTTCCGTTGTGGAATGATATAAAAAGTGAATGAGAGGACAGAGTGCATTAAGTGGAGGTCCATGAGAAATTAAGAAAAATGGAATAAAAGATTAATGTTTTTTCATGTCAAGCATTGTTAGCCGAGAGGTCAGCACAGCCGCCTTGCAAGCAAGCAGTTGGTTGCAGACAATTGTTGTGGGTTCGCCTTCCAGCCGATGCTATGACATATGGAAAAAAAAAAAGATTAATGTTTTTTATTAAGGGTAATTTGTATTTTCATGCTTAGATATAGATTTTGTTTTGAATATAAAAAAAAGCTACCTGCCATGTCAATGTGCCTTTCTTCATAAATTTTAAGTATAGCAATTACTTGCATAGATTACTGATTAACTTTTTATTTTATTTTTTGAAGATCATAGTATTATAATAATTTTATTTACTGAAAATAATTCATTAGAGTATTATAACTTTATCTTTCCTATTGCATTGACTAATCCCTATAATATTAATATCATCTATATTCTTTATTATTTTTACAATGCTTTTTTTACAACCTAATATGACAGTATTGCCAATTCTGAGTTTTAAAAAAGGATAACTATTCTGAAGAAGATTGCTGAGGCAATCGAAACTGTCATATTAGGTTGTAAAAAAAGAGATGATATTAATTTATTAGAGTTTTTATAATTTTTTATATCATCATAAAAGGAAAAATATAGAAAAAAAAATCAAATATTTACTGTAATCATGATTATCAACTGTTTATAAGAATCTCATAGGATTTCTACATTATTAAAGATAAAATTGGTAGTAAAAATTTCTTTAAAAAATTTAGACATCCTTAAATAGCAAGAGTTAAGCTTTAATTAAATGGCTGCCATCAATCAAAGAAACTTTTCTTGAATTTCAAAATGATATATCATATGTATGCATATTGAACGAACATTAAATAATTAAAGCATGTCTTATGCAAGTCTCATTATCAACTAGTTAAAAAAAATTTAAAAAAATCTTCATGCATAAAAAAATACGGACTTCTTTTTTTCTATTGACTTTCAGGGTCCAATCAGTCCAAAAACACATAATATAAGTATTCAAACAAATGGAAATAATTTTCTGTTAATTATATTAAAAACATTACCTTTTTAAAGATAGTTTTATTGATTCATTCAACTTGCTAATGATATTTTTAATCGCATGAATACTTATAACAACTTTCAACAACAAAAAAGCCACACGAATTTTCTACAAACCTAATTCAGGACATTTCAAATTACAGCAATTTAAATCATTTAACTTAATCACAAATAAAGTTTAATATTTTAAAATGAAATAATTTCTCAATTATTGTTTTTCTTTTTTTAATTAATCAAGCAATTAACAGTTTTGCGCTGTCATTTACAATATAAAAGGATAGCTAGTTTTTAGAGTGGGGTAAAGAGGCCGCCATTGTTTAACATATATTGAAACTAAGTTTAAACAAGTCATGTGATAGTTAATTGTAACTAAAAATAAAAAATTTACATTTATATAGATCACTATGTGACTTGACTTTATCCACGTATTAATCTTGTAATGTGTATGTGTGCTGTCTTCTCTTTCTATACATACATACAGTTCTGTATGTATAAGTGCTTATATTTCTCAGTATATACAAAGTATATTAATATTCTGCCATTTTCTCGTTAAACTTCTATGCATTGATTTTATAAATAAATATATTTAATAATTCCCTGCATTTACATATACTTTATTCAATGCAACATATTGAAAGAAGTTACTAATAATATTTATATTTATTATATACAAGCTTTAAACAAATTGCCTTAAATATATATACATATGCACGCCTGCAGATATATAAACATATTGTTATATATATCATTAGTATAAAAAATTCAATAGAAATGTTTTTAATTTAACTTATATATAGAAAAAGTAAAACACCTTTTTTTTTTTTTATTGAACGTTACTATATGATATTTTTAAAAGTTCCCGAGGTCTCCCAAATATCTAGTTGATAATCAACTATTTACAAATAGATTAAATTGAAAGAATTAATTTGACATTTCAACTAATTTAAAAAAAATTAAATGGAAATTTACTGTATTTTTTTTTTAAAAAAAAAAAACTTTTAAAGAAAATCCATTTGGTTAATCAATGCTCTTTTTTTGAACAAAGTCTTTGTTTTCATTTCCTGCCCCCCCCCCCTCCATCTCTTTTTTAAGAGGGTTTTTCTTTAAACATATATTTGTCAGCATTTCACCTTTCAATTCAAAGTCCATCAAAATGGCAAATACTCACTAGTCTGACGCATCCAATAATCAATATTAAAATTCATAAAGGAAAGTATTGAAAGAGAATAACACCGTTCTTGAACAAAAAAACAAGATACTTTGTTGCAAATATGAAGGGCAAAGATTATGAAATATTGTAAATATTTAAAATAAAAAAGATCCATTTAAATCCAATTATAACAGGAAAAAAAAGTATTTTTTTTCTCTTTTTCTCTCTTTCTCACTCAATCTCAGAGATAACTATGACATAGAAAGTAATAGACTCGAATAATAACAATAATAATTAAAGTGATTTATTTTATAAAAATATTTCAAACACTTAATTTACTAGAGACTAAACATACAACAGTATTAAACCTAGTCCACATTAACATCATTAACACCTTTTCCACAGATTCAAAGAACTTTGGGAATTGATCATAATAACTATATGTCTGAATGAATCAATAAGTAGCAAACGATTCTTTCCCCCACCCCCATCCCTTACGTACAATCTCCATTCCCCCTCTTCTTCAATTTCTATGTATGCACTTCGCTATGCAACATTTAGCATCATTGGCCGGCCGCTTCTTAACACAAAATCATTTCCAGCAAGTCTTGCCGGCAGCGGCTCCAGGGAATAGATTGCATAAAGACCGCTGCTGTCACATAAATCATTGCATTTTATCGGATCAGTGGGGAGGTCATGCCTTGGAGCCGGGAGAGCGAGATGTGCTTTTTTTTTCAGTTTGACTACAAAATTATGACGCTTGGATTACAAAAGTTAATAAAATAAAAAGGTCAAGTGGGAAGAGATTAACACTTAAGCTAGGTGGCAGCACTAGATAGACATTTTTTCTCCCTTTACGATTGTATATTATAATAAAATGGTAAATGCTTAATATACTATATAAATAGATTATCACAATATTAAATACAATATTTTTTATAAAATTTTCACTTTGTAGCAGATTAATTAAAAATCATCAATAGGTATGAGTCAATTTTATCCTTCTTATCAAACTGTCGGAAGTAAAAGCTTTCATATTGAACAAACGTTGATTGAGATATTTTTTGAGAAAAAAAATACAATCTTATATTTATTTGACCCCCCCCCCCACATAGCTAAGTCATTAGACGTCGTTTATTAGTCAAAGGAAAATAATCTTATCGTATATATGCATAAAATATTATAAACGTTACGCCGATATCTTAGAATGGGTATATATACTTATATATGATTAAGGGGTGATAGTATCTGAAAAGCAGGTGCTGTGATTTAAGAAAACTCTACGCAGAAAAACTGAGTGCCAAGATTAATGTTGTTGTTTTGCTTTCATCTTTTATATATATAGACCTTTAGTGAATACTGTACTGTGAATAATAATTTCACTTTAGACAACTTTTATTCTGTTTTTATCAACTCCCTTTCTACCCACATAATGCCAATTCATTAATTTATGTCAGTTTTTATGCATTTCCCTTCTATTTATGGTCCATCTTTCATTACATTTGTAAAACATACGTTTTATTATATAACTCTGCAGGGAATATTTATATAATAAATTGAATAACATATATATGTTGCTTATATTACTTCTTTCATATACACTTCAATGTTTAGATTTAATATTTATAATATGAAACTTGTTATGACATTCAGATTTATGTTTTGAATTTCAAAATACCTAAATAGTTATAGCATTGAAGCAGTACTACCAAATCTTTGGAGTCTATTTTTATTTGACATCATAACCATCGCCTAGTTTAAATAGAAAGTTAGTTCATTATATGGCAATGTGCAATCAATGCTTGAGAAATGTTATAACATGATTGCGATTGCATATCTTTTATTCAAAATGAGGATAATGCTAGAATAAGATTACAAACTGCCTTCTACTTTCAGAGGCCTCAACTTATTAGTCTATCCAAGTGACTTCAAATGGCTTGAAGATTATCTCAAGCCATTCATATATTAAAGTTTAGCATCATTTACTTGGTTATAGTAATAAGATCGTTCTCTGTATAAATTGTTTTAATCTACCACTAGTTTCTATCTGAAAAAAAAAAAAACTTTGTCGAACCAATTTTTGGAATAATTTAATCTATAGTCAATTGCAAAAACTTTAGATGTTATTTCTGAAAGAAAAAAAAAGTAGATTAAAATCAAAAATCCCAAACATATCTTGCTATCCATCCTACTGCTGATCAGTAAATGGGTATTTATTTACATTATTCTTAGATAATAAATAAAACAAGAAAAAAATCGTAACTCTCATAAACTGAATTGATGAGTATTGTTATCTACTTTACAGTTCCCTCTTAGAAATATATTAAAGAGATATATGATCTCCAAGTGGGTATTGCAAATGAATTACTGAATAAAATATTCCTCTTTTAAGCTTATAATAATAATCTATTATGAGCTTATGTAATATTTACTAAGGCTTTAACCTCGATAATATGTGTCTGAAAAATGCGAAGGTAGGGACCTCTACAGGTCTTAACCACAAGCTTACGCTGTGAAGAAAAGGGGTCCCTACCTTCGCATTTTTCAGACTCATATTATCGAGGGCCTTAGTAAATATTACTTAATATATTAATGTGCATTTAAATAAATTTATAATTATGAGCTTATATAAAGTTGTAATCATTGCTATAATCTTGGGATTCACTATTAAGATTAAAATATTATGCTGGATTAGCATTAATAATTGCGAGTCAGATTCAGAGATTTTTTTTAACATTGGTTATACCTCTTTATCACTTGATAAAATGTTTGACCAATTTAGTGCATTTACAAAGTGGTAAATTGAATCCGAACTGAGTAATAGAACTAAGAAAGTCAATTTAGTCAACTGAATGGAATTGTTACTATTGCCACTAATGGCACTCAAGTAGGTGCTCAAATATTACTCTGGGCAAAGGAGAGGCAGTGCATCGCATAACTTACAAGACTTTCTGTTTATTAATTTTATTTGGATAAAATAAGCACAATCGCCTCCATCAATAAGTTTTTTATTGCAGTAATATGTGAAAGAGTTGTGACAGTTTGTAATTAGTCACAAGATAAAGGTGTCATCACACTCCTCTCCACCCCCAGAAAATTTGCCTTAATCAAAGAATTTTATAAGAAGCAAAATATCTACAAATGACTTTTTGTGTGTTTCATAACATGTAAAAAGATGTTATATGTAATAAAAAAGAGAAAGAGGAAAGAGATAAATTGACAATACTACATAATTTATTTTCAAATAGGAATTTTTTTATTGTACAGGCTTTTTCATGCCTGCACTTCTATATGCAACATATAGGGGGTTTGAACTCAGACTTTCACATGACACTCAACCATCTATGCTATCTCATATCACTGATACACTTGATCACACACACGTTGAAAAGATAAATAATCACCCATGTGTATTTTGTGCTAAACCAGCACTCTTCAGCTGGTCCAGATTATCATGTCCACACATATATACAACCAATCTTCATACCTTAATGGATAGGCTTCAAACCACTCCATCCCACAACTCTTGTGTTGAAGTTATGTATAACAAGAGACTCTTAAATATTTCTCAACAAAAAAATTTGTTATAATTTTTTCTCTTCTGTAATGATTCTGCCAATTTGTCATTCATCCTAATAATTTTTTTTTTTTTTTTTGGTGAGGGAGTTATTCTGTCTTCTTTATATGGGCCAATAGCATGTGCTTTTAACTTTTTCAATTTCATGAAATCAGCAATTTCACATATCAAACATTTATTTCATTTTCTTTTGCTAAATATTGCTCTTATATTTTTTTCTACATTTTTATGTGTCACTTGCAATCTTTTTTCATTTTTGACTTCAACATTCATATTTTATAATGATAAACTAAAATTTACAAAACCCATCGAATAGTGTTTTTCTTTTAAACATACAAACACTTATACTAATCCTTCCTTTTTTTGTTCATTTTTTTCTTGCTACTATGCTATCATTTTTCATTCTTTATTATAACACTTTTAAACATACAAACACTTATACTAATCCTTCCTTTTTTTGTTCATTTTTTTCTTGCTACTATGCTATCATTTTTCATTCTTTATTATAACATCAAAACTAAATAAGTATAATTACTAATTTCTTTTTCTATACTGTTTAGTGTATTACTAGAATAATGTACTCAAGAGTTAACTGTTTCTGAATTATATACAATCTAATACTTCTAGTGACTGAATGTCACATGACCTGATCATCTAATCATTTGATTATGTTTTTATTTAACATCTGATTACTATAATTCATTTATTTTCTATTTTTCAAGCTCCCCACATCTATCCAATCCATCTTATACAACTGATACACATAACAACATACATTCAAAAAAAAAATCTCAAATATACATATTTCAAACTGAATCAGCACTCATCAGTTGGTCCAGATCATCATCTCCCACATATATATATACAATCAGTGCACAATCTGAACCAACTGATGAGTGCTGGTTCAGTGCAAAATACGTATATTGGAGATCATTTCTCTTTTTCACATGTATGTTGTCATGTGTATCAGTTGTATAAGATGGATTGGACAGATGTGGGAAGTTTGAAAGTTTGAGTCCTTTATAATTACATTAGCTTTAGTATAGACAGTATACATATATTTAAATATTTCTATTTTTATTAATATTTTATATTTCTTTTCACATCTCTTTGTATCACTGAAATCTTTGCTTTATTTCTGAAAATCACCTCTAAATCCTTTTTGGTCAAATAGCTTAGATCAAACCTGATTTTTAAAATTGATTATGAAAAATATTAATAAAATAATTGCAGAAAAATAAACAGTTCCATAAAATATTTCAGTTTTTAATAGTGTTATTTTTTAAATAAGATTTTCAAATTTAGCCAATATATGTATGAATTAATTTAAAAACTTAACTATTTCAAATTATCTGCTATTTTACTCAGATAACTTTTAAATTTCATATTTGAAATTTTATCTGCACTTTCTAGATAATTTTTTTTTGATATTTGCTTCGACATATATCAATCTTATCCAATGAAATAAAGAAAGGTCTTTATAACCTTTTTTTTTATTAACGTTCCTAGTTTCATCTGTTTCTTTTACTAAAAAATACATCTTTTACAATTATATTTATGCAGGATTCGAACTCAGACTTTCACAACTCTCAGTGCCATCTTATATTGCTGACCCACATGATCACACACACATGTTGAAAATATAAATACAGCGTGTGTGATCAGGTGGGTCAGCAATATAAGATGGCACTGAGAGTTGTGGGTCATGTGAAAGTCTGAGTTCGAATCCCGCATATATTACATATATAAATGCAGGTGTAAGCCTGTACAATGTATTAATTATATTCTATTTAAACTATTTCTTCCTCCCTCCCTCCCTCCCCCAATTATTTTTAATATGGTGCAATCAAAAGAATTGTTCAGACATCGCGAGATGAATAATGTATATTCATGTCACCAAATATCATTAAAGTTTTTTATTATTCTTGAAATAAATAGAAAAGAGATTAAATTAGTTAGGCTAAAACAAATTACCCATAATGGCATTGGCAAAGCAAAATAAAATAATGATAACAATTACTAAAATATGAAGAAAAGATTAGAATTTCAAATTAATTTAGTATCACATCTGACGCTTGATAAGTATTCTGAAGAGAAAGAATACAAGAAAAAGAAAATTAGGCAATCTGGAGGAATAAAATACATTGGTTAAAATTATTAAAATTTGTAGTGACTTTGATCTTTGCACATCCATTCCATTAGGATTGACCGAAGTATATTATAAATTATTCTAAAATGAATTTTACTGACGTCCTGTAAGTAAAACGCTTATAAAAAATAATATACTTCTATCTAATAGATAGAAAGGTTTTAAGTAAACTTGTTAGAATATCCATGTGCTCTGCATAATGGGTATGGTATTTAAATCCAACCAGACAAATCTTGAAAATTTAGATCAAAAATAGTGTAGGATGGCTCATAACCAAATTCTCTAGCTATCCAGTATTGGATCATAAACTGGTATCTTTCTGTTATTAGCTAGAGAGCAAAACTTAATCTGCGTTGGTAAAATAGATATTATTTTAGTTACAATATGTGTTCTTTACCAATGATGGGAAGTTGTAATACTTCTAAAATTACTAAGACCAGTGTTTGTCTTTATATGTTCATTCTATAGTAATCAAGGATTTGTTATTGTGTTCTGAAGAGGAAATTTTTTGATAACTACTTTCTTATTTTCTTTTAATAATTTCCAGTTTTCACTGATGCAATAAATCAAAGAATCAGAAAGATAAAATTTAGTCTGAAAATAATATGAACATTATATATATATATATATAATTCATTGTAATTTTCAGGATCATCTGTGTAAAATATTAATGAAGTTTTGACAAATAATAATTGCTTTCACCTGAGTAGAATGTTATTCTCTAATCACTACAAAGGTATAGATAGTTGTCGTATGAATGAGAATAAATTAATTAAGAATTATGGAATGAAAAAGAACGTGAAATCGCAGAGCAAATAAAAAAATCATATTTTGTGTAATCAAAATAAAAATGTAAATTAAGAATGTGACTCAAACTTGAGAGGATAATAACTTATTTGATGAAATTAAACTTGACCAATCAACAAATAAATTAAAAATGGTAAAACTCTTCATGCAATAGTGCCACTCAGTGCAAGCTGAAGTAATTAATGGATGCCAAAAAAATCCTATCTAGTGCCTAGTCATCCAATATCACCAGACCAGTTTCTAGCTTGTGGCTTTCATCAGTTTTAACAGCTTGAGCAAGCATAAGAAATGGTAATCATGTGATGTGTAAATTAAAAATGCAGATAACAATTATATATGAAATCCTTATAAGTTAGAATTTACATTTCTTCTGAATAATATTTTGATAGACTGAAATAATTTAATCATACTTTTTAAATAAATTTCTGTTTTGACATTCAATGAGAATCTGTTGACTGGGAAGAGAAAAAAAGTATGCCTGTACCTGTGGCTATTATAGAATACAGCAATTATTATGAAAACCTGAGTAGATTTTTTTTTTAATTTCCACAAAATTTTTTTTTATATCCATGCTAACTGCAGTCTACGTAGATTCTCTTTTAGATACATTAGAAACTGCTTCCGGTGTCTTTATCTCTCCAAGTAGAAATTATAATGTAGGATGGTTCACTTCCACATAATATCTTCTTTATTTATCAATGAATGGACACTATATAAAATGTTGTAACCATATTTGAAGGGTTTCAATCTAAAACTGACTTTATGAATCATTCAGCAAAATCTCTTTACAAAGTATTACCATCTGATAGAATAATATCTATCTTCGAAGATAAGTTCTTACATCTCTGGATATGATTCATTTAAAAATAAATTCTGAAATAAGATCAATTTCATACTGCCTATATCAACTAACAAAAGCAATATATTTAATGCAGTTCTTTCAGATTTGTGTTTGCTAAACACAAATAAACAAGATTAATCACACAGCAAAAGTATATTTAAGGTCGGTCCTTTTAATATTACATCTACCACATTATCAATTTATCATAAATGGTTGGACTTGAGTAGCACTAAGTTTTTCATTATTTTCATTATAGTGAAAACCTTCATATCTAGATTTTAAAAGAATTTGCACTTTAACCCATTAAATCACTTATTAATCCTAATTCCATATCCAATTATTCCTTTTTGGTGATTTTTCTAATCGTACATTCTCATGATAATCCAAATTTATTTTTTTAATCAATTTCATTTAATATGCATACAAAGAAATTTAATGCTAAGATCCTCTTAGTGATCGTTTTTCCCTATTGTATGATGTCTTCAGTTGTCCTCCAGAAATTTTGAACTTTCAGACATTAAACTTCAGGGGGTAAGTTTTCTTTTTGCTTACAAATGCATTTGTTATTATCCATTTTAGAAATGCAGCATAAATAAGATCATAATTATCTTTTTGGTAGATGAACAATTATGATCTTATAACTTTGGAATAATCATAATTAATATTGTAATAAAGATATTTAAAGATTCTTGCATCCATTTACTGATCTTACAATAAATGATATGGTTAGCACAATATGCATTTATTTTTCTTTATAAAAAAGACTTTTAAAAAATAAATGATGAACAGTAATACAAAATCTACATGAACACTGCTAACAAATAGCAGGAGTCATGTTTGGAAAGTTTCAATATTTACAATTTATCACATTTGGCAAAGATAATTTTAATTCATATATATATATATATTGTAACAATCTGGAAAGGCAACTTCACGTAATCTGCACTACAGGGCGCCATCTAGGCATTTGAACCTAGAAAAATTTATAAAGTAGGCAGATACGTAAGTCAAAAAAAAAAAATTTTTTTTTTTAATTTTGATTCCGGTTTGTTAGCCCATGTCACTAGCTCAGTGGAATAGCAGAGATTTAATAATATCATATCTTATCTAATTATATTTCAATATTAAAAAAAATAAATAAAATAAGCCACTGCCAGTAATTAACATACAAACATTTATTTATGCATATATATATAAGATTTAAAACTATTTTAGTATTAGTTTTACATTTTAACATTTAACATTATTTTTAACTTTACCTTAGATTTTAATTTACATTTTAATTTCTATTATATTATAAGTTTACATTTTAATTAAGTTCACACAGATGGGATTATAAAAGCTTGTTTAATATGTTGCTATAGATCGGTTACATAGATTACACGGTTAAAAACATTCCAAAGTAAACATAAACGATCAAAATACAAAATTATTGATTACTGACAATTGCGGAGGGAAATTTATACGTAACCCAATAGTATTCACCATAAGATACTTGCATTGTCACCAATAACTTAAAAGACATCCGAATAAATACATTTTAGATACTCACCGTAAGGTATCATTATTTATCGAATGTCTATATATTTTGATCAAATATGAAAACCCAAAACATACTTAACCGATAACCAATCCATGCAAGCGTCTATAAACAACTTAAATTTAATGCATTTTTATTTAGGGTCAAGTATGAATAGACCACATAGATTTGCATTTGAAAATAAAATATTCTATCCCTATTTAACCTTAGGCTAAAATTCGCAGTCAAACTGCATCAATTCATCTGATACATCGATGTATTCAATGTAATACGGAATACGACAGCACCAAAAAGATTAAGAGAAGGCATTGACCCTCATCAGATAGGAATATGACATCTATCAGACAAGAAGAGCAATAAAAAAAAACTCCATAGAAAGGAACTGCGCTCTGCGTCTTATAATTCCTTCCATAGGCAAAACGGGAGAGTGCGTCGTACGAAGCGATTCTGCCAGTAGCGAATCTCCGACTACATCTACTAACTACATCAATGTATCCAATCCATTGACCCAATTCAACAACGAAACAAATAACCTAAGATTACCCTCCCCTAATATAACTTTACAAATCTATACAACCATTCATGCCCGACTTAAGTTTAACATTTATATACTTTACCTTAACGGAAAACAGAAATCATAATAAAACTTAAAGAACAAAAAAGTAAATAAATAAATAGAAATGATTTTAAATATATATATATAAAAAAAGAAATACATCAAATAACATTATTAATAAATTAAGTTGGTCAGATAGGATAATATTGCAATCATTTAACTCTGGAAAGTTTAATTTAATGTTCATTATTTATAAAGTTCTTACAGTTTAAAACAGTTCCTCTTTATCCGTTGCTTGCCATGAACGTGAATTCCCATGCTGTCCTAAGATTGATATTCTGTTGGCCGATTTATTTATTCATCCAGAGGTTTTTGTTTTAACTGGTCCTCAATGTAGAAAAACGATAGTTCATTTCTCTTTCTTTCCTAGCAAAACTGAAGTGATTGAATCGTGTGTCTCTTCAATCGCTTCTCCCGCACCTCCGCACTAACACCTATCTGTCACATCGTAATAATCATAATCCAGTCACTAACCAATAATTTCCAAACTTGTCCTTTTATATTACTTTGAAAGATTGACTTAACATTACGTCATCGATGTGATGATCCTTTTCGTTGAGGCCCGATTTCCCAATGGATTTCTTTCATTGGCTAATTGTTTCTATTGTTTTCCTATCTAACCGATGTTTTTACATTTAAATGCCCAAGGCTGGTTTACATTTGACTAATTAAATTTATCATTTCCATTTCGGATTAATTAACCTGTTTTCCAAATCAAAGATATATTTAAAGATAAATTTAAAGATATAATTTTATTTCCAAATCTTTTTAAAATTTAGTTTTAAAATACTTTTTCTTTAATAAAGTTTTATTTTAATAATTTTTCATTATCTGTGCAATTTAATATATAAGAGTTTAAGATGATATTTAATTTCAATTTTTAATTCTTAAAGAAAATTTTTAAATGCGAACTTTTTAATTTACTTTCATGTTTAATAAATAAATAGAAAAACAATGTAACAAACATCTGTGCTCGTTACAATATATATATATAGTAACAGTATGAAAATTAGGGGGTTAATAAGAGAGAATGTGATGTTACAATGTCCCACAATTGAGTAGCCATTTGTAGCAGTACACCACATTAGGGCTGAATTATGAGATAGGAAACCATCATCATCCCCATATAAAATATGAAATTAAATATGAAAGGAATGAGCATGAGAGATCAGCACAGAACTAACTATAAGTTCACCAGCATTATACAGAAGTAATAAACATTTGTCATCATGAATGATGAACAATAAAAATAAATCGACAATCAATCTTGTGACTGAATTTAAAAGTGGTCCACTATAGACCAGGCTTATTTAGCTACTGTCAAAACTAGGGCAAGAATACAAACAATAATTACCTGGATGCCTATGCTTAGGAGCTACTTTGTCAAACTACAACAAAGTCAAATAATGTTAAAACATCCTGATGACCATCAATGTTTTGGCCACTTAGTATCATTAATGTACTGGCCAACTATAAACTAAATATCTAAAGAAGTAATAAATAAATTAAAACATAATGCACGGGCTTTAAAGGATATCCTTTTTGTGCCAACCAAGATCATCATCATCTGGATGTTCATAACACTAAACAAACCTCTAATTCATATAACTTATTAACAAATCTAGCTCAGGAAGCAAGAACTCAACTATTATTGTGAACTAGAAATAAATAAAGCATCTGGTAGTTCTACCTGATGTACATGATGGCCTCTAGAGGTGCTGTTTCTGTGTTAGCACACAGAACATACAGGGTAGGGGCCCTGAAAGCAGAAATGCTAATTCCAGATGCTAGGTGGCGCTTTTCACCATGTGTATGTACAGGAACCTTTCACAATCTAGCTGGCAGCAAAGCTGCCTGCCTGGTGGCACTGGTTGCCATGCATAAGCCCATACAGCTTATGTTGTCTGCTACCAGCAACTACCAAGCATCTCATTATAAATCACTTTAAATAATTCCTAGATTTATCCTATTATGAGAAAATAGTTTTATGAGATCATTTTTAAAAAATCCTAGAACATCAAGCTGTCATGAAATGAAGTAATTTATGAAACAGGAATTGAATAGAATAAAGAAATTAAGACTAAAATATTTTCAAAACATGATAGTGTAAAATTTTAAACATTCATTTCATCAAAAAAAATATTTTCATAAAAACTATAATCAATCAGTTAATTCATAAATTAACTTATAATTAATTAAGTTATTTCTTTAAAATAACTAAAAATTGGAAAAACAACATTTTCAAAATCAAAGATAATCTTTGATTTAATTAACTTTTTGTTAAGTTTTTAGGAGGGAAAAATAATCTTTCACACACAAAAAAAAAATTTGAAAAAAATTAAATTTTCTAAAAGCTATTTCATAATTTTGAAGAGAAAATTGACTGGATTTTTTTAAAAAATATGTTTCACAAATTGAAATCATTAACTTAATGAAAATATTTAAGATTATCAATTCTTACCAAAAAAAATACTTTTATATAAAAAAAAATATTTTTTTCTATTAATAAAAATACAGTGTGCAAACACAAAAAATACCTTTAACTATGGTTTTATTTTTTTCTGTGGAGTCCTTCCTAATTATAATTTCTAGTTTTTCCAGTTGAATTTTCTTCTTGAAGGCTTCTGTATATGAACATAATTAATTTGTTCTTTTTCTGCTGTGCAGTGTTTCATTTTCAGGTTAACAACAGCAAACTTTTATCCACTTTCTTTTAATAAATCTCCCAGGTCAGACTAATACAGACAGACTTATGCTCTAGGTTGAAGACAAGGTTGCAGATTACTTTAGGGTAACTTCTCTACATTTTTTTCAACGAAGACAGATTGCATGGAGGAAGATGATATCAAGCTTTTAGATGAATTTAGCACATTATTTTTATTGTAGAAGCTATTTTTATGACTAAGCTCATAGTATGCTAAAAGCTTGATTAAAACTTCTATTCTATGCAATAGCTTGTTTAATACTTCTTTAGCAGCTGGATTAAGACTTGACTGCTCTCCCTTCAATAGCTAAGTTAAGAATATCTACTTGTTACTAAATACTTAAGTCTTCTGACTTATTCACACCCCATTATTTTTTCTAAAACAATTTTGACTATAAACCAATAACAATCCATCTCTAACCTGATCATTTTTATAACCGATTAAATAAATTTCTACAAATACAATTTTTCAGCTATTTTCTTCCTTAATCATAGGCATTGAAAAATAAGTCAAGAACAATGTGACATCATAAAATTCTTGGCATTTCTTTCTAATCAGCAAAATTTTCTTGCAAAAATAAAAACATGATAATTAGTTAATTAGACTGATTTGATTTTTTGCATTGAAAAGAGAGAAAGAGAACAGAAAAACAACAACTCTAATTTAAAATAAAATTTACCAAAAGTATTAAAATCTTTTTTTTTAAAAAAAAATACTATTAAAATAAAACTATATCTCTTTTTTAAGGTTAAAATTAATATCTATTATATGATTTTCAAAAAAGAGAAAATTATTTTTCACTTAATACATTTTTATAGTTCGAATTAAAACTGCTAATTAATTATAATTACTGAAGAGAGAAACTTAAGAAAAACTTGTTTCATTCTTTTATAGTTTTGTTTTTCTTCTACCAACATTTATAACTTATTAAAATATTCACATATTAAAATCATATTTAATGTTTGAGAATTTTCATACTATCAAAGTGGGACTTAAAATATTTAGTTAATTGAAAATCCATTTTATTATAAAAAATATGCATGGGAAAATGAAATAATATTTTCCTCATTAATTAAATAACCCTAAAGTAAATCATGCTGCCAACTATCTAATTATTTTCAATGCAAATATGTAGCCAATTGGTTATAATATATATAGCCTAATAATATAATGGAAATAAAACTAATTAATCTACCTTGGATTTGAACACCTTTATAATTACATTTATGTTACTTCAATGTTAAAGAAGTTTATGCTGATAAAAATATTATTTTAAATTTAACGATTAATATTTTTTGTTATAATTGTTAACTGTATATTAAAGTTTTTATTTCCTACCTATTAATCACAAATTTATATATATATATATATGTAATATCATTTGGGTTTTCTTTCTTTTTTATGGAAATAAAATCTTATCATGAAAAAAATATTGAACATAATTATCTCTCATCATATACAAAGTAGATAAATTTAATCACTAAGTAAAATGATACTTATTAACTCATAAAAATTGTGTCATGTTGACATCTTAGTCGCCTTTAAAATCATTTATGTTTTAATATATTCAGATCATTTGTAATTTTTGTGGCACTTTGTTTCAAGCTTTTGCATAGGTGCAAAAATTGTAGGTAGTAGCAAACAGTATATAGTTTATATTTTTAATACATGTATATACATGTCAAATAGTTTTAATATGTACATACATAATACAACACAGGTTAGCAGATTACTCAATGTTTCAAGTGATATTATTCGACACTCTTTTTTGTCTTGGTCAGTCCAACAACACCTGAAGAAGAATGTAGAATAATATTACCCAAAACACTGTGCAATCTACTAACCTATAAAACAATTTTAAAAATTATACATATTAAATCATTAACAAAAATAATTAACAAAAAATACAATAATTCAATTATGAAAATAAGTGAAAACACATTTACATACACGTGTCATATTTAAATGACTAAACATCACATGTTCACATGAGTGGCATTACTGTATAGATAGTTTTGCCTGTTTTAATGTGTCATATTTACATCTATGTGCTTATATATGTGAATAGATTTACTTGATCACTTTCTTTCTTAAAAAAACTTATTATTCATCTTTTGCAATAAAAATTGATGATGATGATGTTGTTGAAATGTAAAAAATGCCAAATCTACATGATCTTAAATTCACAAATTTATGTACACTCGCTATACACATAATATGTTAGCAATCAGATTTATATGGTGATTTATAAAATTAAAATTTCCTTTAAAATAGTTTCAAAATCCATAATATTATGGACAAATTTATTTATTAATATCCTATCTCTTAAGCTTGTAAGTTATAAACAATGAGGATTGCTAATTCCTTTACAAGCTTTGTGATAAATGCTTAACCAGAGCCAGCATTTAAAATATCTCTGTCAGGAACCCTTCCCAAACCCCTGACCATGGTTTCATGCTTTGGCACTCTTCAGAGAGGTGTCAGGGTAGGTTCAGACACTAGACTAGATCTAAAAATACCAACCCAAAGCCAAGCACTTATCTAAAAGTTATCTATTGAATGGAAAATCTGAAATTTTCAGACACCTACATGTCTTCAAACCCAGCTATCCAATTCAAATAGCTATATGGGGCTGATAGATCTTCAGCCATACCATATAGTAGTAGTCTTAGCAATATAAAAATTGATAATTATTAAGGATGATAATAGCAATTCTACAAAGTCTAAAACAAACGTCAAATTCATTCTTTTTATGTTCTTACTGATTTCTTTTTTTTTACAATCATCTCTTATTCTCAGCAAATTTCTGAATGTCAGTATTTTAAGATTCTGTTGGCGCAATATATTATTGTATACTGAAATATTTTTGTATGTATTCTCTGCTTATCAATTTGTTTTTCAGCCTTTACAAATAGGTATCATTTATGCCATAGATATAACTTTAACAGTTTCGAAAGCATAAGTAATCCTAGTTTTTTTAAACTATCTTATGAATTGATAATTCATTGTTATTAAGTAACTAACTAATTTCAGCATTTAATTTTTTTTCTTTTAAAAATAAACAACTGGTTTCATTTTATTACATAAAAAAAAAACATTATGTGACTTCGTTTTGATGTGGAAAAATTTGTGTTTACTTTCTGCTTTGAGGTCATTTTAAATAAAATTTTAATTTTCAAAATCACAGTAATAATACATTATCATGAGAGGAAATATCGGTACTGTGTCACAATAATGTCGTCAAGGGCATAAAGTATGTAAATGGTTGCTACCTATTATGCAAATGATATGCATGCCTGAATTATTAATTTATTATTTTTTAAATTTTTGTTTAAAACTGTTTATATATTGATATTTAATAAAATATAAAAACTGATTAGTTTCCAATAAAGATATTACTAATATTTATTTACAAATGTAGTTCTTAATGCCGTTACTGTACTCATATACATATGCATATATATATATATCAATAAAAGCCAGTCAACACTTAAACAATCTTAATATCATTAACAATAAACAATTTCAAACTGCTGTCAAGGCTACCTCCTTTTAACAATAAATCCACCTTTATTGTTAAAAGGAGGTTGCCTTGACAACAGTTTGACATTTTTTATTGTTAATGATATTGGGATTGTCTAAGTGTTGACTGGCTTTTAATGATTATTTACAAACCTATTTAGCTTTGAGCATTATTACATTTATATATATGTTCAAATCACCCAAATATTATATTTCAGCAATGCTCTCTGTGAATAAATATAAGGTCTGAACTTCAAACAGCTAACCCAAAGTGATGTGTTATATTTCAACAGCACCCTCTGTGATCAAAGGCTGAATTTCAAACAACATAAATTCAAGGCAATATCCTTTTGAGTCAGCTATTTAAAGTTCAGACTTTATATTCATTCACTGAAGATATTATTGAAATATAACATTTAGAACAGTAATTTGAACATTTTTTTTCTATTTGAATTTTCAGTTAGTGATATGGACTGGAATATATATAAATACATGAAAGCAGTCAACACTTAAACAATACCAATATCAATAACAATCTCAATCTGTTGTCAAGGCAACTACTTTCTTTAAACAATAATGGTGTAAATCCACCTTTATGAATTCTAATATGTTTATATAGACATTAAAGATTGCAATTTGACCACAAAGTGTGAAAATATTAATTCAAAGAAGTTTAAATAAACCTCATTAAGCATATAAATATAACCTGTTTTGAAATCAGACTAACAAATAGTCAATTATAACTTTCAATATATTATGTAGATAATAAAGCTAATAACGTTCAAAACTTGATCGATATATATATATTATACAAATTTGGTATACAAATGCTATGTTTTTAGATGATTATTAATCACATTTTATTAGATTCAGAAATTATGTTTTATTTAATCTTAGATGTAAATTTTATATTTTTGAATGATCAAATATATCTATAATTTTTTTATGTAAATATATCTTTTTTTTTTAATTCTTTATAAATGATATTATGCTTTGCTTTTACATTTCAAATATACAGTCTTAATATATATATATGATAAACAAAAATGCAAGTTAAAAAACTTGCTAACGCTTGTATTTATGTCCACAGATGGCGTAAATACAAGCGTTAGCAAGTTTTTTAACTTGCATTTTTGTTTATCATAAATGTACCTTTGAGGTCTTTCTTGCAATGATATAGATTGCAGAGGCTTCTACTATGTGGTGATGCTGAACTGAGATCAGACCCATATAGCTATCTGGTTTGCTATGCTGAGTTTGAAGACATTACGTGTCTAAAAAATTCACGCTTGCAAGCTGAATAGAAATTGTTTCATAAACGCTCAGAGTTTGTATTTAGATCTAGTTTCTTTATTCCTGTCTTTCACTGACGATAGCAAATAGCTTGAAATCATGATCTGAAAGTGGAATTATAGTTAGAGATAGTGAATACTAACTACTCTGACGTTTATGTAAACAAAACATACGCTTGATTGGCGTTTTTGGTAGAACGCCATCTGTGGACATATATATATATATTATCTGGGCTCATCCTGTATGATTTATAGTACTAATATACCAATAATATATATTTTATATCTGTAACCTGTGAAAATCATTTCAATACATAAGAAAGTAATGGTATGTAGCATTCGGGGAGATATAAATGGCTTGGCCTAATCAAAGAGATCTTGTTGGATCAAAATACACATTGTGAATCATGTTTCCAATCATATGTCTGAAATGTAAAAATAACATTGAAAATACTATTATATTTCATTAAGTTATCTTTAATTTTTTATGCTTCTTGTTGCATTATTCTGATTTTTTTGCCATCTAGTAAATTTTATTTCTTATTTTTAACAGACTCCTCTAAAACAATCTTAATATTATTTTATTTGTACTCATATGACATTTCACTTACCTTTTTATATTAATAATCAGAAAATAATAAATTCTTACAACAGCTATATAAATATCAAATTTTTTTATATACATAAAAAGCCTTTTTCAGCTTTGGTGCTCTTTTCAAATGTTAATAATCTATTATGTTAATGAACTATTACAGACATAAAACCATCTAGTGTTCAATAATGAAATTAAAACATCCAATACCAATATAAATCATTAAAATAAATCAAAACCTACATATAAATCCAGTAATTATAAATTAATTGACTATATCATAACTATATAATAAATAAAATAAGTTATATGCTTTTTATTTTTATTTTTTTTACAATTATATATATGTCAATTTATATAATTTTTTATTCATTTGTAATTAACCAGTTATTAACCAAATTTATAGAAGTCTTGTAAATATTCATACAATTATTTAAATAATTGACATATATATAATTGTAAAAAAATATAAAAAATGCATGTAATTTATTTTATTTATTATATTGTTATAATATAGTCAATTATTTTATAATTACTGGATTTATGTGTAGGTTTTGATTTATTTTAATGATTTATATTGGTATTGGTTGTTTTGATTTCATTATTGAACACCAGATGGTTTTATGTCTGTAATAGTTCATTAACATAATAGATTATTAACATTTGAAAAGGAAACCAAATCAGGTGCTGAAAAAGGCTTTTTATGTATATAAAAAAATTTGATATTTATATAGCTGTTGTAAGAATTTATAATTTTCTGATTATTATTTTATGGAAGAACAGCATAAAGATATTTATTCTTTTCCAATTTGATGATCTTTTTATATTAATAATATTTTTTTCTCCTGTTATCAGCACTTTGATATTTCTAACATTATCTAAGTATCTTTTTCACTAAGTTATCACCCTTAATTTGATCTCACTAAGCATTTTACCATGTACTTTATCATTTATTATGCTATTGGTCACAAATACTCATATGTGTGGAAATTATTTTTTCATTATCTGTTGCATTTTTTTTTCCCGCAAATCTTTTTATTCTTTCAAAAATTATACTCTTTTATCTTCAGCCACATCTTTAATATTTTTCGACCACTTTTTGTCATTCTTCTTATATTACTAAACTATAATAATTTTATTTTTAAAAAGTCTTTTTTGCTGCAGACTTACATTTAATTTAATTTTCATTTTTATCAGGTATGTCACTCCATCACTTTTCCTAAGTTTTGATGACAATTTCTGCTTTTCAATACATATGTATTATTTTGAATATATTAAATTTTTAGAGCATTTTTTTGATTATATTTGGGTGTTGATCCATATTATCATTCTATTACCTTAAATCATGAATTTATTTTCCATCATCACTGACTGTCCCCCCCCCTCAACAATGTTTACTATTTATGGGTTTGTTTAAAAACCTATGTTCAGTCAAACATGCAAAAATTATTTCCACTTTTAATCTTAATTAGTCCCAAAATTTGTTTGCAAAGTAAATCTTTAAATCCAAATACAGATTTTTTTAAATTATGATCTTTTTTTTTACCTCAGAATATTTATTCTATTAAAAAAAAACATATTTTAATATCACTTCCTCTTTTAAAAAAATTGTTAAAAATCTTTATGTTATTAGTGTTTTCAATACTACTTTTTATTCTCTAAATTTAATTTGCTAGTCATTTCTACTATGACTTATTCTATACTCATTTTGTTTTATTCCAGTGCATAATCACTTGCTGAACCTACCCCAAACATTATAATATTTCAACAATGCCCTCTGTGAATAAATATAAAATCTGAACTTCAAACAGCCAAACTCAAAAGGATAGCAGTGCCCTCTGTGAATAAATATAAAGTCTGAACCTCAAACAATCAAACTCACAAGGACAGCAACTCCCTCTATGAATAAATATAAAGTCTGAA
This sequence comes from Epiperipatus broadwayi, assembly GCA_028023455.1. Classification (NCBI taxonomy): domain Eukaryota; kingdom Metazoa; phylum Onychophora; class Udeonychophora; order Euonychophora; family Peripatidae; genus Epiperipatus; species Epiperipatus broadwayi. Next base: position 222,137 of record JAQFVV010012616.1, on the reverse strand, counting down.
CCTCAAACAATCAAACTCAAAAGGATAGCAATGCCCTCTGTCAATAAATATAAAGTTTGAATCTCAAACAGCCAATTTCAAAAGGATAGCAATGCCCTCTGTGAATAAACATAAAATCTGAACCTCAAACAGCCAAACTCAAAAGGATAGCAATGCCCTCTGTGAATAAACATAAAATCTGAACCTCAAACAGCCAAACTCAAAAGGATAGAAATGCCCTCTGTGAATAAATATAAAGTCTGAACTTCAAACCACTGATGATTTAAATATATTTATCTTGCTTTATATAAATTCTCTCACTGAAATCATAACTTCGATAATTCTATATTGTATATTTCATTGCAAAATTTACTAAGATTTTCATTTTTAGCACTTTAGCTTTGTCTTTTTTAATTTTACTACCAGTTAGCAGTTGTATTTATAATTTTAATATGTTTATATTTTCTTTGTGTCTTTTTACATTATTCATTTTTTAAAAAATATAATTCCTGCATATATTTCAGGTCAAAGTACCCTATATGCTTAGATAGGTTGTTGTAATCTATCTCTTAAATAAAAACTTTAAAGATTATATATGCATACATGAAATAAAAAACATGGTCTAACTTTGCCAAACCTGAAGAAATATTATGTTCAAATGACAATAAACTATGTGTGGTTAAGTTCAGTGATATAGCATCAGTATCTGGAGCGCAAGCTTTAAACATTATGGTCTATGTCTTCCAGTACTCAAACTTCTAATGAATTCTCAAGCAATACATCATATAATTATTTCAGTAAATTATGTTCAATTCCACTTTTATATGAAAAATCAAGCAAAGTAGTTACTGTTAATATAACCAAACTTTTTAAAAGCTATATTTATTTTTTGCAAACTTAATTTGTATGTCATCATCATCATCAACCATTATCAATCCACTGCAGGATGAAGGTCTCTCCAAGTTTAATCCATCTTCTCTGATCTTTAGCTTCTCTTCTCCACATTACCCCTGCATACTTTCTTATTTCATCCATCCATCTCACATGTGGTCTCTTTTTGGGTCTTTTACAATCTCTTGGAATCCAGTTTAAGATTTCAATTGTCCATCTATTTGTATGTACTGCATACAAAATTGGATAGGCCACAATTTAAAATTGATTATTTCTAGAAAATATAAATAAATTATAGTTATATACCTATAAAAGTAAATTGACCTTAAAGAGCCTCTGCAGGAAAAGAACTGCTCAAAATCTTGTTGTGTTATTTACCAGGTTCTTCAACTTTCAGTTAGTGATAATTTTTATGGTTAGTTTTTTTTTAAATTTAGTCTGGCCAAGAATAGCTAGAACTCCATTTACATCCAATATTTGTATTGCCTATGGAAAAAAAAACCAGGCAAAACTCACTATATGTATTGCCACTCACTGCAAGCTAGAATAATCCAAACTAGTCTGGGGATATTGGATGAGTAGCCACTAGATGGTGATTTTATGCACAAGCCTTCTAGCATCCATTGATTACCCTAGCTTGTAGTAAGTGGCAATACGTATAGTGAGTTTTTCCTGTTTTAATAACAGTTATAAGCAAGCATAAGAAATGATGATCATGTGATGTTTATTTCCTATGGACCCACTACCTGAAAAAAAATCTAAGCTGGCTTGGAAATATTTAACTATCTGAAATATTTTCTGGTTATACCAGTTATAAAAGTGATATTAATCTTTTCAATCTTTCATATATCTGATTATATGTATATGTTTGTGTGTGTTGAATTTAAATATTTTCATTAATTGTTATTATAATAAAGAATAGAAGAAAGAAAAGTATATCCATGTAAACTGAGATAACTTTTGTTGATGTTACCAGAAAACTATCAATTATTACCAATTGAAATCTCTCTGAAGCTAAATAAGTTCCTCCATTAATATTTAAAAGTTCTTTTGTTGGAATTTTTGTTGAAGTAAAAGGGGTTCCTCTAATACTTCAACCCTAAGTTGTTAAATGAATTTAAATCCAGAAAGCTGTTTTTTATAGATGAGAGAGTGTGAAAAAATAACATCTTTCCTGACATTCTATAAATATTTTACACTTCTCCAAACAATTGTATATATTGAATTAAACATTTTCATGGATTGCTATTATAATAAAGATTAGAAACAAGAAGATTATATCCATGTAAACACTTAACTTTTGCCTGTTGATGCTACCAGGAAACTCAATTATTACTAATTGTCAATTAGTAATAATTGATAGTTTCCAGACAACATTAACAGACAAAAGTTCTCTCTGTTTACACGTACATAATCTTCTTATTTTTATTCTTACATATATATATATATATGAATGGATCTATATTTCATGTTCATCTGAGTATATAATTAATCATTATTAACATTTGAATTGTACCAATGTTTCAACTGAGTCCCACTGTTTTTCACGTAGTTACTTTACTACAATATCATTTAATCATTTCTATTATCCAGAAAATATATCTATTCAAAATGGTGGTATGATGCTGACATTAACAATGAATAAATCCAAAATATGTCATTCTTCTACAAGACAAAAATCTTTCATTACTTATTCCAATAATGTTAACTTTTAGTTTTTATTTCCTCATATCACTTTAGCAAATATCCTTATTTCATCTATTTACCTTATGTGGTTTTTTGTGATCCAGTTTAGTATTGTGAAGGAAAATAATAAAGACTGCCAAAATAAATGCTGTTTACTGAATAGCTTGCATATTTGGGTGATCATGAATATAATAGAAAAATGTTGTGACTAAGCAGGGCTAGATAGCCTTCAAGAGCCTCATAGATTTGGACAACCACATATAATAAATAAAATCATGAACCAAGTACTTTTCTCCACTTATGCACTAAATATTTAGGCAATCTTAAATATACTTCATAAATGTACTAAGGCAATTAAAATATATAACTAATAAATAGACAAATAAATGTGTTGATTCATCAGTGACTTTATGGCAGTTTAGATTTATATTTGCAATGGTCTCATGAATTTGTAACATGCCAATGGTATGTAATAACTATATTTGTTTGGCAAAGAAGATAAAGTTCAATAAATACTTACTAATGAGCTGTAGTATGGGATATATACTTAAATATTTTAATTGTAATTAATTATGTAATGAAATAGTTTTATGAAGATTAATGCAATCGGCAAATCAAAATATCAAAATACTTAGGTTCCTCCTCATCATCATCATCATCAACATAATAATAATAATAATAATAATAATAATAATAATAATAATAATAATAATAATAATAATAATAATAATAATAATAATAATAATAATAATAATAATAATAATAATAATAATAATAATAATAATAATTGAAATAAACATTAACTCATTGAGATGGCTAAGACCAAGGACATAGTTTTAATCTTACTAATTGCAATCTAATATCATATAATATATCTTTATAATTTACTCTCTGTTAGATTGCAATTAATAGAAATGATCTATGAATAAAATTATTAAAGTATACAGTCATAAATGAGTTAATGACAAACTCTCACAAAAAAGAATTAATGTTAACAATTAATTGAAGTTTTAATTATGTGAACCTATTATTTAAGCTTATAGCAATTGATAAGATAAAATTGCCTTATAATATAAATTATTAATAAAAAAAAGACCAGTCAAGCGTTGATGGCCTAGCGGTGAGCATAGCTGCCTTCCAAGCAGCTGGCCCGGGTTCGCTTACGGTCAATGCTTTGACATATTAAAATAAAAAAACGACTGATAAATATTTTTTTGTTAAGTTACTATTATACTCTTAACCATTATTGACAAATGAAATTTATTTCATTTAGATAATTAAAAGAAAATTTTCTCTTAGTATCTTATACCAATTTTAGCTTATATATAGTTTCATCTTAAGATTCCACTATCTCACGACATTTTCCTTGGCACACCAATGATAACAAAATACAAATGTAGATTTCCATGAACATTTTTTATCTTTAAACGAAATTCATCTATTCCTTTGTCGATATTACAATCCTTGGTACATTTTGATAGTTACATAGCTTCATGGCAGTTAAGCTTAGTACTTGCTGTTGTCATCATTCCATTTAGCCATAAAGATACTAAATGGGGGGAAGTTTTGTATTCGTTCCCCATAAATAAGTTTTCTACTCACAATACCTATTTCCTTATTATAAGTCCAGAATCTTTTTATAAAAGTAAGGTAAGATAAAAGCAAAAGAAAGTATGGGTGTTATTCTTACTGAAATAGTTTCTGTAACTATTAAAACATTAAACACAAACTTTTTTTTTCCTTTGTTTTTTAAAACTGGCTCTGAAAATGTGATTTTTTTTTTTCTAATCTTAATAAGGCATTGTTACCATTCAATAATAACATAAATAAAATATTTCATTTTTAAGTTTAATAAATAAATAGTTTACTTATTACAGATTCATTCAAAACAATAATTTAAAGTTGTAATTATAAATTTATTAAATGCATATTGATTACGTAAGTAATATTTACTATGGCAATAAACCTAAAGCATGTGCGGTTGAAAATGCGAAGGTAGGGACCTCTACAGGTCTTAACCACAAGCTTACACATTGGAAAAAAAGAAGGGAACCAAAATATATTTTATTAAACATATGACCTTTTTAATTGTTGTCTTTATTTAGTTATTTATACGCTACAAGAAAAATATAGATGATAACATGTTGTGCATCACGATATTTTAGTTTGGTCATACATTGCTGTTTCTGTCTTTTCTAGAACCATCTCACATCCATTTCCATTTTAGGTTTTCATTTTTTTAATGGAATTAATGATGATAGATGTTGATCATTGCCCCCCCCCCCATATACTTCACTTTTTGTTATTTACTAACATCATTTACCATATTCACATTACTTTTCTATTAAGTATTTAGATCTCTAATCAATATGGAAACCATTTGAAGAACACTTTTATTCAAAATCTTTACTTTTAGCGACTTGGTATATTTTGTTTTATTATTAAATTATTTCCATCAAAAGCATTCATTTCAAGTTTAATTTTATAAATAATTTTACACATTAATTTAATATAAGAAATTTTAAATTATTAACTATTTTTAATTCATTATTAGCAATCTTTACCCCCCTTCCTTTATTTTTTGAAAACCCTATAACACTTCAGAATTTTCTTTAGTTTTAAATTGTATTTGTGGAATCAAAGAAAGCATCTGCAAAATCCATATAACTTAATTAATCTCTATTTATTTTTACTATTTTTTGTCCAATTGTATACTTTACTTAAAATTATTATAAAATATTTTGGAGATATGAAAATAAGTGGAAGCACAAGGCTATACATCCTATTGATGTTAATCTTCACATGATCCCATGTAACATAGTATAACTTTTTCCATACAATAGTGACACTTAGTGTGAGCCAAAGTAATTAATGGATGCTAGAATGTTAGTGCATAAAAATCCTTTATCTAATCATCCAATATTCCCAAATCAGTTTCTAGCTTCTGGCTTTCATCGGTGAGAAACCTTGGATCTGAGAGCATTGCAGTTAGATCTTTGCATATCATCCTTCCAGCAGACACCTTTTAGCTTTTTGTTTAACTATAAAACTGTGAGCCCAATAAAATTTGTCCTTTTGACTAGTGAAGTTCAAGATAGATTTACATATAAAATCTTGGACTACAGTAAGAAGTGATCATTTTATTATTGTAAAAGCTATTGAATCTTAATAAAATTTTAAGACTTATATAAATGCAATTTATCCACTACTTTGAACACTTTTTAGCAAAAAGTTTTTATTGTACCTATATGCATACCCAATCTTATGTTTCGACTGTCCAGCAGACTTCTTCAGAGCTATGATATAATGAACAAAATAAAATAAAATGCACGACTAAATTTATTTTATTTCATGTTCATTATATCATAGCTCTGAAGAAGATTGCAGGACAGTTGAAATGTTAGATTGTGTATACATATAGGCACAATAAAAGCTTTTTGCTAAAAAGCATTCAAGATAGTGGATAAATTGCATCTATATAAGATATTACTACAAAATAAAGGAAAGTGGTGAATTTGATATTTTTGAAAAATTTAAAGATATTAAATGATGTAGTAGATTCAAAGATCTGGATACAGCACTCTAAGATCCAAGGCTCATCAATGATGAAATCCATAAGCTATAAACGAGTGAAAATATAGGATGAGTATAAACTAGATGATTGTGATGCACCAACCTTCTAGAATCCATTGATTACTGTGGCTTGACTAAGTGGCAATATTACATGGAGAAAGTTGTTACTGTGTTAACAGATTGTGAAAGCATATGAAATGGTAATGATGTGATGTTCTTAGCCAAATAATGTTGATGACTATGGTTATTAAAAAAAAGAAGAGATACCAAAGTATATAGATACTTAACTGGGTTCAAATCTGTATGAACCTTCAGCAAAATATGTTAGATAGAAAACATTATTATAGTTTCATTCTCTGCTCATAGCTGTATATTTAATTTAAAATATAGCTGCTTAAGGGATGCATTTTTTCAAATTTCTAGGTGCTCCCATATCAATGACTCCACACTGATGAAAGACATAAGCTAGAACATAGTCTGAAGAATGTTGTATGAGTAGGCATTATATATCGATTTTGATGCACTAAGCTTTTAGCATACATTGATTACTATGGCTGACACTAGATGGCAATATTGTATGGAGAAAATTGCTACTGTGTTAACAGACTATGTATGCATAAGAAATGGTCATGTGATGCTATAGTAGATTAATGTATTTTTGTATTATTAATAAATAATTGAAATATTTTTTAGAAGTCATTTTCAATAACTTTTTACAGTAATAAAATGGCCACTTTTTACTGTAATCCAGGATTTATATATAAAACTATCTTAAACTTCAACAACCAATGGGACAAATATTATAAATATTTTCTAGCTATTGGATTCAAGATAATTTTATATACATAATTTTGGAGTTCAGTAAGTAGTTATTTTTTTACTGTAAAATGTTGTTAAACATGGGGTATACAAAAACCAACTAAGCTAATGATCCAATATTAACCAGTAAATGTGCATCTATTAGTTTTTAATTAGAATGTAAAACAAAAATATAAATCAGTCAAACTTTCACCACTTGACATTTGGAAATCCTGATATTGATACTTAGTAGATGGCTTTTTTGTTAGAGCTAAATAAGACCCTTTGCTATACAGTGGGCCATTTGAAAACTAATCTTCTTTTATCAGATAATACAGTTCTTTATCATTATTTATTTACTTAGTGTATAAATTTTGGAGGTATTTTACCAAAACATCATAAAGAAACGTGTAGAGATATCAACCAAGAGATAAATTCACTAGTGGCTTTTGTTAATTTTTTTAGTTTTTTAACTGAAGCCATATAATTAACAGTCATTAATTATATGTTTCATGATTTGGTTTGTACATATCTACATAGAATTTTAGAAACATTTAGAAGATCAGTTAAGGTGAGGTTTAACTAATAAGGATTGGTCCAGTTTTTAATTTTCAAAATATTCTTCAGATAAAATCATCTCTAATTTAGAAGTATTTCACCTATGCTAAACATGTTAATTGCAAGTAAAATTAATGGCTCTAAGATCTCAACATTTCAGTTTATTAGACTTTTCTTTCTTTGTATCATTACTAATGACAGGAATTCTAATGGTCACTCTCTTGAATCATATCTTACATCAATTTTTCCCCAACACTTTCTTTCAAATCCTTTAACAATTCAAAATGAATCTCGTTAATTCTTAGTCCCATTGCTATTTTTTATTTAATTAAAACTTCTTCCTTCCTTATAGAATCTCTTTTATTTATCTTTCTTTTCAATTAATATAAATAAAACCTTACTTTTATTACATAAATCTCTTATATAGCCTTATGATCTTTTCACTATATCCATATTCTTTATTAATAATATGCAGTCTCTAACTTCATTTTGTAAAACTGTTTTCTCATACAAGCAAGGTTAAATTACAACTATTTCTTCTTTAATATTAGTTTGTATCTTAGTTTGTATCCTGTCCATTCCTCTTCGATGTATTTAAATGGACAAAGTTCTGTACATGAGGAATCAGAGTGACTTAAGGTCAACATGAATATCATAATAATATTGGCATCAACAAAAGATTTGGGCATTCCATCATCAGATTTCAATGGTATGGATAGCTGAAGAGTTGGAGGGTGGAGTAGATTGAAGCCTATCCATTAAAGTTTGAATATTTGCTATCTTAATATAAATTGAGCACTGTTTATGTATATGTGTGGGAGATAATGATCTGAACCAACTGATGAGTGTTAGTTCAGCACGAAATATGTATATTGAAGATCATTTATCTTTTTCATATAGATGTGGTCATGTGTATTGATTGTATGAAATAGAGTCGATAGGGGAAGGTTGCTTGAAAGTCTGTGTTCAAATCCTCTACAACTACATCTTCATAACATCTTTATCTCATATTTTTCTTTTTAATTTGCAATACATTTTTTTGTTTTATATGTTTTATATTTCAATTCATTGTTAAGCCTTCTATACATATTTATGTTTTTTACAAAATTTTAATTGGTTATTTATTTTTATATCTCATTTTGGCTCTCTTTTTTTCTATTTATATATATGTGTGTGTGTGAGTAGTTTTCTTCAAAAATTTTCATATTTTAATTATATCTATTTTTGACAATCACCCTATTACTATTTCTGCTGATAGTAAAGCCCTAGATTATTTTATTCCAATCCCCCTCGCATATATCTTTACATAGCATATAATAGCTAATGATTTGTTGATAAACTGATTAGAATAGAATATGTATTGTTTATTGAACTGCAAGTGCACAATTATATAAATTGATAAAAAAATCAAGTCAGATGTCACATGTCCTAATTTTAATAAAGCTTGTATTTACAAATATTATACATAGAGCCAACAAAACAAGCTCTTAACAAGCTTTGAGAATATCCTCAACCCCAGACCAGTTTTTGCATCTAGCATCATCAGTAGGTTTCAGGATATTCATTAGATTAAAAATACTAGGACAAGCCCAGCACTTTATTTAATGTAAAACTACTGAGAAAAAAAATCCTGAAATTTTTAGACATCCATATGTCTAAAAATCCAGCTATCTTACTCAAATAGGCATATGGGACTGAACCAAGTTCAGATATACCATATATTAATAGCTTTAGCAATATAAATTCACCAAAGCCTTAATAGCAAAAAATAAAATGATAAAAAATCAAGTCAGATGTCACATGACATTTGTCATATAACATTTGTAAATATGAGCTTTATTAAAATTAGGTCCTGTGACATCTGACTTGATTTTTTTTTTATCATTTTATTTTTTGCTATTAAGGCTTTGGTGAATTTATATTGCTAAAGCTATTAATATATGGTGTATCTGTACTTGTTTCAGTCCCATATGGCTATTTGAGTTAGATAGCTGGATTTTTAGACATGAAGGTCTGAAAAATTCAGATTTTCTTCTCAATAGTTATACATTAGATAAAGTGCTGAGCTTGTCCTAGTATTTTTAATCTAATGAATATCCTGGCACCTCATTGATGATGCTAGATGCAGAAACCAGTTTGGGGTTGAGGATATTATCAAAGCTTGTTAAGAGCTTGTTTTGCAGCCCTATATATAACAATTATATAAATTAAAAATTATAGTATAAACAAAATTATTTAAAATATAATAATACAGTTTTTAATAATAAATTGAGAGGACACATTTACATATATTTTAGTGAGAGTGTTCACTCATCTATTAAAGTTAAAAATAAGAATAAGGAAAAAAAGTGTATTTTTATTCTTTAAATAAAGTAAATAATGAAATGTCTTATGTTCATCAAAATTAAATATGCTCTAGGCGACATTTTTTTCAATAACTTTTTTTCTCTTATAGAAACATAATAGACTAGTCTTTATCCTCTTTCTAATTGTTCTAATATTATTAAGTCAGTATTAACTTTAAGACCTTATTTAAACTTTTAGTATTACTCTTAGAAAATCTTTTGTGTTAATACTTCACATCAAGTTCAGAAAGGATAATAAAGAAAGAATAAAATACCATATAATACTAAATTGTCTAAACACTTTACTACTGTTACACAATGTTTCATTTACCACCCTTTCTTACAGTTTACAGTTTCGATTGTCCCAGCAGTCTTCTTCAGAACTTTATATTTTCTAACGTCAACTGTTACAATCAAATTTTAAAAATGTTTAAAATTTTTGAAATTTAGGAATAAAATATATACACTTTCAACATAAACAGGTAGATATAATTTTAATAACGAACCTGATCACTTATAGCACTCCATGATAAAAAATGACTGCTGGTGTAATTTAAAATGTATTTATTTCTATAAGTATGATCACTTAAAGTGCTCAGAAATAAAAAATGGCTGCTCATTTGTGAATTTTAATGGGTTTTTTTGTTTATTTACGTTCTTGGTTGTTCATTTACATTTTTTGATAGCGTATAATTGAAGTCATGTATTTTGATACAGTACAATCAGCAGCTTCACTGTATTTTATTTTTCAATTAATCTGAAAACTTTCTTTTTGATTATTAATAGTTTATTTATTTTCTCTTAGTTTTTTTCTTTTAAAAAATAATTTTATCTTCTAACACTAAATTATGATTATATTCTGTATCAGTTTCAGAAGGACTTTGTGCTCTTTTAATATTTTGTTAATTTTTGTTTTGACAAACTTCTTAGTGTAACAATCAGCACATCCACCTATTCTTTGTAGTTATCATCTAATCATAACTGTTAAATGTTTTTAGCAAAATTTAAACTTTATTTATGGCTTTCTAAATACCTTCCACTATTAATAAAAACACATAGACTGACTAGTGTTCCATACTAACCTATGTGATATTACTAACTAAGGATGGTCAATATAAAGTTTGAATTTTTCTTGCAACATTTAACACTTTCAACCAGATGATGGACATAGTTTTACATATAACTGTAATTCTTTTGTGTTTGTATGTTTTATGCATCATGTTTTATTTCTTCCCTTTCTTTTATTTAGCTGTATACCCATTCAATGTCAATGACCATAATCATAATTCTCATGTTTTATAGTGTTGCTGCCTTATTTATAATCCATCTTGATTATTCATAATATGCAAATCAGTTGATTTAAATATTCCATCTGTGTGATAACTGAATGCTGTTTTCTCTTTTATTTATCACATATTTGTGGTTGCATCATGAAAAATCTTCAAATATTTTGCTTACTATGTTGCATTTTAGAGTTCCAATCCTCTAGATATATCTAAAAAAAAATTGGGGTTTCAAATAGGCTTAGGATTTTTTTCCAGATAAAAAACTATTGACAACTTAACCAGGCATCCAAAATTACTGATAAATAAAATCTACCTATTCTTAATTAGAGCGTAAGAATCTTATGTTAATCTGGGATGGGCACATGAAGTTGGAAAAAAAAATCATGCTCATATTATGCATTCCTGACAGTATGTAATGCATGTTATCTGAAATCGAAAAAATGAGAGAAATACCATTAAGAATAATTAAGATTATATTTTTTTAATTAAAAAGGTTTTATTAAGAAAAAAAAACAGATGCGGAAAAAAATCCAACGTAATGTAATAGGGTGGTGGTGTTTCAATTTGCTAATATTCATAATATTAAGTAATTGATGTTGAAACAGTAAGATTCGTATTCGAATCTTAAGTTTCACCTTTTTCTGTCGTCTCTCACTGACCGGTCTATCCCGCCCAAATTTAAACTTTTTGGTATCGAATTGTGTGTGTAGCAATATTAAAAATGTATAAATATATGTAGAATTCAGCATAAACACGCACACATTTCGATCTCAAATTAAACGCAATAAATAGGGATAAAATAATATAATTTAGATTTCTTTTAGTTATATGATTTTGTATAATTTTAATCATTTATTTTGGATTATAAAGTTCGTATTTATTGCTTTGTTTAAATTTCATTTAATAATAATTCTAAAAATATCTGATGTAATATTTAATTAAAAGTTAAAATAATCTTATGTTCCCTTTTTGTTTTTGAAATTTAAAAGCATCGGTCAGTGATAGATAATAGATTAATTAAAGAAAAATTCCCCAAAAATGTAATTAGTAAATGTAAAATGTAAACAATAGAACGGCAGCTTTCTTTAATTAAAAACCAACTAAATGCATTGATTATCCTCAGGGCAGATTAAGTAGAACCTAAAAATATCTTAACAAAAATGTGAAAGATCAAGATAAGAAAAGAGGCCATCTGAGACTTGCTGGAGACATTCACTTAAACTTTAGCTTTGCTCTCGATCACTGAGAGTCTCCAAAAATAATAAAATAATTTGTTCCTGCCAAGGTATGACTGAGTAAAGCACCTAGATTATTCTCCATCGGGAGATGGCCTATCGGATGCTGAACTTTCCATTGCCCGTCATAAATTCACCATGAAGATCTGCTGCCTAAAATGAATGAGAAAGCTGCTGCTGCCATGAAATTAAATGAATATCTAAATACAAGAAAGAATTGCCACTTGTGAACTTTTTTTCTGCTAAACTAATGGAATCAGAAAACTTCTTATAAAACAGGTACCTGTCTGTATTCAAACTCTAGAGTACTCTAATAATATGTTATAGCTCTTCTTCATAATACTTATCTAAATTATAAAATGTAAAACTACCATTTGTATAACTAAAATTGAATAATTAATTTAATGTGTAAATTTCTTTACTAATCTAGCTTAGCTCATTCTATCTTGGGTGTGTATTTTTAAAATCTACATTTTATCTATATTTATTATCTAATTATTGCATGCTCTCAATTGTCTCTATTTTCAAAGTTTAAATCTATGATCGTTTGAAACAGTGATGTATTTTCCTAAATAACTTAACTTCCATATAAATTGACACGCATTCAATGGCATCATTTATTGTAATGCAGGGGTCTACTACTTCGCAAATGGCTGATGTATTAGTTACAATAATTCCCAATTTATATCTGTTTTGTATTTATTAAATCATCATGAATAATTCCAGAAAATTACATTTCTTTGAGAGTCACCAACGTTCTTTAGTAAATGTTGATAATGTAGGGTCGAATTAAAAATCTATTTAAATCTCATCCTAATCGTTTGTACATTATACATGTGTTACGTTTTAGAGACGCGATGACCCATTCCACCGTGAAATTTCCGGATTCTTCAGGGTTGAACTTAACCCCAGTCGTCCTACACAAGCAGGCATAATGGGTGCTCCCGTGGGATTTGACAATGTCATGCAGCCAGCCGGCAAACTGCGATATGGACCGCTTGTCCCTGGTTATGCTTATGTGACACCTTACTTCATCGGGCCAATGGCAGAGACCAGCCCGACATCCTTATAAACTCATTCACGGCATTGCAGTTTCGATATACTGCCATTCCATATCGCCTTTCTAAAGCGTACCACGTGTTCCTTTACTTAGTTTTATTATTCTAAACATATCACTCCGCCTCTGCATTATCTGCATAATTCACTCTCAAATAAATGTTTGCCCTTAGTTATAAATAAATATTTTAATTAAATAAATATATGTCTGCCATTACTCTTATAACCCATACTTTAGACTCTTGCATTGCAAAGGTATAAATCCCTCCAGGCATGCATTAGAAATACTCACTCGAGAATTTTAGGTAGCTAGATTACGCCTTCAAATAAATGTATTCCTTTTGTAAACATTACAGTATCAGAAATACCGCTACTGAAATCCTCAATATAAAATAATGTCTAAATAAATAAATGTATTCTTTAAAATATAATCATGTCGCAAATCCCGCTACTGAAGCTATTAGTCCATAAAATATTATTAGATTGTTTTATTAAAATGTATTAATAAATAATTTTAAACTATACGTCTGCAGTTACGTTTCATTTATTCGATACCCATTCTATATAATATTTCCTCGATTTTGTAAATATGAAGGTTTAATTAATATTAGTTTGGTTATTGGCTAACTCGAGAATAAAATCATGAGTCTCTTGCATATCCCTGACCACCGTGCCTAAGGAAATATTTACTAATGTCGCATCAGATGCGTTGTTTTGTGGATTGTATTGTGGAACCGATAAACTATGTTCGAACTCAGTACCACGGGTGGCTTCGCTACTCGATGGTGCTGCTGTTCTGTATGGTGGTCGAATTCTGCACTATGTTTACGAGTCACATGTTTTCTGACCGTTACAATGTTTTGATTTGAAAAAATCATGTAGATGTTGGTCTGTTAATGTGTGTTCAAATTTTCAATATTATGTCTTTTTAAACAAATTTTTCTCATGTTGCAAATTTGTAATTAATAATAATGATAATAATGATGATGATGATAATGAATGATGGTGATGATGATGATGATGATAATGATAATGATAATAATAATAATAATAATAATAATAATAATAATAATAATAATAATAATAATAATAATAATAATAATAATAACAACAACAACATAACAATAAAAAGAAGAAGAAGAAGAGGAGGAGGAGAATTGCTATAACAAAAACTAAGACAAAATTTATTATGATAAAAAATGTGATCATTTATTGTCTTCTTTAGGTATCCAAATCTAATGCCTATTTTGTTAAATTTTAATTGTATCATTCACTGATTATTACATACTTAATTTTCAGTCATATTTACTAACAATTAATAGAATACTGATGAAAAATTATGCAAAACTAAAATCAAATGAGGTTTTTTTCACTTTGCAATATATGTAAAATTCCCATTGTAATGTAATAAAAAATGAACAATTTAATATGTTAACTGGGAAGCAAGACGTTTTCTAAGTCGTTTTCAAGTATAGTCATTTCAAAGTATTTATAATGAATATTTCATGGCAAATTGTTAAACCAATCAATATTAGCAGAGGCCAGAAACAGGCATATATATACCTTCTCTTCTAATTAATAAATAATGAAACTCCAGAAATGTTATAATTACTTATTGAATTCCACATTAACTCCGCCTCTTTTTTACTTTTAATATCTTCTAATTTCACCTTAACTTTTTTCTGTGTTTTTTTTTAAATATCTTATTAATAATATCTATATTCAGCAACAGTGATGAAGGATAATGTTAGTTAATTATAGCTGATCATGGTCATATAAACTCCAAAATATAATTTAAAACTGCATATAAAAAATAAACACAAATTATTTCCATTTTAATAAACACAAGTTATCTTTGCATATACATTTTAAAATAAGAAAAGTGTTATTTTATATAATCAACAGGAGTCATGTCAATTCAACAACAATTATTTTTTTTAATACTTTAAATTTTGCATACATGTTAGGAGTTTGATCAAATATTTTTGGAAGCTCAATTTGGTCACGAAATGTAGTTTGGCAACTTCTGTTTATCGCATTAAATTATAAAAATATTGCTAATCTTAAATTTTTAAAGATCAAAGTCTGTTAAAAATATCAAACTTTGATTCTGAATAATGAATTTTAATATGAGATGCACATCCTGTCTCTTTTCATTTTTCTATTACACTTGTCCTTTTTCTCTTCTGTCTCTATTTGTTTTTTCTTTCTTTTCACTCCTCTTTCTCACCCATTTCCCATTCCCACTCTCATTTCTTCTCTCTATATCACACTCTATCTCTTTCATTCTTTATACTTTCTCTTTCCGTTTTATTTTATACTCTTTTCTTTGCCCCCCCCCCCATCTCTCTCTTTTCCTTCCTCTTTTTTCTCTTTTCCTTCTTCTCTCCTTCACACTCTCTGAGAAAATCATTCTCCATCTATATAAATAAAACTTACACAAAATCTGCATGGTTAAAAATTATAATTAAAGTTCATTTAAAAATTATTAATAATTATAAAAAAAATTATTAATAATATCATTCGAATATTGTAAGATTGCAAAACAAATATTTAGATGAAAAATAGTCTAGCAAAAAATAAATAAATGTCTGTGGCAATTTATTTTTGTCTTCAATTATATTTATATAAAATAATGTATGGAATAAAGTAGTATGTGGAAAACCTAAAAATATATATCTACCATATTAAACACTACCATGTACACTTGTATATAGTTAATATCAAAGAATAGTTACTACTTTCTTTTTTAATATGTCTAGGTTTTTTTTTTTAAAAAAAAAAAGATATCTTTTCCTTCTTTTTTTGTAACTTTTTATAACAAATAAAAAGTGAACTTGTCTGATCGAAAAATCTGATTTGTCATTCTTATATTTAAAATAAATGATTATTAATTACAGGTTAATTTGTAATCATCTTATATGTTAAACATTATCAAATGTCATCCTGGGAGGAAATGCTGGAAGGCCATCGGTCTTAAAGGGCAGACAAAAAAGAACAAGTTCCAATAAAAATCCGACTTCCCTTGAATAAGTTGAACAAGTTTAACGATCAAAGGAGTCATTAAGTAGATAAAAATAGAAAGAAACTTCAAAATCAAAAAGAATAATATTCCATGAATCACATTCAAAAATACAGAATCATTGTGAGGAAAATCATGGCCGGAAATCGCTAAGAAATTCTTTTAGCTTAAAATAAATAAATAAGTGATAGACTTTATGTCAGTAATTTATCATTCCTTTCCATCACAATAACCAAGTCATTCGAAAAAAAAAAAATGATTGATTTTTACGCTAAGGATCTTTATTATATAATTTAATAGCTTCATTGAAAGAAAATTATATATATATTAAAATGATTTACAAGATGTTTAAAATATTATTTATTAAGAATAAATTATTTATTCGCCAAAGCAGATGTGTTATTTTTTTTACTAAAGAAGTCTTATTACATTTAATTTACACTTTTATTTATATACTTATGGTTTGTTTGTTTTTTTTAAAAATGTAAGATGTTTACAAATTTTGCAATTGTAAATATATTTAAAAAATAAACTTATAAAATGCTTTCTACGGATGTAAACCCTGCAAGATGTGTGCACTTATTAATATATGATAAGTGTAATAATGCTTAAGGCTAAATGGGTTTGTAAGTAATCAATAAAAACCCGTCTACACTTAGACAATCCCAATATCAATCAACAGTTGAAATTGTTGATTTATATTGATATTAGGATTAAAAGAGGTTGCCTTGACAACAGTATGAAATTGTTGATTGATATTGGGATTGTCTAAGTGTTGACTGGTTTTTAATAATATATATATGCCCAGGTACTGACAGATAAAATGCCTAGTGATTTAATGTTTAATGTAGGAGTCTGTCTTTCACATTAAGCACCTGATTCATATCATGATACCACCCCTAAATTTGGTTGGTTAATGAATATCTTGCTTTATTATCTAAATGTAAAAACAAAAGTGGAATACTGGTAAAATCTCTGATGGTAAAAAAATAGTAATAAATACATTCTTCTTGATTCCTCATTGGCTTTTCTCATTTTTACTGGTATAAAGGCCTGCCAATCCATGACCTGACATTCAAATCTGAATGAATTTGAGAATTTTTCATAAGATAGAAAATTTCTAAAACAAAAAAATCTTTTTGAATAGCCATCCTATATCTAACTCAGATGGCATTTCGCTATTTCTTGTTAAATGGATATTCAGCTTTACAAAATTCACAAAAAAATATGATCAATAAACAGTTAAACAATCTTGTAAATGTGGTCATCTTCTTCATTGTTCCTCTATGGATAGTTGATGAAGGGTCTTTGACTATTTCTTATCTTATATTGGCATACATATGTAAGTATAAGTTATTTGTTGTAATTTTCAAATATTAGACTATTAAGATATTTTTTTCTGCTAGTGCCTAGTAATACAATCATTACACCATAATGTCAATGCGAACAATTCTAAATATTTTGTAACTGGTTTCTATTCATTTTCTAACAATGTAAGATATTAAGCTATAGTTTGTTTTTATTCCATGTTAATAATTCTGGAGATTCTAATTTAGATAGATATTTATACAAAAATCTGAAAATTATTTAATAATTAACCTTCATGTGTAATACCTCATACTTGTATTAAGTCTCTATACATATAACATCTGAATTGAGAAAATTGGAGCTGTGTTCTTTAAATGTGTTCGCTGGATAATTACTAAATAATATACTGCCTCTTATGGTAAAAAAGCTAATTATTTAGAAATTAATTTAAAAAAATGTTTACTTATTAAGTTTATGTGGATTTACTTTAGAGTGAGTGGTACAGAAGTTACTTTACATAATATATGAGTATATATTAATTTGTGATAAATATAACCAATTAACATTAATGTAAGACTAAAGTTAAACCTAACGGTTTAGAGATATGCAAATTAAATTTGCCAAATATGTCACTTTAAAAAGTTGAAGTGATGTGATGGGTCTAAGAACTAGTAATAGGAAAAAATATTAATAAGAACTGATGATGAAACTAGGTCATAGAACTAAATATGCAATAAATAAATGCATATTAATGATTAAAAGGATTAACGTCTGAATGTAATATGAATGATAGAAAGTTGTGTAAATACACAAAAATATTAATTTCTTCACAACCTCTTTAATTCTCATCTTAATAAAATAACTTCCTTTTTCATGTGTGATTTATTAAATAATTGTTTCAACCAAACCTGAAGCTTTCTTCAGTAATATGTTTAATAGGTTGATCTGCATCTTATAAAAAATAAAATATACTATAATGAATGTTGCAACTTCAATAAAAATGGATGATAAAATATTACATAAATGTCATTAAAATATATTATGAATGTCAATTAATTCTGAATGAGTAAACTCCGAAAAGTTACTCCCCTCCAACATACAAATTAATTCTGTTTTAATAAATTAATTCATAAAAAGAACATAAAAAAAAGAAATAATGCATTTAATGCTTCTTAATAAGAATACCAAACTCTCCATACAATAGTGCCACCAACTGCAAGCATTACATTATTGCATCCATTGATTACAAAGGCTTCTACTTGGTGGAACTACTGTATGGAGAATTTGGTACTTATTAATAGCATGCGTCAGCATATGAAATGGTGATCATGTGATAATACTTCTTAGTTATTAATAAAAAAACTTTTAAAAAAAAATTATTGGTTGGATAGTTCATAAGTAAATTAGATGATAAACAGATAATATGGTAGGGATTGGATTTGTCATGAATACCCCATTTACATGTTGAAATCTTAACTCTTTTCTGAACATTAATAACATCATCTTGATTCACAGTGTGTTGTGCAACCAGCCATTAAATGCGAAAAAGCTAAGAATTTTAAATATTATTTTCAATTATATCATAATTATGAAACTTACTGTTTGGATCCCACTATTCAAAAAAATGAAATCTCAATTGTCATTTTCATTATCTTATACCATAATTTGTTTTCTTGATGTAAAATAATTATTATCATTGATCGGTTTTATGCCTAGTAATGTATTTTTTGTTCTCCAATTCTAGATTGATATTTATAATAGCCTTCTAAAGCATAATGTTGATGGACAAATAGTTTTTCTGACTACTATATTGACTGCATTGCAACAAACCTCATAGTAAGACCAAGAATTTCAACATACCCTTTTTAAAATATTGATCTTTAGAACTAGGACTGGCGTAAAGATGTATCTGTTATCAAAACTCTACGTTTTTAGAACAATTTACAACAGATAGGAGAAAGACGAAAAATTGTTCTTTTTTTTTTCTTAAATTATATTTCAATTTATTATTTAAATAAAACATAAGTTTAACTTCATGACTTTGCGAATAAAGATACTTATAGGATAAGAATCTTAAATCACTAGATTTCAATGATAACTGGTTATGGTGTCGCTACACCGAGAAGAGTTTTTTTATGTTCCCAAGAAAGAAAATACTTGGTTATTCTAATAATTTTGTGTTAAAACAAATATTTGTAAACTTTATAAACTAAGTTTTTTAATGGTATGCAAACTAATTTCTTCTGATCAAAAAGATGAGCATTTAATTTAAAAAGTAGTTCTGTACTTTGCCTTGGGAATTTCTTCCTAAGTACCTAACAATAATCATCAGCTCTTATTCTTCTTCTTTACTTTCTTTGCATTTATTCATATATTCATATATATTGCTTATAATAACTTCTTTCAGTGGAAGTTTGAGAAGGCTCTGATGAAGACTGCTGGACAGTCGAAACTGTCAGAAAAATAAAGAAGTTTTATTTTAAAAAATTTTTGCATTAAAGTGTATATGAAAGAAGTTATTATAAGCAATATTTATTAATAATCATCAGTGTAATATATCTTCATTGTCCTTGATAATATTTTTCCACCTTAAAAATATCTACATAAAAATGCAATGTGCATTACTTATATATTTAAAATTTTCAGAAAAAATGTCAAGTGAAAATCAAAATATTAAATCTTTGCTTCTCTTTTGCTTATCAATCTAGGTATCATGGTAAACAATGCTAATATTATGGATATATTATAAACAATATGATGATTTATTGCATTCTATTGATTGGTAAAACTTTAAAAGGGCAACTACTAGTTAAGGATAATTTTCGATGTTGTGATTTTTCAAAATGTTTATAAAGATGCTATTGAAACTCTATCAAAAAGCTTTTCAACTTCATTCAGCTTTTCTTAAAAATCTTTCATTTCTTGATGACTCTCATATTTGAAAGCCTACAAAATATCTTTTTAAAAGTCTTGGCATCATTGATCAAAGAAAATACATTTATCAAGTTTTTGAATCCTGTTTATATTTTACTCAGCTTCTTAACAAAGTTTTGAATAAATTTTACCTTAATATATAAAGGTCAAAAAACAAAAAAACTGTTCTCAACATTTTTCTTGCATGGAGGATATGATTTAAATTTTGGCTGATCCTTCTAACTGTGGTGTTTTTGTTTTTTTTTTTGTTGTTGTTGTTGTTTTTTTTTGGTTTTGTTGCTCTATTGACATAAAAATAAGAAAACTTAGTGTAGCAAATTCATCAAAACATCACTGTAGAACTCAGATATTTCATTTATACATCTGATGAGAAACCATATAATACTAAATTGTCCATTTACTTTACTATTATTATGGATGGAATGCTTTAGTTACTACTCTTTTTTACAGTTTCAATTGCCCCAGCAATCTTCTTCAGAACTTTAGATCTCCTAGCCTCAATTCTAAATTCAAAACCATCCTTTTTTATAGTTTACAGTTTCGATCTTCTTCAGTTTAAAATTTGAATTTAGAGTTGAGACTAGGAGATATAAAGTTCTGAAGAAGATTGCTAGGGCAATTGAAATTGTAAACTGTAAAAAAAGGGTGGTAATAAAGCATTGTGTAACAGTGGTAAAGTGAATGGACAAGTAAGTATTATGGTATACATTTGGCAATGCAATAAGAAAGAGTAGTCTTTTCTAATGAGAAACATAATTTAAAAACAACTTCTTGTTATTCATGATTATCATGTCTTGCAGTAGAACTAACAGAAGAAATTTTGTTTTAATTATTTGAAATAAGTGTTTTCTAAATACTTTTTATAGGAGTCAATGACAAGCAACATTTTATTTTCATGACCAAAAGCACTATGATTTAATAGATTAATAAAACATACATATGTTGGGGGGGGGGGAATCATTCTTGGAATAATATATGGGAGGGGGGGTTGTTGCCAATTTGCAATACATTTGGCCCATTCAACATGAACCTAAAAAAAATTATATCTGAATTTTTTCGATAAATTCAAATCATAAAAAAGCTAAAAATGTTTGTATGCACATTTACAAAATATTTGGGTGACCATTGGCTGACTATGGATCAACTATCCAAAAACATTGTTTTACAAATTTTCAAGTTTTATATTACCTGACTAAAACCCAGATCATGATGTAGCAGACAAAAGTACAAATCCATGTCATTAAGCTCTTTGAAATATATACAGTAAACACAATACTACACGATACACGAGAAATTAATGAACGTGTTTAAACAGTTTGTGATGCAGTAAATATCATCAACATTAATAGAATTCTGTTGGCGGGTTCGTAGACTTGTTAAATATTACAGATGAAGTATGAATGAGAAAAGAATTGCTCAAGAATGTGTGTATATTAATATTCTAAATCTTATAACTTTAAAGACTTAGAATAAAAGAAAGAAATAAGATTATTATTAATAATATTTAGATCTGTCAATCATTTGAAATGTTAATAGTTATGATAAAATGTAGGTCAGTCTCAATATAATTTTTAACAAAAAACACTTATTTATAATTGTTAATAAAGAAGAAGATATAAATTAATATTAAATTTATCGGCTTAACGTTTTCGAGGATCCATGCCTCATATCCATAGCCTTCATAAAATGTATAGTAAAATATATGCAAATATTCAAATAAGCTAGTATTCCATAGCCCATTTGTTCGAGATTTCGAAGCATCTTTCCTATTAATAGCACGGATGTTTCCATTAATGTAAAATGCCTCCTTTATTTTTCTTTTGTGATTGTTTGATTCTGAGCACAATATTATGGGATTGGAAGGTGTGAAGTTGTATCCAGATTGTTTAGCATGCTCCAAAAATACAGAGGTTGTGTTGCTGTTCCTCTGAGCTCTATTATACGTGTAAAGATGTTGAGCCAGTCTAGTGTTGATTGTAGCTTTTGATTCACCATAATATATAGCATGGCATCCGGCCTGAGGGCAGGCAATGGAGTACACCACGTGTGGGGTGAATGATCGATCAATGTGGTCTTTAGAGTTGTTAATCAATCTATTAGAATTAGGTGGAGTTCTAAATGCTATGTTCAATTTATCACTTTCGTTAGTTTGTTACATATTTTAGAAATGTAGGGGATTGTTATTCTTGGTAGGTTGGTGCGAGGTGCCTTATTGTTTATTGTATTATGAAATTTAGTGATTTTATTTTTAACAGATTTAAATTTGAGCCCTGCTGCTAATAGATCTTTAATATAGTTGTTTATGTTTTCTTTCCTGTCTGCCTCATATTTACATAAATAAAAGTTTCTGAACAAAAATGCATCAAGACCACCAAATTTATGCGATGCAGGTGAGTTAGAGTTAGGGTGGATACAGTTTTGAATTTCAAATGGTTTGACAATCATATTGTAATCTATTAAATGGCGATTTCTCGATAAAGAGAGGTCTAGATATTTAAGTTCTTTATTATTTTCATATGTGATGGTGAATGAAAGTTTGGTTGAGTTTTGTAGATCACGTTGTATGTTTAAAATATTATCTTTAGAGGTTATTATAAAAATATCATCTACATAGTGAACATATGTAAAGTCTTGGTTGCTATTGTGATATTTTGGAATGATTGATAGCTCGTATTTATTTCAATATATGCTAGATAGAATACCACTAATAGGAAGGCCCATAGGCCATCCATTTTGCATAGTGTACCACTTGTTTTTGAAGAGTGTGAATATGTGAAAATCAAGCCATGACAGGAAAGCAATAATGAATTTAACTCTTTCACTAGGGCAATGTGCTCGCAGTAGTTTTTTGGGTACTATTTGTATGGATGCTTTTCTATTAATTGATTCGTATAATTCCTTCACATTCATTGTAGCCATAATGGAAGTCTGAGAGATTTGAGTATTTTTAATTTTAGAAATAAATTGGAGAGAAGAATTTATCGTGTATACACCAAAATTAAGGTAATCTATAAGTAATTGATTGATTAGTTTGGCTGCTTCAAAATAATGCACACCACCAAAATCCATCATCAATCGTAGCGGTTCACCTGTTTTATGTAGTTTCAAATTGGCGAACATTCGAGGGGGGGTCTAGTGGCAGAGGGATAAAAGAAAAATAAAGGAGGCATTTTACATTAATGGAAACATCGATACTATTAATATAGAAAGACACTTGCTTCAAAATCTCAAAGAAATGGGCTACGTAATACTAGCTTATTTGAATATTTGCAAATATTTTACTATACATTTTATGAAGGCTATGAATATGAGGCATGGATCCTCGAAAACGTTAAGCCGATAAATTTAATATTAATTTATATCTTCTTCTTTATTAACAATTATAAATAAGTGTTTTTGTTACATAATATTGAGAAGTAAAACTATATTAATGTAATTTTTAAAATTATACAATAGAATATTATACATACAATTAGTGATCTTTCACTTACAAATGTAATAGAATAGTAGATTTTGTGAAGTATAATAAATCACTCATATCAGCACGTGCTTAGAAGACCATGAACCATTCAAACACTAAATAACATGGTGAGAACAATTGTATTCCATTAAACTAACCAATATTTGTTCTTTTCTCAGTTGAAAGTCTACCTTCTCATCACTACTTCAAATCATGCAGGCTTTAAGACAAAATTTAAGCCTTCGCAGAGATTCCAAATCACCCTCTAGGAATCAAATTGTTAATGTATTTCCATTCAACAGCTGGATTTCTATAACTTGACTATTCAGTTATCATTTGATTCACTTATATAATCTTCTCCAGCTTCTTGATAGCTACCGTTTGTTTTTTACTATCCAATTAAAATTGTTTTCTATAGATATGCTTTTAACTTGCGTATGTTATATACTTTATATAGATAGTAATATTAATAAATTATTTTTTATGATAACAATAAGCAATGGCGTAAAGTATAACGAAGATGGAATTAAAGATAAATGAACGAAATAGTTGATAATAAAATGTTTTTTGTTTTTTTCCGTTGTATTATTTATAATACGATAAGTATTAGAAATAAAAAATAAATATTTTTATGCATTATTCTGAGTAGGAGTTTTTATTTATATAGAATAGGTCAATATTATATTAAATAAATATGAACAACTAGTCAAAAAAGCAAACGTAAATATCGAAAAATAGGAAAAGATTTAACAAAAATAAATGGTTAAAAATAATCATTAGAAAAAAAATACAAAGAAATCAAAACAGAAAAATAAGTTTGATTAAGCAATTGCATTACAGAAATAGTTGTTAAAAATATTAATACTAGTCATGAGAGATAATTGTGAATAGAAGTTCTATAGATCTTAAATATTACGTAAAGAGCTGGAGGCTTTAAATTAATAATACCACGTGATTGTATTTAATAAAAATAGATAGATATACGAATATTATGTTTAAAGTTTATATTTGGATTTAAATTGATTTAATAATCTTCTACTTGATAAATAGTAGATAATTAATATATTTGTTTTATGAAGATTTTGACAAATGAATGAATGCAAAAAGAAATGGTACTTATAAATCAATAATTATAAATGTTTATTATTAAGGCAAAAGAAAGTTATTTTATTGTAACTAAATGAATATAAAGAACTTTGTAATTGTAGATATTCAGCTATGGTCAATATCTGGACTGTATAGTTAAAATGGCAAAAAATAAAAGGAACATTCAAAACTGTATTTATAGAAAGAGTTTTGATTCGAACTCAGACTTTCACACGACCCACTACTCTCAATGCCATCTCATATTGCTGACCTACCTGATCACACACATGTTGAAAAGATAAATAATCACCAATGTACGTATTTCATGCTAAACCAGCAATCATCAGTTGTTCTAGATTACTATCCTCACACATATATATAATCAGTTCTCAGCTTTATATTAAGATAGCCAATCTTCATACTTTAATGGACAGGCTTCAAACTATTTTAACTCACAACTCTTCAGCCTTCCATTTCATTGAAAATCTGAAGATGGAACGTTCAAAGCCCTTATTAGTGCCAAGGTTGTCATCAAAGTCTGAGTTCGAATCCCGCCTATATTACATATATAAATGCTGGTTTAAACCTGTACATTGTATTAATTTAGAAAGAGTTTTGATAAAAATATATTTCCATATAACCAACCAGGTTAAAAAGTTATTAATAAAATATTCTTCTCTTTTTTTTTTTTTTTTTTTGGTATTGTTATGCAGTTTTTCAGTGGGTGATTAATATTTAGTCATAAATAAGAGATGTATGGAGAGTTTTGCCTGTTTTAATAACAGTTATGTGCAAGCATAAGAAAAGAAATAGTGATCATGTGATGTTTAATGGTTTAAATAAGAGATCTCATAAGTAATCCATGATGGTTAAAAAAATTTACTTCCCAGAATAGTTTCTACATGTTAAACGTATATAAGGAAAACACATTCATTCTTTGTGAGATGGTGAATTTTATTTAATCATTTCTGTTTTGTTTGATAATCTTATTATTTACAATATCTACAAAGATTATATTGGAAATGGTGTATGTTTACTGAGTCAACCCCCTATCCATGAGATCTGATGATCTCAGAAAAATACATATACTGTATATAAAAAGATATTTTTTGGAAAAAGCCATAGAAAATGTGATCTATATTTTTGCATAGGCCACATATTATATCAAAACTTTATTCTAACAGTTTCGACTGTCCTGCAGTCATCATCAGAGCTACAATATCCAAATATATAATTATACAATTAATCCATTTTATACACATATTTATATATATATATAGTTAAACACACAATTAAAACTTACATCCTAACCTGATCATTATAAATAATAAAATAATATAAAATAAATATGAATAAAATTAATTAAGAGTAGAGTAATAAAATGAAAAATGATTATTTATAATCATCAGGTTAAGATGTATGTTTTAATTGTGTAGTTAATTATGTATATAAATATGCCGTATAAAATGGATTAATTGTATAATTATATATTTGGATATTGTAGCTCTGATGATGACTGCAGGACAGTCGAAACTGTAAGAATAAAGTTTTGATATAAAAAATAGTATTGTTGATATGTTTAAGAAAGTTGGAAATGGTATGATATGCAACATGATTTGTAAGTATTCTAATTTTATGCCTTGTAAAGAAGACTTTATTAAAATAAATTAAATATTGTATATTCAACTTTTAAGTTCTTGGATGCCATGTTAGGAAAAGTTTATAATAAATAATAAATATATTTTGAATCAAGCATAGTACTTTCGAAGCCTACTTATGACCTTATATTCATAGCACTGAGAATTAAGTGGGAGAGTGTTTATATATATCCACAAATTATATAGCTCATTTTTTCAATAGAGGGAAGTAGAATTCCTTCTTACTAATAGAGCTGAGATTGTTGACTATATGCCAGACTTATTTAATTTTGCGCTTGATATCATTTTGATCATTTTACACAATGTTGGCAATTATCCCACTTAACTCTCAGGACTATGAACATGGAGTCATAATTATAGGCCTTGGAAACACTAAGCACGATTCAAAATGTATTTATTATTTATTATAAACTTTTCTTAGCGTAGTGTCCAAGCAATTGAAAGTTGAATTTACAGTTGCATAAGAAAAGTTGCTACTTTAATGATTAAATATTGCATAGCATTTTTGATAAAAAATATAATTAAAATTTTTGTTAAACTATCAGTCTTGAATGTACTAAGAAATAATATGTTGGTTTAGCTTGGGTTATGAGATAGAAATGGCATTAAAAAGTATATACAAATACCATTGTTAAACAAAGCAAAACTCTCCATACAGTAGTGCCACCCTATGCCAACCAGAGTAATCAATGAATGCCAGAAGGCTTGTGCATAAAATCCCTATCTAATGCCTACTCATCCAATATCCCCAGACTAGTTTCTGGCTTGTGGCCATCATCAGTGAGGAGCTTTGGATCTGAGAGCACTGCACAATTTAAATGGAATATATTTTAAATTTTTAATCTGCATCAATTGTTCATTGTTTTTGATATAACTTTATCAATTGTAGTACATCCTCCCTTTAAATGTAACATACATTTGATAATATTAAAGCTCTTGTTAGTATTACTAAATGATATATAGAAAGATTCAAGATAAAATCACATTATAATTAATCTTTTTAGTATTAATTATTTATAAGGCTCCTTAATGCTATATTATAATTAATGCAGTAACAATTATTAATCCTATAGATTACTTTGTAAACTTGTATCTTGCTATTAATTAATGAGAAATTAACAAATGAGGGAACAAGAAACTCTAACACGGATAACACAAGAACTAATATAGATAACTGAGTTAATCTGGCAACCAAAGGATTAACAAAATGATTTAATAAGTGTAAACATAGTGCATAATAAAGTTTTGATAAAAAAAATTCATATGAAATGTTAAATTTATATATATATATATATATATATATATAAAGATAAACATAAATGTTGCAAAGAACTGCAGCTTGAAAACAATTACATTAAGGAATAAGTGAAATAAAGTTTATGGAAATATATATGACAAATAAATTGTACAAAAATTAAGTAAAAAATAAAAAGCTTTACTGATAGTGTATTTGTGTAAAAATAGGCACAAAGATAAAAATCTTCCAGAAAATTAAAAAAATAATAACTGTTAATTACAAGAATAAATACAGAACAGAAAGATGTTTTGAAAACAACTATCGATTATGGCTTTTAATAGATTATTGTTGATTATACAGATAGATAGATAAGTAGATAAATAAATATATGGATGTACCAAAAGCACAAACAGATGAATAATCATCTAATTAACAACATCCTAGTATATGAATAAGCAACTTTATATCTTTAAAAACTTTTGTTTAATACTGATTTTTAATATAGAGGTATAATTTGAAATCAATAAGAATGTAAAGCCATTTAGACAAAAAGAATAAAGAATATTGGAAATGATGATAAATGGCATGAAATGGTTTATATCTGCTTTATTTTGAAGAAAGTAAGTGATGAGAAAAAATGTAATCAATTATGCTTCTAGGATTAAATTGGAAATAATAAAAGCACAAGAAAACAGCAGTTTTAAAATGCAATATAGAAAGCCTAACATAAATGGAAATGAGAATAAAAAGATTACATAAAAAATATAAAAAGTAAATTGGTTAAAAAAAAAAGTAGATACTGATATAAAAGAATAGAAACAATTGAAATTTAGTTACATATTTAGATCCTTTTTTTTTTTTTTTTTACGTACTGCAAGAAATCACTAAAGGAACACAGAAAGAAAGAGAAAAGGTTTATTTAATGTTCTAGTTCTTCAAATAAATTAGTAAATGTTATTTAGATACTTTATATACATATATAAATAAATATTTATCTGAAAGATTATTATGGTGGCATTCAACTTGTAATTATATGTTGAACTATTTCCATCATCTAAAAATAATTGTTAAATGTCTTTAGAAAAATGTAAACATTATTTAAACATTTTGAATACAATCAACTGTTAGTAATAACACACAGATAAACATATAATACAATAATAATTAATAAAACAAGTTATAAATTTTGTAAATTGCTTTTAAGCTTGCATTTAAATGATCACTAGATGGAGCTTAGCAATAGCTCTAAACAAGCTTTATTTTTATAAGTGCCGAAAGAGAAAGAATTCAAAATCCCTATCGTTAACCCTACCTCCAGACTAATTGTTTTCAAGCTTATAGCTCACCTCAGTGAAGGGGTGTGTCTCTAGAAACTAGATCTAAAATACTAACTCAAAAGTCAGCACTTATAAAACATGTTTTTATCAATTTGAAAGTCTAAACCCATATAGCTATCTGGTTTGCAAAGCTGGATTTGAAGACATTTACTTGTCTGAAAAGTTCAGACTTTCAAATTGATAGAAACATGTTTTATAAGTGCTGACTTTTGAGTTAGTATTTTAGATCTAGTTTCTAGAAACCCACCCCTTCACTGAGGTGAGCCATAAGCTCGAAACCAATTGGTCTGAAGGTAGGGTTAACGATAAAGATTTTGAATTCTTTCTCTTTTGGCACTTATAAAAATAAAGCTTGTTTAGAGTTATTGGTAAGCTCCATCTAGTGATATAACACAATGTTTCAAGCATCATCACATGATCCCCCATTTCCTATGTTTACATAAGCTATTAAATGGTATTGGTGACTATGGTTTTAAAAAAACTAAAGATACCAAAATGTATAGATACTGATTTGGGTTCAGATCTATGTGACTATACAAGCAAATGAGCTTAGATTGAAAACATTATTGTGTTTTCATTGTGGGATCCTACCTTTATACTTAACTAAATAGATAAAAGATAGCTGCTGGAGGGTTGCATTAGATTCTAAGGTCTAGGTGCAATGCTCTGAGATCTAAGAATCCCTCACTTATTAAAGCCGCAAACTAGAAACTAGTCTAGTGATATTGGATGAGATGTTAGATATGGATTTTATGCACAAACCTTCTTGCACCCATTGATTAATAAGGCTTACACTGTATGTCACTACTGTATGAAGAGCTTGATACTGTCTTAATGTTTTAAGTAGTATTATTCTTCTCATTTTCAAGTGTTTCCGGCCTGTCCAATGGCATTACTAATATGAGGATTCAAAATTGGGATCTTTAAATCATGAATATCAAATTTTAAAGTGGTGCTCTAACCAAGTAAACTATTTCTTTGCCTGGTGGGTTAAAGCCTCGTCTTATATTTAGTATCCATAAATCCAGAGATCTTAGGTTCACTCTGCATGCCAACAACAACTAAAAAGATGATAAGAATAATATCACTTTAAACGTAATGTTATATACTAATCTGTCTGTTATTACTAACAACCCGAATGTATTTCAAAAGTTTAAATAATGTTTACATTTTTCTAAAATCATTTAACAATTATTTCTAAATGATAAAATATGCCAACATATAATTACAAATATATAAATGTGATTACAATTTTTATAAGCTATATGTATAAAAAGCCATAACCAACTTAACTTCGCAGGTAAAGACCTTGCCAGTATTTTTTCATAGCTTTTTTTTTTTTTGGTCATACATAATCTAGGAAATGTTTGAAATATTTTAAGTTATGCCCTTTTTAAAAAAAAAAAAAAGTTCCTTTATATCTATGTATAGTCAAAAATCACTTTATTAATTAGTCATTTCATACTTTCTGTCCAATATTTATAAATGTTTAATTAATAATATCATTTATGTTAATAAGATACCAAATCACTTCTTTACATATATATATATATATATCAGTATATAGTCATTTTCAGTTAACTTTTTTTCTACTTTTTTTAATGAAAATCTCTACTTCATATAAAATATAATCCTGTTTTTTTATAAATAATAAATTAAAGGAAGTAAACTTTATTGCTTAAAATTGTCTTAACCATATATAAATATATGATTAGTTTTAAACAGATTGTATCATTAAAAAAGACAAAAATATTTATAATATCAAAGTAGAGAAAGAATAACTGTGATAATGTATAGTATCAAGAAAACTGATATATATATATATTATCAAATCTTTGTACATTTGTGAAAGAAGATTGCTTAAATACAAAATTAAGAATTTCAATTAATATAAATAAAAATTAAATTCTACAAAAGCAAGCACTGCATTGTTAAAATATTATTTTATGTAACAATAAATACACACACATATAGTGATAGAATTTTATGGTGGTGATAAATATTTAACACATAGAAGGATATATCACCAAGCAATGGTTATATCACTGTAGCACTCCTAAAATTATATTTTCCACATTATACATAAAAATAATAGAATAATAATAACAAAATAAATATCAAATCTGATGAGATGATGAGATGTTCTTGAAGCCATATTTGAATTGATTTATATTTAGATTTACAAAGCAGTATTAATTTTTACTCATTTTAACTTGATAACTTCCAGATTCATTTGTTTACTTCTGAAAAAGCATAGTAGTTCTGCTATTTTCCTGTTATTGTAAGTGATATTAACATATGGTTTTTTAAACATGCAGTTTCTGCAAGACTGCTTTTATTGTTCTGCTAATTTTAAAAAAATCTGAAGGAGGCAGTATGTTTCAAACAGTGGGCTAAGATCTAATATCTTGACTCCATTGTTTATGACAGAAAAAAATGCCCATAAGGCATTCACTTTCTTCTGATCTAATAAAAGAAATATGAATTTTTGTTTGTTTATAAAATATTTTTGATTATGTTTATACCCTAATTAGTTGATATTTATTTAAACCTAAAAGAAATTAACATGTACTCTTTCAACTTATTAATTTTTAGAAATAAAAGTTAATAAATTTAGCTGTACATATAAACAAAGAGAATTAATCTATAATGATATTATCTGTCAGAATTGACATGGTAATAAAATATTTTCAAATATCGGATTAATTATAAAACAAATATCAAATTTTAAAGCAGAATGTGATAAGTTTGTTATAAATACACAACATTTCTTTTTTTTACTATTAAAAAAAACTTAAAACACAAATCCATTTATTTTCAGAAATTTTTTTTACAAAACCTTCATTGATGACATTTACAGTACATTGTTCTTATTTACGAGTCAGGTTTTAAATATTTATGGGTCAAAAGTGATTAATTAGAAAATTATTTATTTATAAAATTAAATTAAAAAAAACAAAACAAAGTTTTAGTATAAAATAAAGATTTTATACAGATGTAAAAGATTGTGCATTTTCAAAAACTCTCACCAGATGGAGCAAAAGAAAAATGTCAGAATATAAGAGGATTAACCCTCCTCTCTCTGGTGAGATTTTTTCTAAGCTTTCAATTTTTAATTTTAGTATTTAATAAATTAGACTTAATTTAACAAAAATTTACATTTTCAAATGAAATAAATTCATAAAAATCATATTGGAACTTTGAAAATATTTAAAAAATAAGATT
Organism: Epiperipatus broadwayi; assembly: GCA_028023455.1. Classification (NCBI taxonomy): domain Eukaryota; kingdom Metazoa; phylum Onychophora; class Udeonychophora; order Euonychophora; family Peripatidae; genus Epiperipatus; species Epiperipatus broadwayi. The sequence goes on along the minus strand of JAQFVV010012616.1, from coordinate 189,463 downwards.
ATAATGAAAACAATGAATTTTTTTGCCATTGAACAGCTTTAGTCAATGAAATCTTTTTTATTGAAATTTCTTCTACAAATATGAATGAATAAACACCAATCTCTGATAAATCAATCAAATTCTGCTTTAAAATGTAATTTTTCCATTATCAGAATATAATGATATATCATAATAGAGTATCGGAGATGATATATATTAGTGATCAGTTTGAAAAAGCATTCTTTAAAAAAATTTGTAGTTTGCTTTGTTAAGGTTACCCTAGAACTTATTATTTTCTATTTTGAAAAATAAAGCATATACATAAGAAATAAAAGTATAATCATGTGCACTTTTGATTTTTAATAATTATTACACAATTATTGTGCAAAACTAATCATGAATCTGAATAAACAGCATTAAAAAATCAAATTTTTTCATCATTCCTAAAATGTTCTCAAAATAATCTCACAAAGTATGTGAAAACTGATAGCAAAGATGTAATATTCATCAAACACATGGAGCAAGTCTAAAATACTTTAAAATAGTGAAATGTCTCGACAGATGGCTATACAAGTATTATTCACTACAACATTTTTTTTGGAATTCTCTAAACAAATTCCTTCACCTGGATAAAAGCAATGGTTAATAACTTTGCAAACAAACCACCAAATATTAAATATGGAGTGATAGAATTTTATAGTGCTGACTTAATATTCACTCTATTAGTTCTTATTGTTTTGATTTAGACATTTTTCACAGAAGCAAAACTCTCCATACAGTAGCACCACTCAGTGCAAGCCAGAGTAATCAATGGATGCGGGAAGTTTGTGCATAAAATCCCTATCTAGTGCCTACTCATTCAATATTCTCAAACTAGTTTTTAGCTTGTAGCTTTGAGTTCTTGGATCTGAGAGGACTGCCCCTAGATCTTAGGATCTAATGCAACTCCCCAGCAGCCACCATTTAAGTTTTTTTAGCCAACTATAAAGCTTTGAGTCCAAAATGAAAACACAATAATGTTTTTAATTTGAACTCAATAGCTTGAATAGTTATATAGATTGGAACTCAGTTCAGCATTCATACTTTTTGGTGTCTTTGGTTCTTTAAAAACCACAGTTACCATAATCCTATTGGGCAGCATTGGTATTAAACCATCAAACATCACATGATAACCATTCTTTATGCTGACACAAGCTGTTTTTCACAAAGGCAAAACTCTCCATAGAGTAAAAAATGGGGATCATGTCATATTTGATGGTTTAATACCAATTCTGCCCAATAGGATTATGGTGACTGTGATTATTAAAGAACCAAGATGCCAAAAAGTATGGATGCTGAACTGAGCTCTGATCTATACAACTATACAAGCTAATGAGCCTAGATAAAAAAACATTATTGTGTTCTAATTTTGCACTCAAAGCGTTATAGTTGGCTAAAAATGTAAAAGATGGTTGCTGGAGGGTTGTATTATATATTAAGATCTAGATGCACTGCTCTCAGATCCAAGGCTCCTCATTGATGAAAGCCACAAGCTAGAAACTAGTCTCAGTAAATTGGATGAGTAGGCACCAGAAAGACATTTTATGCACAAACCTTCTTGTATCCATTGATTACTTGGCTTGCACTGAGTTGGTGCTACTTGTGGAGAGAATTGCCTCTGTGAAAAAACAGCTTGTGTAAGCGTAAGGAATAGTGATCATGTGATGTTTGATGGTTATACTCATTTTTGTTAGGAGTGCTGAAATTTCTTGCCATTATATATTTATTTGGTGATTCTTGAATACACTTTTTGCAAAATATGTAATAATACAAAACTTATACTGTTCAAGTGAATATGAAAAAGTAAATATAATACAATAAGACACAGTTTCTGGCAGCAACCTGCTGAAAGCTAGTTCATTGCTCTCGGGTCTTATTGTATTATATTTACGTTTTCATATAATTGTATGATTATTTAATAATTTTGTTTGCAAGATTGTTAAAATGAGTAGAAACTAACAGACAATTTGAATGAAGCAGAAAGAATATCTTTACTAATTTGATATACTAATATTTATCATTATTCTAAACTATTATACAACAGACAAAAGTACACTCATTTTTATATATAGTATGGATGTCTGAGCTTGAAAAATTTACCATTATGACATATTACATATATTATTTTTTTATGCTTTATAGTTTTTGTTTCAGAATTCCTTCATTTTGACTCTTTTTACATGCAAGGCATCTTCAAGGATTTTAAATATACAGTCTATAATTAATATTTTAAATACAAGTATATTTTATATACCTGGAGTCTAGATGTAATATAAGAAATATGAACACAGATTTTCAAGCACCCTTCAACTGACACAAATGACCACACACATGTGAAAAGGATAATCTCCAATATACATATTTCATGGACAACCAGCACTCATCAGTTTGTTCCAGATCATCTGCCCCATACACATATATAATCATTTAGCTTTTTCACATGTGGTCATGTGTATCGGTTGTAAGAGATAGGGTGGATGACTGAAGGGAGCTTGAAAGTCTGGGTTCAAATCTCCTATACTACATCTAGACTCCAATTACATAAAATATACTGGTATTTGAAATATTACAAATTCAATGGAATGGATGACTGAAGAGTTGGAGGGTGGAGCATTAAAACAGTGAAAACATCAAAATCAGATTTTCATCAAACATTAATACAAATATTGTTTTTCTGAAGGTTTGTGATGATGGTGTTCTAGCTGTATTTTTATATTGGACTATTTCCATCATCTAATATGTGTGTTGAATGTCTTTAGAAAAGTTTAATTTTTAGTTAAATATTCCAAATGCATTCAACTGTTAGTAATATCACAGCAAACAAATGTTAATAATATCACAGCAAACAGGTTAGTATATGCACTAACTGTTAGTAATATCGCAGCAAACAGGTTAGTATATGCACAACATTTCAAGAGGTATTTTTCTCCCCTCTTCTTCAGGTGTTGCTGGCCTGACCAGTGACAGTACTAGCATGGGATTCGAACCTGGGTCCTTAGATTTTTGATTATTGAAATTTAAGGTAACGTTCTAACCAACTGAGCCATCCTGCCTGACCAGTGACAGTACTAGCATGGGATTCGAACCTGGGTCTTTAGATTTTTGATTATTAAAATTTAAGGTAACGCTCTAACCAACTGAGCCATCCTGACAGTACTAGCATAAGATTCGAACCTGGGTCTTTAGATTTTTGATTATTGAAATTTAAGGTAATGCTCTAACCAACTGAGCCATCCTGCGAATCCCATGCTAGTACTGTCACTGGTCAGGCCAGCAACACCTGAAGAAGAGGGGAGAAAATACCTCTCGAAACATTGTGCATATACTAACCTGTTTGCTGTGATATTACTAACAATTAGTGCATATACTAACCTGTTTGCTGTGATATTATTAACATTTGTTTGCTGTGATATAACTAACAGTTGGTGCATATACTAACCTGTTTGCTGTGATATTACTAACAGTTGAATGCATTTGGAATATTTAACTAAAAATTAAACTTTTCTAAAGACATTCAACACACATATTAGATGATGGAAATAGTCCAATATAAAAATACAATTAATACAAATACTATCTCATGCATTTATATTCTCAACACATTATAATGCTGCTGCTGTTTAAATTTGTTTATTTAATTATACAATAGCATATAAAAGCGATTTACCCGCTGATGAAGAAGCTGCAAAAACCAAAACAATTAAATAGGCTGAGTACTTTCGAGGTTTTCCCTCATATTCATGGCCAACATAAGTTATACAATGTATATTTAAAAATCCTTGATAATTAACTGCATGTAAAAAAGTGAAATCATAGAATTTAGGAATAAATACTATATAAATCATCAAAAATTTTCAGTGTTTTTTAATAATAGTAACTAAAAAGAGTAAATACAAAAGTAATAGTAACAATCATTGACAAATTAATTCTCTGCACATGTGTGGTATAGATTTAAACACTTTATAAATACTCTCCTTTCTATACACAAGATAAAGTATTTTAAAAAGATAGGATAAATTCATCCTATCTTTTTATCCTAAGTGTATATGTATAGACACATCTTAAGCATTTAGAAATGAGAGTGTGAAGATCTCAATTAATCACTTTTAATTTCACTTATTATGAATTAATGTTTGCAAATGTTTACAATTTGCTGGCCATCAATATTAGGTGTACTATTAAGCATCCTATCTCATGTTTAGAAAAGAGAATATTCCTAAAGTATTTAAATCAACACAGTATATGTATAGAGGAGTGATTCCCTAATGATTGTTACAAATTAAAAACACAGTGCTAGATAAATAAATGACTTGTTATATATGTTTAATATTACATCTAAATACGGGCATGCAGTAAATTGTAAAAATTTTGCAAATGTCAATCATTAAAACATAGCAAATGGAATTAAAAGTCATTAACTGAGATCTCATGCTGTCATTTCTAAATGCTTAAGATTTGCCTATATATGCCTAGATTAATAAGATAGGGTGGATCTATCCTATCTTTTCAAAAGACTTTATCTTGTGTTTAGAAAGGAGAGTATTCTTGGTGTTTAACTCTATGTCGTACATGCGTAGAGGAATGATTCTGTAATGATTGTTACAAATTAAAAAACATAGTATTATATAAATAAATAACTCATTATAAAAGTAGTAGTAACTAACATTAAAAATACCACTGAAATAGAAACAAGCCAATAGTTTGCAGCAACTGTAAAAGAAATAGAAATTCATTAAAATAGTTGTATATATATATATACTAATAGCTCTAAACAAGCTTTTTTATAATAAATGCTACAAAAAAATGCATTTGAAATCTTTATCTAGAATTGTTCCCATCCCCAGACCGGTTTCGAGCTGTGGCTCTCTTCAGTGAGGAGCTAGGACACCAGATTCAACATACTTACTCACTGAAGAGAGCCATAGCTTGGAAATGTGGATAATCCTAGATAAAGATTTTGAATGTGTTTTCTTGTAGCATTTATCATTTTAAAAAAGGCTTGTTTAGAGATATTAGCATGCTCTTAATTTTACATATTTGTAAATGCATATATAAAATGTTAAACTCACCCTCCCAAATGTTATGTTTTTCAATAACTCCCTCTGTGAAATAATTCTAAAGTCTGAAGATTTTGTACTTGAATTTTCAGCTAATGATATAGACTGGAATATTTTCATATATATGAAATAATGTTATCAACTCTTAATCTATTAAGTAATCAAAAGATCCAAACAAGCACACAGGCATGTAAAATTATGGTCTTAGAAGTTTCCATTTTATATCAGTCATATTCAGTAGACTATTTTTTTGTACTTAAATAGAATAAAAATCTGATATAAGTAATTTGTTAATTAATACTTTGTATTTCGTTTATTAATGTATAAATGTCACATAATTAAATGTGTTTATATTGTGTGCATGTGTGTGAATTAATGTATGAACATTACGAAGTATGTGATATATTATTTAATAATAATAATAATAATGATAAGTGGTTCAACATTAAATAATGATCAAATTATTGCTTCTATTATTATTAGTAGTAGTAATAGTAGTAGTAGTAGTAGTAGTAGTAGTAGTAGGAGGAGTAGTAGCAGGAATAGCAGTAGCAGCAGCAGTAGTGGTAGTAGTAGTAGTGGTGGTAATAGTAGTAGTAGTAGTAGAAGGAGGAGTAGCAGGAGTAGCAGCAGCAGTAGCAGAAGCAGTAGCAATAGTTGTAGTAGTAGTAGTGGTGGTAATAGTAGTAGTAGTAGTGGTAGTAGTAGTAGTAGAAGGAGGAGTAGCAGGAGTAGCAGTAGCAATAGCGGTGGTAGTAGTAGTAGTAGTGGTAATAGTAGTAGTAGTGGTAGTAGTAGTAGTGTTGTTGTTATTACTGTGATTGTCATTGTTATTGTTATTTTAATTATTATTACTACTACTATTATTATCTTTAAATAACTTATTTCATAAATGGGCAAATTTCTAAAATGAAATTGATATTTATATTATTATTAAGCCTCTTCTAGTTAGATCTATTTCATTATCAATATGATTCTTAGACATGATTAAAAATATTAAAATGTATTTTACAAGAATTTATTTGATAATCTGAATATAAATAATAAACAACACATAGCAATAGCTTTTATATATATACAATTTTATATACTCAAGTTCTTAAATAATAAATTCAGCAATTTCCTACAAATATAATAATCCATACAATGTGCCATTTGTATTTTTAAACTAAAATTAGTGGGCTTTTTAAAATTATTTGATTTTAAAGTGCAGACAGTTTCTGGATAAATCTATTTTACCAAGTAATAAATCATTATAGAGAATTCAGTCATAACCAAATGTTATGATATATATATGTTCAATAGATGGTGTTTTACCAAAAACACCGACAAAGCGTACATTTGTTTACATAAATGACAAAAGAGTCAGAATTCACTATCTCTTTCATTTTGCCCACCCTCAGATCAGCTGATTTCAAGCTAATTTGCTATCATCAGTGAAGGATAGAGCTAGAAACTAGATCTAAACACTGACTCCTGTTTATGCAAAAAGTCATTTATGTAAACAAACGTATGCTTGGTCAGTGTTTTTGGTAAAACGCCATCTATTGATCATAAATACAAGCGACAGCAAGTTAATGTGATTAAAACTTGTTTTTCTTTTTCATAAATGTACCTTTAAAGGTTTTTGCAATGATATATATTGTGGAGACTTTGACTATGTGGTGAAACTGAACTGAGGTCAGACCCATATAGCTATCTAGCTTGTTAGGCTGAGTTTGAAGACTTTACCAGTCTGAAAAATTTCATGCTTGCAAACTTTTTGCATAAACACTTGGAGTCAGTGTTTAGATCTAGTTTCTAGCTCTATCCTTCACTGATGATAGCAAATTAGCTTGAAATCAGCTGATCTGAGGGTGGGCAACTCTTTTGTCATATATGTAAACAAACGTACACTTGGTCGATGATTTTGGTAAAATGCCATCTATTGATCATAAATACAAGCGACAGCAAGTTAACATGATTAAAACTTGTTTTTGTTTTTCACACACACACACACACATATATATATATATATATTGGAACTAATATCAATGCATAACACTAGTACAGGACAAGATATATTAAATTGTGTTTTTGAACTTCACAAAAATACAATCTACCTCTATCAAAATTAACTACTGCAGCTATAGATGGAGTTCCTTCAATAACCAGAAAAAACAATGGATTCATGGCATTACTGAAAAAAAGTAAAATTTATGATTGATCCAAGATTCATCAAATGCATTGCATTATACATCAAGAAGTATTATGCATGAAGTTAATAAACATGGAAAATGTGTTGATATCTATCAAAAAAATCATCAATTTCATAACTTCTTGAAATTTAAAATAATGACAGTTCTCTGTTTTCTTAAATGAATTATACAGTGAATATTACAGTTTGTCCTACTCTACAGAGGTATATTGGTTATCCTGCTCAGAGAAGAAGAAATATATCAGTTTTTAATAACTAAAAATCAAGACCCAAGCCTGTATTTGACAGAGTATGGTTGCAATTTTTTTCTTTCATGGTTAATATAATAGAACACTTATATGATTTAAATTTAAAACTGCAAGAAAAAGATCAGATCATTACAAACCTGTGTGATCAAGTTAAAGTATCCAAATGTGTTTTCAGAACAGCAATTGAAAAATGATTTAATGCACTTTCTGACATGCAACATAAACAAATCAAGTTTGCGTAAAACTGTGCCATATCAAAAATACACAGAAAAAAAAGTTAAGCCTTAGAATTAAATTTGAAACAAGGTTTGCAGATTTTTAATTTTTGGAAAGCAAGTTTCCTTTGTTTTCTTCGATTTTTTTCAATAAATACAGAATGCGTAAGCTTGTGGTTAGGACCTGCAGAGGTCGCTACCTTCGCATTTTTAACCGCACAAGCTTTAGGTTTATTGCCTTAGTAAATATTACTTACCTAATCAAATTCAAATGAGGTAATTGAGATCCAATGCAATTCAATGTGGAGGCAAAATTTAGTGAAGTTGGCATGCCTTGATTTTACAAATATTTATCTGCAATTTGAAAATACTCGAAAATTCACATATGAAATTATTTCTATGTTTGGAAGTATTTATCGATGTAAGCAGTTATTTATAATTATGAAAGGAAATAAGTCTCCTGTCAGATACAGAATTATTAGACATTTATTTTGGGTCAGTTTTGAAAGTAATCATGGCAAAACAAGATTTCCCTTGAAGTATAGGAAAGACAGTAACAGAGATGCCAAGAATCAGGGGGGAAAATATTAATTTTATCATTGTTCTTATACTTTTTTATATACTATACTTTTCAAAATAAACCAAGTTTATATCAAATTGAAGTTTTGGGGGGGCTTTTTACACCTCACATAAACTTAAACCTTATTTATTTGGCCCATGTTAGCCATAGAATTGACATGCATGCAGATTGCCATATATATATATATATATATATGGCAATAAACAGACACTAGCTATATATGCAGATTGCCATATATATATATATATATATATATATTTAAACAGACACTAGCAAGGAAGAAATTTAAAATAACTAAGATATTATTCAAATTTTAAATTAAATGATCTAAATTTAAACTATAAAGGCAGAATGAACAATTGCTTCTTTTATCAATTTTTTTTAAAAATACACCTGTCCAATAATTCAATATATATAAAAAAATATCTGTGCACAATGTTTAATTGGAAACGTATATAAAGAATTATAATCATCTATATGCTGTTACCACAATTCAATTCAATTTCAAAGTACTTTTTAATTACTAAGCAACAAGTAGAAAAAGATGGTTCCCAACTCTCTCTCTAGCTTATCAATTATATAAAAACAACATATATTTAAACAACCACAACAAATGCAAACTATAAATTAACCTAGATGTCATTAAAACTCCAAATTTAATGGTCAAATTTAAACTACAAAATAGAATAAATAATTATTTCTTTTAGCATTGTTTTTAAACACACTACTACCCAATAATTTATACAATATACATATATGGTGAAATGTTTGAATTTAAACTCTGCATAAAATAATGTGCATACTATATGTATTCATTAAAACCAATCAACACTTACACAATCCCAATATCAATAACAATCTCAAACTGTTACACTTATATATATGTGTGTGTATGTGTGTGTTGAATTAAGTATTTTCATGGATTGTTATAATAAAAGAATGGATATAAGGATATTATATCCATGTAAACAGAGATAACTTTTGCCTTTTGATGTTGCCAGGAAACTATCTATTATAGTAATTGACAATCCTCCTGAAGCTAAAGAACTTTTTTCCATTATCCTACAATAGGTCTTTTGTTGGGATTTATTATATATATATATATATATATATATGTAATGATATTCTTATTTGATACCTGTATTTCTTTGAAGTTATATACATAATCTTGTAATTAAATATTTATATATACAGTAACATAAATATATATATAAAGTACAACTTTAAAAACTTTCATCCATCTAGAAGCACTTTTGACTAGCTTCATAGTCTTTGTCAACTAACACTTTAAAACACTTTAAAACATACTTTCAAAATGTTATGTTACTGTATTTAAAAATATTTAATTACAAGATTATATATATATATTGTAACCATCTGAGTTACATGGCACACAGCAACATAGTTGTATGGGTACATATATATATAAAATAAAGGAAAAGTAGAAATAAACACAGACATTAATTTTTGTAGATATTTTCTACATTTCACTTGGAATAATAATGACTGTAAAGGGTTAAATAGCACTGATTTAAAATAAAATTTTATTATAAATTAAACTTTTAAAAAGGTCTGAATAAATATAAATATTGTATTATTATTATTATTCTTATTTTGAAATTTAAAAACAAGTATGGTATTTTTGAAATTTTTTAATTAATTGAACAAAATTTTTATCTATTAGAAATCTCCTATGTGAAAATATGTATATCACACTTTGATAAAAATGTCAAGCTTGTTTTCAAAGGGATTAGAGAGATGAAAAACTCTGTTTTCAATCAAGGTGTTGTTATCACCTCAGATGATTCTATAAAAGGGCTGATAAAAATATCAGCTGCAGTCTGGATAGTAGTTTTTGTAAGAGTTGGTCAGCTGCAAAGTTGGTTATAATATTTTGTTGCAGCTTGTTGAAGTTTGCAGCAGTTGGTTTTAGCTGAACAGAGAAATGGCTGGCAGATTTATACAGAGCTCCCATGAGATGTAGCTGAAGTCAAGGCAGGAGATCCAGCAGCAATCTATTGATTCATGATAGTGGAGTTTGAATTCACTTGGGGGAAATGGGCCATCTTCCAATGGTAAAATTCATAGCTACAAATGTGGACAAAATAGTTTTCTGGCTTAAAACTCATCAATCCGACAGAAGGAAGATTACTGCAGACCAACTTACCTGGACTATATTTTACTGATAGACCAAAAACCAAGCTTACCAAGAGAAATCTTGAAGAAATTGGTATACATATGCCAATAATCATACCTGAATCATACTTTCCTGATACTAACAATTATCTGGATTATAACTTCCTGATTATGACTTTCCTGGACTGGTCTCCATCAAAAGAAACCATCAGTTGATGAAGAAATAGTTATATGTATGCTGCTGTGTCTATATGCAGAGAAGCACCAATAAACGTATACACAAGAGTGAGTTGTTCTAAAGTAATTCATTTAAAAATAAACACATATAGAACAATATTATTTTTAAGTCATTTAAAAATCTATATATTTTTAAAGATAATAAGTAAAGTTTGCTTGCATTGAATTAAAATCAAAAAGTCAAGAATTAACTTCTTGACCATATTTTTTTGTTTTAAAAAAGAAATCTAAAAACAGATTTTTATAATAATCAGTTAAAGACTGATTTTATTTTTTTGAAAAAAAAGAGAGATATTTTAAAATGTGTTGATAATTAATCAATCAACTGTCAAAAATTTGATAGTACTTATTTCAAAAGAAAAAAGACTATATTCAGCAAAGAGAATTAAATTGCAAAAATAATCTTTAATAATTCTATTGTGATAAATACAAATGTCATGTAGATAAATTAATATATCACATGTCTGTGCAAATTATATATATGTGTGTGTGTTTCAGTAAACCTAGTATGTAAAATGTATATCATTTAACTGAAAGTTTAATCATTTATTATATTTTTATATAACAAGATTTTGATAATTATTTTGTAACAAGTCAAATATTTCAGAAATTACACACACACATATGTGTGTGTATTTTTTTTATAGAACACATGAAAAATTTTAGTCATTTTTAAATTTTGTTAAATGTCAATTGAAATGTTTTCATTGTATATTATAAAATGTGATCTGGTACATATATATATATATATTTTTAAACCTATTAAGAAGTAATGTAATCAATGTAATAACTTGAAATTTGTATATTAATCTTGTAAATCACAATGTGATAACTTTTATTATTGTATATTATTCAAAATCAGAAGCCTGATTCTACAGACCTTAATATCATTTTTTTATTGTTAATAAACTTGTGTTCAATTATGAAAATTATTCCAGTGGTTCTAAATATTTTTAGAATATCTGTTTTCATCATTTCTTGGTCACCATTACAGTAATGAGCTTGTGTTCTTCTGAGCTAGATTCATGTATAATGGCTGATATATAAATGGGGATGTATTTTTAGTGCTTTAGAAGCATCCAGTGATGATCAATCATCATCATCTTGGTTGGTGCATAAGATTATATTCCTTAAAGCTCCTGCACTACATTTTATTTATTTTAGTCTATTAGAAATTAAGTTTATAGATGGTCAGTACATTAATGGTACTAGGTGGCCAGAGCATTGATGATGATTAGCATGTTTTAATGTCCCAGCATTATTGTTTTTCTGATTTTTTATTATTATGTATTCTGATGGATGAGCACCTAAGTAGTGCATCCAAATTAATATGTTTAAATAATTGTCCAAGCTGGCAATGGCTCAAGAGTTAGCCTGGTCTCCAGAAGACCCATTTCCAATCCAGTCACCAGATTGACTGTTGATTTATATTTTTTATTGTTCAAATCCAGTCACAAGATTGACTGTTGATTTACTGTATTGATTTCTTTTGATGGATCATTCATGATGATGAATGGTTGGTGTTTTGAATATTACTATTACTTACTTTTTGATAATGCTGGTTGATATATGATTAATTATGATTATAGTTGTTCTAAGGAGTTAACTGATTTAACCAGCTTATATCTCAGAGATTCTCTAATCTCATGCTCTTTTTAATATATAACATTACTTATATATTTTTTTATTATTAAACATTACTTTAATAATAAATACTTTGGATTATTAAATATTTCTTTAATATCATTATTTTACTTTATTATACTTTTGTAAATATTTCATTTTAAATTGATTGGGTATGATGATGATTTTCCCATCACCCCAGGTTTACATCTATTCAATACTCCATCCCGTTACTATATATATATGGAACATAAATCAGTCTTCAATAGTCCACTATATGTTTTCAAAACAGCACAGGAAACGACATTATTTATTCCTACCTTCCAAATCTTGAGAGATTTTTTTTTTCATAATTTATCTTTTGTATATATATATTGTAAATATCGATAAGTCGATATTATATTTTTAAATTATCATTTGTTATTAAAAAAAAAAAAATCTCTTTAAGTTGATGTTTACATATGAAATATTTAAATTTTTCTTTTATGTTTATTAAATATAGTTATTATTTGAAGTTATTGTTTTATTTATATATATTGATAGTACATCATAATAAACATTTAATTATTAAAATAAATAAGGACATATAAATTGTTAATTATAAAAAAATTATTTTATTTACAATGATTATTAAATGTAATAAATTATAATATATGTATATTTTTAAAGATATCAAATTTTCAATTTAATATTTTATATATATATATACTTGATATTTTATTTTTATTTTAATGTTAATTGTTTTAAAAGAGAACATATATAACATGAGTTTTAAAATAGCATCTGCTGGCGCATGGAACGATAGCAACAACAATAAAGGAAGCCATTATTTTGATATATTATTATTGGAATAGATATAGAACAAACAACTGAAAAATAAAGATTTTATTGTACTTTAGTTCTATAAAATTTACTATTCTTCAAAATACTGAAATAATATATATATTTTATGGTAAATACATAAATTATGGCAGGTTAATCAAGAATCGCAGCCAGGAGGCTGCATCATCGCTTTCATTTATTCCAAGGCAATTTTCAATGGAACAACTAAAAAAATTCAATGTATAAATTTCATCGCGTCTGGAGTTGAAACTAGATATAGCTATCTTAAATGTATAATCATCAATTTAATCATAATTTGGAAGTAATTGGAATTAACATGCTGGATTTAACATTTTAATTGGTTTATTTATTTTTTAAAAAGGAAGGAAATTTTAAAACGGATAAAATATGCATATATCTAAGGATTAACAATTTTCTTTAATATAATAATTTCTTCGCCTTTCGATAGAATGCATTCTAATAATCAAAAGTAAACGGATAAAAGAACTCATGGAATAAATTAACTTTTTGGAAAGGAAAATTAGCTAAATGAACTTTAAAAGGTATTTAATAATTTTATATATGTATGAGTAATATATAAATATATTTTTGAGATTGATATTTTTTTTTTATTTACTTTTATTTTTTTTTATTATAAAATACAACGTTTTATAAGTGGTCAATTTAAGCATCTTGTTTTATAATAATATTAAACGTATAACAGATGTTCAGACAATTATCTTAAATAATTTAAAAATCTTAAAATGTAATTTATAGGTTGAAGTTATATATGAATTGTTATATTTATATGATAATGGTTAGGCAAAAATATGTCTTTATATATTTAATCTATATATACTTATTACAAGTATATACATATAGTTATTCTTTGTATTTATATTTAAAACATCAATATTATTTAAAGTTGAACTATAACATAAAATAAAGGATGTACTATTTGTTTTTATAAATAATGCCTTTGTAATTATTTAAAAGAGCGATACTATATTATTCTTATTTTCTTTTAATGCCAAAGTTATTATGAAATTAATTGAATTTATAAATAATAAAAGATAATTTCATATTTCATTTATTATTTGGTTTGTAGGTCACTTACACATATTATTATTCATTTATATATTTAGAGGTACATAAATTTATATAGTTAGATGTGTATATTTGAATTTAGTAGAAGTCCCTTTGTTTCTAATATATATATTTGATTAGTTAGTCACATCATCTTTAAAAATAAATTATAAAGATAGATCTCATTGCTTTGCATGATTTTAGATTTGTTTTATATATAGCTAGCTGGAAGTGCATTTAAACAATTTATTTAAATATAACTGGAATAATTTCGTTTTTCTTCAATCTTTAATTTTAATGGAATACCTAATAGACGTTCCATTATATTTAGCTTATCCAATTGTAAGCTACCATATAGTTTCCATTACATTTGGCTTGCCCAATCGTGGGCTGCCTCATATACGTTCCATTACATTTGGCGCAACAACTAGGGCTCGAAATAAGCTAATTAGGGCTTGAAATACCCCACATACCTGAGAAATGTATAGTATATATATATATATTAATATGAGATGTATAGTTTAAAGAAAAAGAAACATTTTTGTATGTTTAATTTTTTTTTTTTATATAAATGGAAATATTTTAGCCTTATGTTTAGATGGTGATGGTTAATGTTATTGTATTATTTTTTAATGATGGTGTTAAAGTACGGTATAATAATTTTGTCCATATTTGGAAAGTTTATGTTGTAGAAAATCTATAATTTTGAAGGTTGGATGGGATATTTGATTGTTGGAGTTTGGTTGGTTCTGTTGCAAGTATTGATGTTGGATGGGGAATTTTTGTCATTGTCTTAGGGATGTAATGCATTCATGTCATTTGTGATTGATTGATCTCATTCATTGCTCCAACCCAAATTTTGATGTTTATTATTATTATTATTTATCATGAAGCAGCTAACAGTGGTCCTGCCATGATTTTATCTTTAAAACTCCAAAGAGAGTAAGGTATAATTATTTTGATATATGTATGATATTTGCCTCTAAGTCTCCTTAAGATGAGCAAGGAAATATTTTATAAGTAATAGCCCCTAAGACTTAAATATAAGCAGGGTAGTGTAATAGTGTTTTCAGAAAATTATTATGGGTTGTAGTAAATTGGATAGAATGAAATGTGATAATCATCTAAGTGTTCATGAAACATTGTATGCTTTGGGAATAATGATTGAATTCTTTTATCTACATCAGAGTTGTAAAGTGCTAATCAATCTTTTGATTGTCAGTATCTATCAGATCTTTGGAGGAATAGATAAGTATATAACATAAATATATAACACCAAACTTAGGGACTAGATTAATTGATTATTGCTTGTGACAAATAATCTATTACATTGATTATTAATTAAGGTTTGAAAACAAGTATAGTAATATTATATTTTCATTATAAATGACTTTTAAACATGAAGTTCAATTAGTGAATGTTTGTTGATAGTGGACTGCATTAGTACAATTTTATTAAAATAGTATTTCGGGCACAAAAGTTAATAATTAGTGAAGTGGATATTTTTTTTTATATATATATAAAATGTTATTAAGTTTTAAGGTCCAGAAAATTTATAGGTATCAATTTAGTAAGTTTATGCTTAACTACCATTATTTTGAATGAGAAAGTTGTCTCATTATATTATCAAATTAGTTATTTTAAGGCATGTGAACATTTAGTTGTATTTTTTTAAATATTTCAAGGTCATATTGAATTTGATATGAAGATTCCATATTTCAATATTGTGTAAGTGTAGAATATTTATTATCATTAAATATAAATGAATGTTATTTAGTGATATCAATTGTTACTCTCTTTCTATATATATTTTAGAGAAATTTGTTGATATTATGGTGATAGATGAGATTTTTTTTTTAAGCCAAGAAGTTCATGAGTTCAAATAAGTAAAATTTAAATTGTCAGATAGCTATTATGTATTATAAGATTAAAAAAAGGCTTGTATTTTTTTTTTTAGTTAAATAATTGCTTGTTGGAATAATGATTGGAGATGGTGAGCCCTTGATCTGTGATAATTACTATATAGAAATAAATATATATATATATCTTAGATTTTATTTTTTTTTTGAGTATATAATATTATAGTTCTAGTAATAATGGATAACAGTAGTGAAATGTCAGTTAGTGGTAATTTTGATATGGGGAATTTAATAGAGACACTGAAGGCTATGATGAAAACAAATTCTGATGAACTTTCCCAGAAGCTAGAATCTAGATTAAAAATAAATGCTGATGAACTTAGAGCTGAGATGAAAATAAACTCTAATGAATTAAAAGAAGATCTTAGAGCTGAGTTAAATACCAAATATGATAAACTAGAGACTAGTTTAAAAACAAATTCTGATGAACTTTCTCAGAAGCTAGAATCTAAATATGATGATCTTAGAGCTGAGATGAAAGTCAATTCTAATGAATTAAAAGCTCTGGTAGATAATAGTGTTAGAAGAGTAGAAATAAAATTTGATGAAAAGATGGAAAAATATAGAGAAGAGACAATAGTTGAAGCTAATTCTTTAAAAGCAAAAATTGAAGAAATAAATAATGAAATGAAGGAAGAAAATCAAGGAATTATGGCCAGATTAGAAGAATCTAAGAAAGAACATGGGGAATTTGAGGAAAAGATTATTAATAATAATAAAGTATTATGGGATAAGTTCCAAGCATTGAAAATTGATAATGAATCTTCATTTAAAAACCTATATACGACTATCTCTGCTGAAGTTAAAATTGCTGTGGGATTGCAGCAAGAGGAACAGTTGATTGATATTAATAAATTACAAGATATAAATGAACGTATTAATGTAGTAAATGAAGTTACTTCTAATCGTATACAAGAAATAGATGTTAAATTGGATCAAATTCAAGGAAAATTAAGACCCCTTTCAGAATATATAAATAATAATGAAATTGAAACCTGTAAAAATTATGAAATAGAGGTACGAAAGGATGTGGCAGAAATGGATGTAAAAATTGAACAAATAAAAATCATTACGTTAGAAAATTGTGAATATATAACAAATTTGCAAAAACAATGGAAAGAATATGAAATAAAGATAGATATAAATAAAATGAAAGATAATATTATAGACAGAGATTATCTTAAGGATGAGACATTTGTTAAGGAATTGATAAATAAAGAAAATTGTAAGTGTTGTTTAGATAAAGTTAATAATGGAACAAATTTAATAGAATCTAAAAAATCTTCTGATTTTCCACACCAAATATCTAGTGATTCATATATGAATCATAATGCTGCAAAGTTCATTAATGTTAAAGTTTTTAAAGGTGAGTATCATGAAAATCCTATGGAATACCTGAATACATTAGAAGAATTGTTTACACTTAGTATCCTGTCAGAGAAAGAAAAGTTGGCAATTGCTAGTAACCATTTATACGCTTCAGCTAAAGAATGGTGGAGATCTCTGTTTGAAAGGCCTCAAACTTATGGTGATTATCGTGAAGCAATAATGAATAACTTCTGGAATGAGGATAAACAAGATTTTATACGCCATAGACTTTCTCACGAAAAATATACTTCTCGTGATGGGAGTTATACTCAATTTTTTAGACATCAAGTGGCCAAATTCAAAACCCTAAATGCATTTCCATTATCCGAAACTCAGATTGTGCGGATTTTGCGTAGAAATTTACCAAGGCATATTGAACAAACATTGGTGGCTGCAGATCGACATACCGTTGAGGAAGTAGCAGATATCTTGGGAATATTAGAAACTAGTGATGGTATTTGTAATAAATCAACTGGAACTACAAGAGATAACTCTAATTATAATTTAGCAAATGTAAATTATCATGTACCAAGAAACCAATCTGCAGGTCGCATGCAAAGGTTTACCAGAAATTATCGCAATAATAGAAGACAAAATCCATACCGGGATCATGGAGGTTACAATAGAAATCATGAATATAGTCGTGATACTAATTTACAACCAGGGAGTTATCCATATGATACCACTAACACTGAGGTTAATACTCCAGCGACTGGATATTCAAATCATCCATCAAACTGAGTAGGGCCTCGTGGCAGTGTTCCTCACTGCGGGGACCAATGATTGATATGGAGAGGAACGATTTAATTATAGCTTTAAATTCAATAGAATTTGAAATGGAAGATTTTGGAGTAGAGGAAATAGAGAATCAATTTTTTTTTAGCAATTGTCCAGAAATTATGATCATGGTTGAAAAAATTGAAGTTAAAGCTTTAGTTGATACCGGTAGTCAGGCTTCTATCATTTCAGATGAATTGTTTCACCAATTTTTAGAAGTGGGTATAATTGTTCCATCCTTACCCATAAAACAATCCTTTCAGGTTACCTTAGCCAATGGGCGAAAAGCTAAATTAATTCCTCAACAAGTATGGTTAACAGTACAATTCAACTCAGTAAGCCAAGAACATGTTTTTTTGATAATGGCGGGATTAGTACATGCTGTGATCTTAGGATCAGATTTTCTTCAGATGCATGGTTGCATTATAGATTATATGGCAAAACAATTAATATGTAAAGGTGAAATTATTCATTTTAAGCAATATGTACTGCACCAATCTTTAAATTTAAGTTGCATAGAAACAATTACAACTGATCTTGATGTAAAATTAAAAATAAATGAATCAACTGGTTTAACTGATGAAATAAAGAAGGCCTTATCTTTAATATTATGTAATTATAAAAACGTTTTTTCAAAACAACCTGGAATCATCAAAGGGTATGTCCACCGGATACGATTGAATGATTTGGAACCCTTTCAGTGCAAATCCTACCCAATACCTTATCAATATAAAAAAGAAGTGGATAAGCAAATTAACCAAATGGTGGAATGGGGTGTTATCAAAAAATCTGCTTCAGCATTTAATAACCCTTTAGTTATTGTCAAAAAGAAGGATGGATCAGCTCGCATTTGTTTGGATGCCCGATTTTTAAATCGTAGGACAATTCCGGAACGTGATGTTCCTCCAATAGTACAGGAACTCTTAGCTCGTTTTGAAGGAAAAAAGATATTCACTACTGTAGATTTGACAGCCAGTTATTGGCAAATTTATTTACACCTAGAAGATCAAAAATATACTGCTTTCAAATATGAGGGACAATCTTATATGTTCCAAAGGATGCCATTCGGATTAGTTAATAGTGGGGCAAGTTTAATTCGTTGTTTAAATCAAGTTTTATCTACAGAAATTAAGAACATATTAGTGATGTATGTAGATGACATTGTTATTGCTTCACGGGATATGAATGAACATTTACAACATTTAAAAGCATTTCTTCAAGAATGTAAGAATAAAAACATCAAAATTAACCTAAAGAAAAGTACCTTTGCTACTGAAGAAATCATCTTTTTAGGGCATTTGGTAGGTGCAGCAGGAATTAAGCCTCATCCTGACAAAATTAAAGCTATAAAAAATTTTCCACAACCTGAAAATAAAAAGCAACTGCATTCATTCTTTGGATTATGCAATTTTTACCATCGCTTTTATAAAAATTTTGCTTTAGATACAATTCACATGTCACAATTGTTGAAAAAGGATATTAAATGGAAATGGTTAGATATTCATCAAGTAGAATTAGAGCATGTGAAAGCAAGATTTTTGGAAACAGTAATTTTACATTATCCAAATTTTCAACAGCCATTTTATGTTCAAACAGATAGCAGTGGGTATGGACTCGGAGTAGTGCTATTTCAAATGAGTGTAGAAGGTAAACCATTGATATTATATTTTTTAAGCCGTAGGTTAAAAGGGGCTGAAATGCATTATTCCACAACAGAGAAAGAAGCTCTGGCAGTAGTTTGGGCTTTCACTAAACTTAAGCAATTTTTGTTGGGATCCCAAGTGGTAGTAATAACAGACCATAAGAGTTTGGAATTTTTAAATAAGGGATATCTAAATAATGACCGCTTGGTGAGATGGAGTTTATTTTTGCAACAATTTAACTACACTGTGCAATACTGTCAAGGTAAAAATAATATAGTACCTGATATTCTTAGTCGAAACCCAATGGAATGCCCAGATCAACCTATGAATTATACAGGAAACTTAGTTTTGACAGCTATTACTTTAGCAATTGATGACTCTGTAGAAAAAGATTTAACCAATATTAGTGAACTTCAATTACAGGATCCTAAATTGGGGCCTATAATGTCCCAATTGAATGACAATACTATTACAATGGGAATGGCAGAGCCACTAACTAACGGAGAATTAATAAGGTATCAATTGTCAAAAGGTATATTAATGTATCAAGTAGATATTACAAATTCTGGATCATGGAAAGTTTATGTTCCTAGCAATATTAGGAAAAGACTTATAAATTATGTACATTGTCTGTGTGGACATTATGGTCCTAGAAAAATAGAATATGCTTTACGTAAATTATTTTATTGGCCTCGAATGTATACATCTATACTGGATACTTTACAATTGTGTGAAATTTGTCTTAAAACAAAGTATCTGAATAGGTCATATGCGGGAAAATGGCAGCCTATATTACCAAACAAGCCTAATGAAATTTTGGCCATTGATTTTTATGGTCCTTTACCCTCTTATCGGCAGTACAAATTTTTGTTAGTGACATATGATTTATTTACAAAAGATGTTACTGCTTATCCAGTGAGAAAAGCTGCAGCTAATGATGTCATCAAAGTAATGACAAACTTTCAATTCCCAATAGTTGGAAAACCAGAATCAATTTTGACCGATCATGCTACTTCATTTATGTCTGAAGAATGGAAAAATTGGTTATGTAGGCAAAACATTAAACCTGTACTGATTTCTATTCGTAACCCTCAATCTAACCCATGTGAGAGGGTTATGAGAGAATTAAGTCGGTTATTTAGGGTATATCTTGAAGGAAATCATCGTGGTTGGGTAAACCAATTAAAGCAGGTATTGTTATACATTAACATGACTAGAAATGAATCTACAGGTTTTACACCTATGCGGTTGCATTTTGGAAAGGAAGAGCAAAGTATAATTAAAACTTTATTACCTGTTATAGTGGAGGAGCCAGATCACAATAATGATGTCATTAAAGCTAAAGAAAATATGACAAAAATGGGAGACAAACGGGGATTACAAGGTCCACAGCATCCCAGTCAATTCAAGGAAGGAGATATGGTGTTAATTCGTACACCTCATATTAGTAATCCACAAGAACACAAATTTAAGAAATTTTTTAATATTTATGAAGGACCATATCGGATCGACAAAAAAATTGGAACAAATGCTTATGTGGTTCATATGCATAATGGTTCAAAGGGAACCTATAATGCTAGAAGTCTTCGGCCCATACATTATGATTAATTAATTAATTAGTTATTTGCAAAGATTTTTTTTTTTTCGGTGGATTAGAGGGTATTGTAAATATCGATAAGTCGATATTATATTTTTAAATTATCATTTGTTATTAAAAAAAAAAAAAATCTCTTTAAGTTGATGTTTACATATGAAATATTTAAATTTTTCTTTTATGTTTATTAAATATAGTTATTATTTGAAGTTATTGTTTTATTTATATATATTGATAGTACATCATAATAAACATTTAATTATTAAAATAAATAAGGACATATAAATTGTTAATTATAAAAAAATTATTTTATTTACAATGATTATTAAATGTAATAAATTATAATATATGTATATTTTTAAAGATATCAAATTTTCAATTTAATATTTTATATATATATATACTTGATATTTTATTTTTATTTTAATGTTAATTGTTTTAAAAGAGAACATATATAACATGAGTTTTAAAATAGCATCTGCTGGCGCATGGAACAATAGCAACAACAATAAAGGAAGCCATTATTATTATATATTATTATTGGAATAGATATAGAACAAACAACTGAAAAATAAAGATTTTATTGTACTTTAGTTCTATAAAATTTACTATTCTTCAAAATACTGAAATAATATATATATTTTATGGTAAATACATAAATTATGGCAGGTTAATCAAGAATCGCAGCCAGGAGGCTGCATCATCGCTTTCATTTATTCCAAGGCAATTTTCAATGGAACAACTAAAAAAATTCAATGTATAAATTTCATCGCGTCTGGAGTTGAAACTAGATATAGCTATCTTAAATGTATAATCATCAATTTAATCATAATTTGGAAGTAATTGGAATTAACATGCTGGATTTAACATTTTAATTGGTTTATTTATTTTTTAAAAAGGAAGGAAATTTTAAAACGGATAAAATATGCATATATCTAAGGATTAACAATTTTCTTTAATATAATAATTTCTTCGCCTTTCGATAGAATGCATTCTAATAATCAAAAGTAAACGGATAAAAGAACTCATGGAATAAATTAACTTTTTGGAAAGGAAAATTAGCTAAATGAACTTTAAAAGGTATTTAATAATTTTATATATGTATGAGTAATATATAAATATATTTTTGAGATTGATATATTTTTTTTTATTTACTTTTATTTTTTTTTTATTATAAAATACAACGTTTTATAAGTGGTCAATTTAAGCATCTTGTTTTATAATAATATTAAACGTATAACAGATGTTCAGACAATTATCTTAAATAATTTAAAAATCTTAAAATGTAATTTATAGGTTGAAGTTATATATGAATTGTTATATTTATATTATAATGGTTAGGCAAAAATATGTCTTTATATATTTAATCTATATATACTTATTACAAGTATATACATATAGTTATTCTTTGTATTTATATTTAAAACATCAATATTATTTAAAGTTGAACTATAACATAAAATAAAGGATGTACTATTTGTTTTTATAAATAATGCCTTTGTAATTATTTAAAAGAGCGATACTATATTATTCTTATTTTCTTTTAATGCCAAAGTTATTATGAAATTAATTGAATTTATAAATAATAAAAGATAATTTCATATTTCATTTATTATTTGGTTTGTAGGTCACTTACACATATTATTATTCATTTATATATTTAGAGGTACATAAATTTACATAGTTAGATGTGTATATTTGAATTTAGTAAAAGTCCCTTTGTTTCTGATATATATATTTGATTAGTTAGTCACATCAACCTTAAAAATAAATTATAAAGATAGGTCTCATTGCTTTACATGATTTTAGATTTGTTTTATGTATAGCTAGCTGGAAGGGCATTTAAACAATTTATTTAAATATAACTGGAATAATTTTGTTTTTCTTCATTCTTTAATTTTAATGGAATACCTAATAGACGTTCCATTATATTTGGCTTGTCCAATCGTAAGCTACCATATAGTTTCCATTACATTTGGCTTGCCCAATCGTGGGCTGCCTCATATACGTTCCATTACAATATATATATATGAGTAATTGGATGACTAGGTGGAAAAAAAAGTTAAGCTTTTTCATAACTTGATTTCAAACTTTAATTCAACCCTTAGATTATAGGATAAGAAATGTGTGTTAATTATTATATCATAAAAATGTTTTTACTTTATAAATATTACAACTCTGGATCTACATAATAGGAAACTTATGTAATTGCAAATAATAAAAAACTATCATGCACGTTTATCACTTCCTAAGTTTCATTCTTCATTGGTGGAAATACATGATTAAATACACATGCTAAAGAAATTTAAGTCTTCTCTGTATAAAAAAGATTTTAAAAACTCATCAATTTATCATTTTTTATATCTTTTTTAATTAGCCTATGGTAATATTTCTAGATGTTATTTTCAAAATATAATTAAAGTGTTGAACTCTAAGAAGGTTATGAAACATCTAAACACCAGGAGTGACAAGAGGACGTCTACAGGAAGATTTTAGTTTTCTGGGTAAAAAAGAACATTTAATATTCCTATTTCTCACATTTGTATTCTATTTTAATTCCAACATTAAATAATAAAAAAATCAGAATCAAGTATACATATATGCATATGAAGGGATTCGTGGCACAATAACATTGCATCTATTTGCTTTGCCTATAACCTGTTTCGAATTTGGCTTGAATAAACTTAAAAAATTTCTTTTAAATAATCTCATCATAGCCAATCAATAATAGTCTGTAAACAGATATTAAATGTTTTTAGCTTGAGAATAAAATAAGAAAACTTTCAAACATCACTATCTGACAATTGGAAAAGTTTAGTGAGATCATCTTCATTACTTCTATACACTGCAGTTCATTATTTAAAGGCTGTTACATATATATATTATAAATAGTACGGATAATATATTGAATAAACAGTGTCATTGTATTAATATTCACAATTTATGGAAAGTAGGTAATTCACGTGGGAACGTTATTGGTGTGAGAGTTTGATAATATTTAAATATTACCGTATTGCTACTTAAGATGGCGGAATACGCCGAAACTAGCTATAGCAAAGAATTTTAATCTTTAATTTTATATAGGCATTTTTTTAAAAAAATTTAAAAATTTGTAGTTTTTATTCTAGTGAATATTTTTAATATATATATATATTGCATCTCTGCCCTGCATGGATTAGCGCATTTGGTAGAGCGTCCGACGTGAGATCGATTGTGGCACTGAACATTTTATGAACTCCCAATAAAGCCATTTGTCTTTTTTTTTTCATCTCTGTTTTTAAAAAGTGGTACTTTTATTTATCAGTATCATCTATTACAGTGAATCTTAATTTATTTATTTAAATATATAAAAATAAGTATATATATTAATGAAAACAATATAATTAAAACAAAGACCCGAAAATATTATACAACTTAATCTTTTGAAAAATATAATCTTGCAAATTATATATATAATTCATGAAACGTCTTTAAAATTGCTGTAGATAAGCGAAATTTGTCTTCTTTTAATCAACATTAAGATTTATTATGAAATCAATTTGTCATGTTAAAATTATTTCAACCCCATCGAGATAGAATATGAAAATTTATTGTTCTTTCCCGTAATTAAAAAGCAATTATATTCCATATGAAAGAAAATTATGGCTTTACTTATAGTATTGAATAAAAAAATTAATTCTTAAGCATCATCCATAATTACATTAAAATGGAAGTTAATATTTTTATATTTGCTTTGTTGATGAGACTATTACAAGCTCACTAATTTTATTAAAGTCATTAACAGCATTCAACTTTATGACTTCTTAAAAGTAACTCAAGATAAAGAACAAAAAAAAATAAAATATCTATAACTAATAACTCTCAGATGATTTAAAATAAAAACTGCTTTTTCTTGATTACTTTATATTTTAAAAAAATGTCTTTATTTAAGATTCAGTCAGCTGCTTCTAATAAAAATTAAAAAAATAAAGTTTTTTTTATATTTAAAAGATAAAAAAGTAATAAATATTTTTAAATACAAACAATATAATTAATAATATAAATTTAATATACAATAACTTTTGAAAGTATAATCACAAAAAAAAAAAAAACAGCAACATTCGAATCAACAACTTTATAGGAATAACAAACCTTAGAAATCGAATGCATTGCGTAAATAATAATTAACTTGTATTAACATAGCAGCAAATTATTATTATTATAACTTGTATTAACATAGCAGCAGTCAAGCGTTGTTAGCCAAGAGGTCATCGCAGCCTTTTGCAAGCAAGTAGTTGGTTGCAGACAGTTGTGGGTTCGCCTCCCGGCCGATGCTATGACATATGAAAAAAAAAATTATAGCAGCAATACGTACCATAAATGATTAATGCATATTCATCTTTTACTTTATTTTTATGTGTCAAAGCATCAGCGGGGAAACCGCAAACCCGGCACAACTGCTTGTGAGGCAGCTGTGCTGACCACTCGACTACCAATGCTTCTTTTATTTTAATAAAGACTATTCAGAAAATGTTTAAGCTTTAATTTAAATAATAGTGAACCTTAAATGTGTATATATATATGTGTGTGTGTGTGTGTGTGTGTGTGTGTAATTGTCTGTCTATGACCTGATGTTCAGATCTAAATAAAACTAGAAACGTTTTCAGGTTCCAAAAAAGCAAAGACATCTTTATTGCAGAATAAAAAATGTACAATTAATTTTTAAAAATAATCTTAGAATATACTTTACATAAATAGAAATTAGACATATATTTTTTTTTATATACATAGTAGCAAAATGACAAAGAATGCTAAGTTTAAAATATTAAATTATAATTCTTGCTTAAGTGGTTAACAATTTGATATTTTCTTTAGTTCTATCTGGTTAGAGTTTTTGAAAATTTTCAACCTTAACTACTGTTTAAAAACTGTATTTTATACTAAAACTGAATAAGTGGGACTTGATTTCTTTTTGATTTAATTTTATAAATTAATAATATTCTAAAAAATCACATTTGATGTTTTGAAACATTTAAAAACTGACTTGTAAATTAAGCCATGTACCAAACACATCATCAACCAAGTTAATGTAAACACACTTTTGGAAAATGAATGAAATCTTTTTTATTTCAACTTTTTTAATATAAATGAACAAAGGCAGGTTTATGATAGATCCACTGAGTTCTGATTTAAAATCTGATGTTTTCTTTATAATAACCACAATATTTAAAAGATTATAACACTGTATCAATTTTGACAGATAATGATATAGTAGATGCTGTCATTTTTTCATTATGTTACAGTCAAGTTTATTAATTTTTATTTCTAAAAATAAAAAATAAATAAATAAATTGAAACTTCACAAGTGTATTTATATTTGTTTTAAATAACAATCAACCAATTAGTGTGTAAAAATAATCAAAAATATTTTATAAAGAAGCAAAAAGTCATATGTTATTTATACCAAAACTTTGCATGAAAACTTGAGCAGAAAAAAGTAAACACCCAGAAGACATATCAGCTGGATCTTTTCAGATTTTTCCAAATAAAACATCAATAACAAGAATTAAAAGGGGAAAATATATATTTTTTAAAATGCAGATTATAAAAACTTATGATAATATTAATACATTTTAAAACTGTGAAACAACAACACTTAAGAAATAGTCAAGGAACATTTTGTAATAATGAAGAGAGAAAGAAGATTAATAAAAAGCCCATAAAAATTGATAGAAAGTATATGAGTGCCTCAAACTTTTAGTTTTGATCACATAATATCAAAAGTGCTATGAAAACTGGAGAAAAATTGTTTATTACTGCTTAATGCATTTATATGAACAAAAATATTTCTTTAAATGGTTTTTTTTCTATTTTTTTGTTATTTACATTTTTATTTTATATAAATGATACTGAATTATCAAAATTATACTTTGTGTAGCATTTTATTTAACCCTAGGATAGAATAAACCTAGAATCAATGCCGCAGGTGGTATACAAGATGGCAGGCCATAAAGCAGGATGCACTGCAATATATTATGGTGAAACTTGAGCCACAGTCAGTAACAGATTGTTCAGCACAAGTATGCATATAACAGATTGCTAAACAAAAACGAAGGCAAATTCTATATTTGTTGATCATCAAATGTCAGTCAGTCATGTATTTGAACCCTCCAGAGCTGACATAGTGTGTACCAAGGGAAACAATGCAAAAGAAAAATCAAGGAGGCTTACTTCATAGCTAATGACATAAATGCTATAAATAGAAAAAACATGTGCTTTGCAATTTCAAAAAAATGAATGATCTGAGTTGTTTAGCATAAATTTGCATACAATGAGTTTAATACATATTAAGGCTATGAATATGGAGTAAACAAGCTCTGAAAGTGCTTAGCCAATATTAAAATTTAGAATTTAGTAATTTCGCCTTTATATGTTGAAGCATATTTTATTAATTAACACATTATTTTCTCAATGAATTATTCAGTTTTTAATTACAGAGTATTGCTAGAATTATTAACATCAGTGTTAGTTACCACAGAAAATAAAATTTATATTTTTTGCTAAAATTGTTTGCAAATTCTAAAAAAAATATTACTATCAGGAATATATATGTATTCAAGGTTCCAATTAAAATTGGGAAGGTGATATAAACAGACAAATTAAAAAACAGAGTAGGTTAAATAAAAATGTATAAAAAGAATTAGTATAAATCTCTATAAGTCATGGCTTTATAACTAATAATAAAGTTTTTATCTTCTCACAATGAAATATATAAAATTATTTAGAGATAGTGCATTTTATAATAAAAACAAGAAGAGACTATGCTTGAATATGTCAAAAAAATCTTCCACATGCACTGATAAATAATAAATATAGGGGATTTGAACACAGACTTTCAAGCACTTTTCAACTATCCACTCTATCTCATATCACTGATACACATGATCACACACATGTAGAAAAGATCAATAATCACCAATATACATATTTTGTGCTGAACCAGCACTCATCATTTGGTTCATATTATCATCTCTCACACATATATATAATCAGTACTCAGTTTATATTAAGATAGCAAATCTTTATACCTTTAATGGACAAGCTTCAATCTACTTCAACCTCCAACTCTTCAGCCATTCATACCATTGAAAATCTGAAGATGGAAAGCCCAAATTCCATGCTGATGCCAATATTGTTGTCATGCTCATGTTGACCTCAAGTCACTCTGACCACTCATGTACATTAATGTATTCATTTAAATACATAGAAGAAGGATGGGCAGGATGCAGGCTTGATGTATAATATGAAATATGTATATTGGTGATTATTGATCTGTTCTACATATGTGTAATCATGTGTAGCAGTGATATGAGATAGTGTGGATAGTTAAAAGGTGCTTGAAAATCTGAGTTCAAATTCCCTATTTTACAATTAGGCTCCAGGTATATGAAGAATGCCTGTCCCTCTTTTATTTGGATATGGTTTTGTACATGAAGGGTCAAAGTGACTTGAGGTCAGCATGGGCATGGCAACAATATTGGCATCAGCATGGGATTTGGGCTTTCCATCTTCAGATTTTCAATGGTATTAATGGCTGACAAGTTGGAGGTTGAAGTAGATTGAAGCATGTCCATTAAAGTATGAAGATTTTCTATCTTAATATAAACTGATCACTGATTATATATGGTGTGAGAGATGATAATCTGGACCAACTGATGAGTGCTGGTTCAGCACAAAATTGATCTTTTCTACATGTGTGTGATCATGTGTATCAGTGATATGAGATAATGTGGATAGTTGAAAAGACTGAATTCAAATCCCCTATATTTACAATTAGGCTCCAGGTATATGAAGGGTGCCTTATTTTAAATATTATGATAAATAATAGGCAAATATACCACTCTCATACATGATAGGGATTAGTTTATATTCACTTTTAACACATTGTGGAGAAGCGTAATCATAAATATATGGCCAAAGATGTTTTTATGATTACACCCCTCCTCAAGGTGTTAAAAATGGATGGAAACCAGTCCCTACTTTGCATGAGAGTGGTGTAGTGAAAATTACACTATGGAAATATTACTCATTAAGTGAATAATTTCTAGTCTAATAAATGTCTATAAAAATTATTATCTTCTGCAAACATTTTTCTAAATCTTCAGTGATAGACTATATATATAAGCAGAAGTCAACAAAAACATTAGGTATGCATCACACATGTTAATGCTTATATAGAGGCTAAACTCTCCATACAGTAGTGCTACTCAGTGTAAGCCGGAGTAATCAATGGAGGCAAGAAGGTTTAAACAGAAAATCCCTATAGAGATTTTATGCACATATGGGATTTTATGCACAAACCTTTTTGCATCCATTGATTATTCTGGCTTGCACGGAGTGATGCTATTGTATGGAGAGTTTAGCCCCTGTGTAAACAGCTTGTGTAAGCATAAAGAATGGTGATCATGTGACATTTATTGCTTAATGATTATAATAATATAGATGATTGAATGAAGTCTAAATAAACTTTATCATCTTCTTAACTCACTAATAATTATTATTAACATTTATAATTAAGTTAGCCATTTCATTCTCTTTCACTTCTTTTTATCTTACTATTTTAATTATTTAGGAACTCATGTCTTTGTAATCTCCACTACTTAATTATGACAATGTTTCATGTAATTATGCAAGTATTTCTTCATTTTTTAATTACATGTATAGAAATTTTAACTCCAATTATATATATATTGTTTTCATACTTCTTATTTTTTATCTTTTTCCCCTTTTATTTTATTATTTTTTAATTATAATGTCATTCTTATCTGTAAGTGCCTATAGATGATATGTATAAACTTAGTTAATTGTATTTATTGTTTGGACTATTTCCATCATCTAATATGAGTATTGAATGTCTTTAGAAAAATTTTATTTTATTTAAATATTCCAAATACATTCAACGGTTAGTATTTAGCACATGAAACAGGTTAGTAAATGCACAAAATTTCAAGAGGTATTATTCTCCCCTCTGCTTCAAGTGTTGCTGGCCTGGCTAGTGACAGTACTAGCATGGGAATTGAATCTGGACCCTTAGATTCTTGAGTTTTGAATTTTAAAGTAACACTCTAACCAACTGAGTCACCCTGCCAAAGGTATCAGTCAATAGAAATTTCATATACTTATTTATGAGGTCTTCCTCTTGATTTATCCACTTTTAAAATTTCAATACTCAATAATCTAAGGATCCAGACTTTATTTTCATGCTAATACTGTCTCTGGTCAGGCCAGCTATACCTGAAGAAGAGGGGAGAATACCTCTCAAAATGTTGTGCATATACTAACCTGTTTGATATGCTATTACCAACAGTTGAATCTATTTGGAATATTTAATTAAAGTTAAATTTTTCTAAAGACATATTAGATCATGGAAATAATCCAAACAATAAATACAACTAAAACACCATGTCACAAAACTTCAGGAAAACATTAATTTATAAATACCTCTTTTTCAATTAATCTTATTTCAAACAGTAATTTTTTTAATAATATTCTAATGATATTAAATTGTTATGATTTCTTTTACTCCACAGGTAGAAAACCCATTAAAGATCAAATCTCTATCATTATATAAAAATGATTCGATTGAGTCCAATCATATGTCTGACATAAAATGTAATTATAGAAATAATTATAGCTATTTATAAATTTTATTTTCAATATATAATGTTTATAAGATGCTGAAAATAGATTATACCATAAGATAGCAATTATCTAATATTTACTTTATCATCGTTAATATCACTTGTAAACAATGTGATTAATCTAATTTTAGAAAATATTTAAAAACAGCAAAAACAAGGAAAAAGTGAAAGAATAAAAGTTAGAAAACAAATTTAGACTAATAAGGTCTTGTTGACTAAAATACCTTTTAAAAGCCATTAACATAGTTTTACACTGATTATTCCTGTATATTTGAAGTTTAAAAAAATGTATGATAATTATAAAAGTCTAGAAAAATAAGATCGTTGTGATGTGACTAAATAGTGATGATATTAAAAAATGAAGTTTATCATTGCATTATGAAGTATTATTGATATATTTGCATAGTTATTATAGTCAAAATTTATATCAAGAATCATATAAAATGAAATAATTTCTACTATAAAAAAAAGTATTTGTTGATATGTAATAATTGTATATAGATATATATTAAAAAAAGAAAGAACTGAGAAGTTAAAATTATATACTAGATATATATCTTTAGACTCTCTAAATTTTGTTTCATTTATTGAATAAATACTAAAAATAAAATAATGTGCTTGTATATATTATTTAATGATATTTTTTCTTTATAAAAATATTTGAAAAATGTTTTGAATTATGTTTAAAAATAAGGATGTCTTAATAATAACAACTTTGTAAAAATAATTGATTTTATCAAAGTGGATTCGTGTGTTTCAATTACTGAGCATTAGATGGATTTTTTTTCTTTCATTTTTTTAAAAAAAAAAAAAGCGGGAAGAAATTGGCAAGGTTTTTTTTTTAATCTTTTTTGTTTGTGTGTCCATCGAAAGCAAAATATGTTTGTAATTCTTCATTTTATAAATTTTTCAAGCTATTAAAATATTTTTTTCTTTTATATAAAATATACATATAAATAATGGAATAATTTTATTTTAAAGCCTTTTAACCTTATTTTCAGTTTTCTATTATGACCCAGCATGCTTTATTGTCCACCCAATCAAAAAGGTGTTTTTGCTTGGTTGGAATCGGAAGGAAACCAAACCTATAATTTGAGCCCACAATTACTTGCAGCTAAAAATCTTTGAATTTTACAAAAATACTATAACACAGAAATATCCATTAGAACATTTTTATATGGTGGGCAGGAATGCAAATAGATGAGCTGAAAATTACTCGATTGAATTATAAGTAAAGAGTTGGTCAGGGTGATTATGGCTTGTGCTTTTACAATTTTTACTAGAGATCCGTTTATCTTTTAGAGGCTCAAAGCGAAAGTAGTTCAACTTTCTGTAAACTGAAAAATAGATTCTATAAAGCAGAGTTATTTCTTTATTCATAAATGTTACTTGTCAAATTTTTACTACAAGCACTTTGCTATTTTTGTTTCAAATGGAATGAAGTGTTGATTTTGTAATCCTTTCGCATAAGTCAAATATTGCACAGTATGAAAAAAATATAATGATTGCTAATGTTTTGTCAGTGCTAAAGTGAGGCGCGTGTATGTCCTGATAATTAAATATAAAGAGTGCGATTGCCAATATTTTTCGTGAAGAGGGATGCTGATTAGTGACCTTATGTGCAGCTTGTAATAGTCCTTGATGGAACAAGTACATTTCAAAATGGATTAAAATAATCATCAATACATTTTTTTAATTTCGTTTAAATTCGGTCTCTTTTCCAAAAGTTGACAGTCAGAGGAGAAATTTGCTTAGTAATTTTATCACACCTATTGCTATATTAAAAAGAAAAATCTAAATATTTTTTTCCACCTAATAATTATAGCAATTCATAAAATAAAATGGTAGAGGGGGAAATGTTTTCGAACTTATTTTTTCATCACTTGCAAAGTTTATATAAACTGTAAACTTTTCCCCTCCTACTCTTAAAATGCATAAAAAATTTAAATGATTTCATTATTGCTTCTTTTATTTGATATTTGAAAGTAATTTTAATGCAAACTTTTCCTTTCTCTGTGCATTAGTAAAAGTATATATATTTTAAAAAAATAAAAAGATTAATCCATATATGATTTAAAAAGTAAAAGCAAATAATATTTTAAAAACTCCTTTCTAGCATTCATCTGGAACCGCTAGGATATCACGCTAACAATCAGTAAATATTTTCATAACGTGCAATTTTATTTTTGACAAAGTGTTTGGTCAATATAATTATAGTTACTTCGTCACATTTTATTGTCATTTGTTTATTAGTTTGTTAACACTATTTTTTTAATATGTAAATAATATTTTCATTTCTATTATTTTTATGTTTTATATAAATAATGTTTTTGAAGTACAAATTCTAAAATTTTAAAATCATCAAATATTTAATTACCAGTAAAACAATTGTTGAATAAATATAAAATCGTTAAAACGGTTCCATTTTCGCATTCTTATTAAATACATATTACCTTTGTTTTAAATGTTATTTATAATGAATATGTAATTCCATGGGGAAAATACTATCTTATATACATCGCATGAATTCCCGTGTTGAAGCACTTTCATTCTATTATGAGTTGTTTAAGTATATAGACATTGTAAAAAGGAGAGAGATAGAACATGTTAGAGAAACAAATATACTTTCTGTAGTTTTAAACTTAATGTTTGCAAATGTGATTTTATTTCTTTATGTTTTTTTTTAATGTTTTTTATATTGTCTTTAATTTAGTTTTTAAAAAATTGACACAATTTTTATAAAAGAAAATAATATTTATATGACATTCTTATAAACTGTTATAATCGAGTATTATGAAAAGGTAAAATTGAAGTTCAAAATTTTTATAAAGCACTAAGCATATTTTCTGCAGATTACTTTCAGAATCATAGTATTGTTTAACGTTTATCAGTTAGAATTATGTCTATATATATATGGATATAGTTTGACAAGTAATTAGCTTTAATATGTAAACGTGGCATTTAAATGTTCCATTCTTTCAACAATGGAATTGTATTAAATCCTTTCTGTTAATAGAACATGAATCCTTTGCAATTTCCCAAGCCTCTTTATATTTTCTTTTTCTGTTGTCTCTTTCAGCACAGATTTAAAGTGTGGCCATAGTGAGCTCATGATCAAAAAATATTGAATTGTATTCATTATTCTGTTTGGCTCTCTTGTACAACTATGTGTGCTGAGAAATTCTCATGGCTCTATTTGCTCAAGATTCACCATAATATACAGAACTACAGGATGGGACACTGCTTGGTATTTTGTCTTTTGAATTGTTTAGTAAGTTATTTAGTGATGGAGGCAATCCAAACTTATTTTTTAAGTGTTTAGTGTGTTCGTGCATATATTCCTTAGATTTTTTGCAATCCTAGGAAAGTATGGCAGACTTATCCATGCTTTTGATGTATTATTTATGGTTTTTATTTGCATTGGTATAAAATTTTCCAATTGTCTTTACTAGCATGTTATGATTATATTTGAGACTTTTGATATCGTTGATGTAAGCATCAATGTTGTTCTTTCTATCCACCTAATACTTGCATAATTTTTTGTTTCTATACAAGAAACATTTGAAACCTGCAAGTTTGCTTTCTAAAGGGAGTCTTGTCTTGGGATGAACAGCTCCTATTTGGATAGGTTTTAAATTCATTTTAAAGTCAAGCTCATAATTGTTTTTCTGGATGTATATGTCCAGCAAATTAATCCTCTGATTTTTATCCTCAATTTCCATAGTTCGTTGTAGAAGCAATATTTTTTCAAGATTCAGGCATACATTGTTGATCTGATTTTCCGATTAATATATAAACATGTCATCAACATCATGTAAATGTCATTTGATGCAGGGTCTAAATATTTTGGTAAACTATTATTCTTATGAGAGCACAATGTTGCAAACTATTCCACTTAGTGGAAACCCCATAGGCCATCTGCTCTCCATTTTATAAAATTCTCTGTTGACTAATGCTACTATTTCCTTGTCAGTCCATTTTAACACTTCCATTATAAATTTTTTTTATTTTGGATTGTAGTTGATTTGCTGCAAAGTGACTTAAATTATGTTGGAAAGATCATGAGGCACAGAACCATAAAGTTATTTTATATCTAATGAGCCTAATCTGTGGTTTTTATGGATTTTTTTCCCCACACATTCAGAAGATGATTTTATTGTGTAGGTGCCAGAACCACTATCTTCAAGTAACCAATCTGCTATTTTCTTTTTTGCTTTATAGTAGTAAACCTAACTAAAATCTATCATCAGTCTAAGTGGCTGGCCATCTTTATGCAGTTTAATATTTGCAAACATGGTTGAGTGTGGCTGCTGACCGGTACATTAATAAATACTCGGACAATGTAAATGCTTTATTGCAGTATCTCCTCACAATTGTAGACCCAAATTTATCCTTTAAATATTTTGTATTGCAAATGTTTATACTTTTAAATGGTAAATTTGTGATTTGAAATTCATTTTTCATAATACTTGATTATAATGAGTTTATAAGAATTACATTATTGGGTAAAAAGAGAAGTAAACATTTAGAATTATTTATATAATATCTCTAGCCTA
Organism: Epiperipatus broadwayi; assembly: GCA_028023455.1. Taxonomy (NCBI): domain Eukaryota; kingdom Metazoa; phylum Onychophora; class Udeonychophora; order Euonychophora; family Peripatidae; genus Epiperipatus; species Epiperipatus broadwayi. The sequence continues at coordinate 153,707 of JAQFVV010012616.1, read as the reverse complement.
TATCTTTGATTAAAACTTTGGACCATCAAGATATAGACCCAGACATTATCATATTCTGAAGAGTTCTATTAAAATTTCATCAGCAGTGATCAGTTTAAGCCAATAAACATCACATGACCACCTCCTCTTATGCTTGGGTAGAACTGTTGTTAAAACAGGCAAAACTCACTATATATATTGCCACACACAGCAAGCTGGAGTAATCAATGGATGCCAGAAGGCTTGGGCATAAAATCTCCATCTAGTGCCTACTCACCCAATATCCACAGACTAGTTTCTGGCTTATGGCCTTTGTCAGTGAGGAGCCTTGGATCTGAGAGCACTGCATCTAGATCTTAGGATTATCCCCAGACTAGTTTCTGGCTTATGGCCTTCATCAGTGAGGAGCATTCTAGATGCAGTGCTCTCAGATCCAAGGCTCCTCACTGACGAAGGCCATAAGCCAGAAACTAGTCTGGGGATATTGGATGAGTAGGCACTAGATGGGGATTTTTCTAAGATCTACATGCAGTGCTCTCAGATCCAAGGCTCCTCACTGATGAAGGCCATATGCCAGAAACTAGTCTGGTGATATTGGATGAGTATGCACTAGATGGGGATTTTATGCACAAGCCTTCTGGCATCCATTGATTACTCTAGCTTGCTGTGTGTGGCAATATATATATATAGTGAGTTTTGCCTGTTTTAACAGTGATTAGATTACCAAAAAAGCACTAAGAAGATTAACATTGATAATGATGTACTACATAGTAGCTCTATATGTCCAAACAATTGTGCAGCAGTTTTACAAGAAGTATTCTGAGAATTAAAATGTGAAAATAAGAGGATAAAAATATGTAGAAATTATTTAAGTTATTTAGATCAAGATAACAAGCTGGATTTAAAAGTGGTTTTAGTACAGTAGATCATATCCAGGTATTGAGAGAAGTTATTGAAAGGACAAATGAATATGAGTTGCCATTATGCTTAGGATTTGTAGATTATGAAAAGGCATTTGATTCTATAAACATTTCTTCAGTGATTAAAGCATTGGATCATCAAGGTATAGCTCCAGGATATTGTCATATTTTAAAGAATATTTATAAAAATGCAACAGCAACAATTAGATTACATAATGATAGTAGGAAAGTCAACATTGAGAAGGGTCTAAGACAGGGTGACTCTATATCTCCAAAACGTTTTACAGCAGTGCTGCAAGAAGTATTTTGTGAATTAACATGGGAAGCTAAAGGAGTGAAAGTAAATGGAGATTATTTAAGTCATTTAGATTTTGCAGATGATGTAGTTGTTTTTGCAAATAATGCTTTAGAGTTACAGGAAATGTTGCAGGAGTTATCAGATGAAAGTCGGAAAGTAGGACTAAAGATAAATGTTAAAAAGACTGAAGTAATGTTTAATAGATTTTCTCAAAATATGAAAATAAAGATTGATTATGATGAATTAGAAGAAGATAGCAGATACAAATACCTTGGTCAGATTATTAATACAGATGGAAACATAATGGATGAAATTAATCATAGAATTAAACTTGGTTGGAGTGGTTTTGATAGAAATAATTTAATACTAAAAGGAAATATGCCTATGTGTTTGAAAAGGAAGGTTTTTAATAAATGTGTTTTGCCAGTGTTTACTTATGGATCTGAGACTTGGACACTTAATAGAAGAGCAATGCAGAGACTTCAAACCACTCAAAAAAGTATGGAGAGACGCATGTTGGGAGTAACAAGAAGAGATCAAAAATGCAATGTATGGGTAAGAGAACAAACAGGTGTTACTGATCTTCTTGAAAAAATTAAAAGACTGAAGTGGAGTTGGGCTAGACATATTGCTAGAAGAGATGGTAATAGATGGACAATTGAAATTTTAAATTGGATTCCAAGAGATTGTACAAGACCTAGAAAGAAACCACATTGTGAGATGGATGGATGAAATAAGAAAGTGTGCAGGGGTGATGTGGAGAAGAGAAGCTAAAGATCAGAAAAGATGGATTGAACTTGGAGAGACCTTCATCCTGCAGTGGATTGATAATAGTTGATGATGATGATGATGATAGTTATTTTTGAAAATAATGCTTTCTGATTAAGGATATGTTATAAAAATTATCAGATGAAAGAAAGTAAGATTAATGATAAATGCTAAAAATATTAAAATACTGTAATATTAATGGTTTATCACAGATGAAAATAAAGTGTGATATTCATGCATAGGAAGAAGCTACTTCACAAATATCTTAGTCAGATTACTAATACAGATGAACATGTAATGGATGAAATTAATCTAATTCAACTTTGGATGGAATATTTTTGATCAAAATTCTTAATTTTAAAAAGAATACCCTTAAATGTTTTACCAGGTCTTACATATAGATCTGAGAGTTGGACATTTGACAGAAGAATAATAAAGAGACTTCAGATGACTCAAAAAAATTGAAAATAAAGAACAAGAGATTGAAAGTTAAATATGTTGTTGAGAGAACAAACAGAAAATATCTCTGTATTATTGACATCTCTGAAAGAATTAGGCATCTGAAATGGATCAGCGCTAAACATATATTTAGAAAAAGGATAAATTAAAAGTCTTAAATAGGATATCAAGAGTCAAAATAAGAGTCATAGATCACATGATCCTATCTCTTAAGCTTGTAAGTTATAAAACAATGAGGATTGCCAATTCCTCTACAAGCTTTGTGATAAATGCTTAGCCAGAGCCAGCACTTAAAATATCTCTGTCAGGAACCCCTCCCCAAACCCCTGACCATGGTTTCGTGCTTTGGCACTTCTCAGAGAGATTGTTAAAGATCTAGAAAGAGATTGATGGATGAAATAAGAAAATTTGCTGAAGTAATGTGAAATAATGTAAAATGGCAAAATGAAGACTTAATAATTGATTAAATTTGAAGTTAGTCTTGAAAATACATAATGAGGTGATTCTCATTATGTTGATGGATGAAATAAGAAAATTTGCTGAAGTAATGTGAAATAATGTAAAATGGCAAAATGAAGACTTAATAATTGATTAAATTTGAAGTTAGTCTTGAAAATACATAATGAGGTGATTCTCATTATGTTTCCACAGTAGTTTTATATAATTAAAATTACTCACACTTAATGAGTAAAGTTTATACTTTTCTTCTTATCATCATCATCATCGAACATTATCAATCCACTGCAGGATGAAGGTCTCTCCAAGTTCAATCCATCTTCTTATACTCTAAATTTAGACTCACTTTTTTAATAATTTAAATAAGGTCTTTATTTTTTCTTATCTTTATTACCTTGTTTCTATTTTTATATTGCATTTTTTCTCTGTTATACATTCATTCTTTTAATGTATAGTTATTGTTATCTGTATTCAACAATGCAATGCAATGCTATTACAAAAAGTTGCATATAAGTGTAGCATTAAATAAAATCACTGTGTAAAAAATAAAACTACTTCATTATATTAGTTTCATACAACTACTGTGAAATCTTTCTTTTTACTCCCCTTAATGTGAAATGATTGAATAATATTAACAATGATTAAAGAATATTGATAAGGAATTAAAATTGAATATTTTGGTTATATATAAAACTAAATGCATATATATATATATGTGTGTGTGTGTGTGTGTGCGTTTCTTTCTTTCAGTACTTAATAATTTTTAGCCTCTAATTTAATCATTACCTATTCTACCAATAAAAAATGATAATGGTTTTATAATTCCTTGCATTTGTTGAACTGAGAAACTTTTTATATTTTGTCATATTTTTAAATACCATAAAATATATTTTCTATGCTTCTGTAACTAATAATCTTGTTGCACATTCTTTCACTGTACATGTATTTCATGATTCAACCTCTGATCATCAGATGAGCCAGTGTCATGAATGCTAATATATTGATAACTATATATATATATATAATAAAGAGTAGAAATGAGATAATATCCATGTAAATAGAAATAATCTTTAACCTTTGATGTTACCAAGAAATTATCAATTACTATTAAATGACAATCTCTGAGCTCAATTTTTATAAAGCCTATTATAGATCATTTGTTTGAGTTTTTGTTGAAGTAAAAGGGGTCCCTCTTTTACTTCAAACCCAAACTCTTATATGAATTTAAACCCAGAAAGCTATTTTTATAGGTGTGAGAATATGAAAAAATAGCACATTTCTTGACATTCTGTAAATAATATTTTTAACTTCTTCAGAAAGTTGTATATGTTGAATTAAATATTTTCATGGATTGTTATTATCTCCTCATTTCTATTCTTTATTATAATAACAATCCATGAAAATATTCAATTCAACATATTCAACTCTCTGGAGAAGTTTAAAATATTATTTGCAGTTTGTTAAGAAAGATGATATTTTTTCATATTCTAACACCTATAAAAATAGCGTTTAAATCCATATAAGAATTTGGGTTTGAAGTAACAGAGGGACCCCTTTTATTTTAACAAAAAAGCTATTATAGGCTTTATGAAAAAACTGGTTTGACCTCAGTGATTGTCAATTAACATTAAAAGTTGTTTCTATTTACATAGATATTATCTCCTCATTTCTATTCTTTATTATAATAATCCATAGAACTATTTAATTATATATATATATATATATGTGTGTGTGACTGATTCTAAAATATTGAATCTCTAAATTGAACATGTCATAGTTATGATATATAAATAGAAAACCAAACTATAGCTTTTGTGTGGAGGTTCTCATGTTTCCAAACTTCTGACTCATCTGCCAATTACTGTACATGTATTTTGAGGTGCAATCTATATATAAAATAATAAATCTCTAAATTAAACAGGTTATAATTATAACATATAAATAGAAAATCAAACTAGTTTTGTGGATATATTTTCATGTTTAAACCTCTGACTCATCTGTCAATTAGAATTTGAATTATGAAATACATGTTTAGTCAGCGGTTGGTCTGAAATATTATAACTGGATATAAAAAGCTTTCTAGAGCAGTGTACAGCAAAAATAAAATATCAGATTGATTATACATATATGAAATAAATCAATTGGATAATGCTAGCTGAAAATTCAAATATAGTAAAATCACTACACCCTAACAAATAGATAAAATTTAGCAGTGCTACCTGTAAAACAAACACAAAGATTGAATAAAATGGCATAGAAAAACCCTACTTTCTAGAAAAATGATACAAATATTAAAATTAATGTTAGTTTACATAGGAATTATGAAACTAAAATATATCAACAGCTAATAAATGAACATATTTCATATGTTTTCAAAGCACAATTTATCAATATTTAATATAATATATGTTTGTTTATTAACTATTAAGATCTGAACTAGTTTCACACTTCCTGTGTAAACTAGACTGAATATCAATATATGTACCATCTTTGCAGGAAATAGCAAAAGGTTATCTTTTACTTATACTGTTTTATTCCAACTGCATTTATTTCACAGGTAATACAACTGAATTTTGTCTATTCATTAGAAAGTAGTGATTTTATTATATTTGAATTTTTATCTCGCATTATACATTTATTTCTTATATAGTTGCATTTGGGAGTTTTTTAAAATGTAAAATGATTATTGATTATTTTTACTTTGAATATGTAACATGAAATATGTTCATTTTTAGCTATTAATCTTTGAGCTGATTTAGTTTCATGCTTCCTAGGTAAACTAGCCCAAATTCCAATATATATAGCATATCTCAAAAGGTACTAGAAACAAATAACAGATATCTTGGAATGTGTTATCATGAGTGAAAGAGAAAACTTTGTGTGTGTAAAAATAGATGGCCAATATATAAAGAACATTTTGTAAAATTTTGTAATGAATATTTTGTAAATAAATGTACATTTAACTTCGATTTCCCATTTTCCCTATGTATGGTGACCTGTGGGACACCCTGCATATATATATATATATGTTGAATTAAATATTTTCATGGATTGTTGTGATAAAGAATAGAGATGAGATCATATCCATGTAAACAGAGATAACTTTTAGCTTTTGATGTTGCCAAGAAACTATCAGTTACTACTAATTGACATTCCCTGAGGCTAAACAAGTTTTGACATTTAACTATAATAGCTCTTCTGTTAGTTTTTTGTTGAAATATTATATGTATCTATAAACAACAGGATTTTGCAAAACTGACAAATACATTATACTTGGAATGATAAACCCCTAAGCATTGCCCAGTATCAAAATCAATCACAATATGGATAAAAATGAATCCACTTTCATTTTTCATCCAAGTTCATATGAATCATAGATGAGAACAATTATTATTACAAGTGTGAATATCAAATTCAGCAAGAGTTATTGTATCTTCCTTTGAGCTGACATATTCAAATTTTACACAGTAGAGTTAATTACTACTCATTTTAATAACATTAGAAACAAACTACTACATATCATATATAAAATAATAAAAATTTACAGTACTGAAATAATAAATACTTGGAGTAAAAATCCTCCAGTAACATCTTAGTTAATTTGACATACATCTTTATAATTATCTTTATTCTAATATATGATCCATGTAAAGTTTGGACAATAAAATCAATCCATGATTTGTTTGTTCCAGAAAAAAATAGCTCCCCATTGCTTACTGATTTAATAAAAAAAAATTCTTACATATAACATAAAGCAAGTCTCGTTTCCTTTGATAGTCACATTTTTATAGTTAAAAACCAATTTATCTCGATGAAATATATGAAAACTAATTGCAAACAATTCCCTCCTGCTACAGTGGATTTATCAGTTATTTCTTCCTTTGATATAGAAAATAATTTACTCCATATTGAAATAAAAGCAGCAATGTCTTTTATAGGTAATATAACCAAGTTTTTAGAAATTAATGACAAACATATAAAATCTTTTGGTAATGCTAAAAGAAGATAGGGAGGGATTATCAAAAATACAAAATTTTACTAGAACCATATGAAAGATTTAGTCTCTTTTACATAGGATTAGCAATATTGTACATCAGATATCTAAAACTGAGATTAATAAAGCCAAAAAAAGCCATCAGTTACATATAAACTACAAGCTTCTCTTCTACAATGATTCTTTAATCATAACTTAACAAAACTAATAGATATTGATGAAATTCTGTGCAGTTTGGCATAGTTCATACAGTGTTTGACTTGGGAATGGTAAGTGCCGGGATTGTCTCTGGCACTCAAACTTTTTATGAATTCCAGTGCAGTAACATCTCTTTTTCATATTGATGAACATGAATTTCTTTACTATTTAAAACCATAAAACCCACAGAAACAGATTGAATACTTCGTGGGATTTTAAAAATTTAAGATCTGAAGTCAAATGCCAATAATTGAGAACCATTTATCTTCAAAACAGAATGAATTTAAGCTACAATAAAGATGGTAAAAAAGTTTGTGCTCAGAAATATTCATGAAATTTAAGAAGTGAAACCAACAGAATTAAACTGCTGTGTATTTTCAGCTTTAGAGTTCACCATTAGACAATTGTTCTATTTTTAAATGTCATAGCATCGGCCGGGACGCGAACCCGCAACCTGGGCAACTGCCTGCAAGTGCAAGGCAGTTACGCTGACCTCTCGACCACCAATGCAATTGTTCTAAACCATGTAAAAACATTTAACTTCAATTAAACAATATATGAAAGAATTTAAAACAATTATTTTCAGAAAAATAAAGGCAAAAATAGGCTATAGTATATGCCATTGCCATTAAATTCAGACTTTGCCTTTGTTTACAAAGTAGCACTGCTGAAAGAAATGTAGAGGTGAGGTGTGATGGATATTTTATAATTGAATTTTCAGGTATCACTATGCACTAATTCTATTTCTTATATATATATGTTTAGGAGATTTCAAAGTTGAAATAACTATTGGTCTTTCTTTATAGGCATAAATTAAACATGTTTGTTTATGAGCAAGTAAAGAAATCTCTGTTGATTTAATTTCACACTCCTTGTTTAAATAAGTCTGAATTTCAATTAATATAACAACTTTGTGGCATACAAGCAAGAGTAACCTCTTGCTTGTCCCATTAAATTCAGATTTTATCCTTGTTTTCAAAGTAGCTCTGCTGAAGGAATATATTTGATATATATATTATTAAAAGCCAGTCAACACTTAAACAATTCCAATAACAATCAACAATTTCAAACCGTTGTCAAGGCAACCTCCTTTTTAACAATATATATATATAATTACTAATGTTCAATAAATTTTACATTTAAAATAAACATCCCAACAATTTCGACCCTGGATCTGGTATTATAGCTTGATTAGACTTTCTAAAGAGTCATTCTATGTTAATTGGATAAATATTATATATCTTTTTTTAAAACAGCATGATGAGATCGTTCCTTTCGCTTTAATATATATTCATCCGAGAAAAAAAGATGTATTTTCAATCGAGCAATGTGATATATGCATGTAAAAAAGAAAAGTGTACATCAAGATTATTTATTTTTGTATGCACGTGTATATATATATAAACAAGAAACAGACAAAAAGTCATAAACATATATAACAAAATATTTCTTTATAAAAACCAACCTATATTATCACAAAAACCTTACTTTTTCAAATATATATAAGAACAAATATTTATTCTACTCTATCATAATTATTTATAGACATAGTATCGAGTTACTCTAAGTGCATATAAATAGTTACTGAATTCATATTAACCTCAACAACATTTGATCAAATGTTTATAAAAGTTTTTTTTCCAAAATTATGGATTCTTATTTGTTTCTAAAATGTTTTTGCAGCTGCGGATTTTCAGAAAATTTTATAGTAATCCAGTTGTACAAACAATGATTGCTTGTATTGGAGTACATCACTGCTTAGGGTTTTCGCTTTCTGTGAATTGTTGACAAAATAAAACAAAGTTGGATTATTGTAAATGTTTCAGTAACAAAACTTTAAAAATATATTTTATATTTCATTATTTTCAAAAAAAAAAAAAACCTACCCTGAAACTAATATTTACAAGTTTATATTAAATACTCTATTATTTATATAATGCAGACTACGGGATGCAATATTATAAAAAAGGAACAAATCTCCGGTCATGGCATGACGGGAGATTTGTTCCTTCTTTAGAAAATTATACATTTCTTTTTTATAATTTTTAATAATAATATTATGTATATGTTAGTGTCATCTCTGGCCTTGTCTTCAGAAGTGGACTAGTCCGGATTTCTTCCTTATCTAATGGGATTGAGCACTCATTGTTTGAGTCTGAAACATACAATTCAGACCAAATATAACAATTAGAATATTACGTTGTTCTCTACTTAAGACGTCTGATAACTATTCACCATATTCAAGCTCTTAACATATTTATCACCTTGACCACGAGCTAAGTTTAAAGTTGTAAGACTTTTGAAAATTTCGGAGAACTACCTCACTCAGCCAATATTAGTTAGTAAATGAATATTTTACTATTTATGTACTGAGAGTAAAAAGAGTTATGATAATCTAAGTTGTACATAATTTAAAGATGATTATGATGTGATGAATCTTTTACCCTATAAGAACTTCTATATGCACTGAATCAATGGTTTATCTTTACTGTTATGAAATTAGTATATAATACTTTATTAACACAACTTGTTCTAAAAAATAGAATAATAATGACCAGAATAGTTTTAATGCAGGTAAACTTTAAATTAATGTCAAAAAAATTTTTTTAAAAATATCAAAAAGATTATAGAACTCAATGCCACTCACTAAATCAAAATAACCAAATGATTTATTGCTTGGGAGTTTATAAGATGTTGCAGCATAAGAAATGACCGCTGTTAGAGATCCATGGGTCTTGAACATCAGGATTTGTCATGCTATCACTGCACCAAACCAAAGAAGACACTGCCATTTAACAAGAACTATAACACACAACTAAAAAATATCCATAAAAAATTATTCCAATAAAACTGGAAAATCACATCATTGCCTTCAGAATTTAAAAAAAAAAAGTTACTACTCCTGCTGCCTGAATATTTAAAATTTTTCTTAATCATATATAATATTAGTGAAGATTATTGATTACTGGCATACAAGATGGATTATGAAAGAGTTTAGTAATTTTTAAAAAATAATCCATTACTCACTATATATAATAATAAATAATCATAACTTTAAATATATGTAACTGAAATGGAAGCAACTACCTTCCACTGAGATATGTAATGTCAACAACTATGAAAAGGGAGAATCTTTTAACTCATAGATTGATATCATGCTGTTTTTTCTAGTTGTTGACATTACATAACTCAGTGGAAGATAGGTACCTTCACTTCAGTTGGTCACTATATATATATATATATATAAGGTGTGTGTGTGTGTAATTTTTTCTACTTGAGATGCGATGTGATTATTATGCAATAAGACACCATGATCAAACAATATTTATGATCCTCAATGGTTAGTTACCATTTTCTTAATGTAATTTACTTTATAATACTGATATTAAACAAGGCAAAACTCTCCATACAGTAGTGCCACCCTGAGCCAACCAGAGCGCTGCACCTAGATCTTAGTGCTCTCAGATCCAAGGCTCCTCACTGATGAAGGCTATAAGCCAGAAACTAGTCTGGGAATATTGGATGAGGAGGCACTAGATAGGGATTTTATGAACAAGCCTTCTGGCATCCATTGATTACTCTGGTTGGCACAGGGTGGCACTACTGTATGGAGAGTTTTGCCTTGTTTAATAACAATTATGTGCTAGTATAAGAGATGGTGATCATGTGATGTTTAGTGGTTTAATACTGATATTTAGAATCATGTCATACACTTCAATGAATCTTTTATATAATCTAGATGCACAACGCATACTAAATAAAATAAAAAAGATTGATTCTAGCAATACGCTAAATCAACACAGGCCAATATTGCCCTGTAACATGAATAAAGCAATAACAGAAAATATGAGGGTAACATAATGAAATTGATACCTATGAGCTTTTGCAGAAGTATATGAAATAAGCTAAAAGTCAAAGGTAATACATCCATTCTTGATGAAGTATTGCTCATAACAAAAGTGTTGCCATGATTTCACTTAATCTAAAGTAAGTGTTGGAGAGCAATGAATACTGTATATTGTTTCACTTTTTTAAAAAGAAAAAATAATCTATATTTAAGTGCATCAGCATAGAAATTTTTTTTAGGATCAATGTAATAAAATGACAATTTGAGAAATGATAGAACTAGATAAAAGAAGCATCATTTATTCATATATATTACTTTTTTATAAATCTCATATACACTCTAATGTAATTTTTATCATTTCTCCTAACAGTTTCGACTGTCCTGCAGTCTTCATCGGAGCTTTTTATAATCTTCCTCCTTTTTACATTTATATAGCGCTAATTCTGAAACCAAAATATGCAAACAAGATGTTTGGGAAAATAAAATATACAGGAATGATGAATCAACATTTTTCTATATTCAAATTATATTTTTGATAATGATTTTCTTTCATTTGCTTGACAATAAAATGATATCTAAAATGCTGGTTGTTTCTGCAAAATAATGTATCTAACTATGATTGGTAGCAATGTATGTTAATAAAATTCTTGAAAGTATTTTTGCTATAGTGGATAACAATGATGTTCCATGATAATGACCTTAGCCTTTCTATTGCCATTAATTTTATAAATTTGAGACATGTTTTATGTTTAAGTAATACAATATAATGCCTCAAAATATTTTTAAACAATTCTAAAAGTACCAAAATTAGAAACTTCTGTAGGTACCTCATGAGCACTAATGATCTATTGCTTGATTTAATTTCATAAAACTGTATAACTGCTCAAATCAAATTTTTTAAAGAAATGAGTATAACATTAGGTGCAGTTATATTTATTCTTGTATCATCAAAATATATTTTTCTTCTGGCAGAGACTATAAATATTCAAAATAAGAGTCATAGATCAATTTATAGATCACCTGACCCTATCTCTTAAGCTTGTAAGTTATAAACAGTGAGGATAGCCAATTCCTCTACAAGCTTTATGATAAATGCTTAGCCAGAGCCAGCACTTAAAATATCTCTGTCAGGAACCCCTCCCCAAACCCCTCCATGGTTTCATGCTTTGACACTCCTCAGAGAGGTGTCAGGGTAGGTTCAGACACTAGATCTAAAAATACCAACCCAAAGCCAAGCACTTATCTAAAAGTTATCTATTGAGTGGAAAATCTGAAATTTTCAGACATCTACATGTCTTCAAACCCAGCTATCCAATTCAAATAGCTACATGGTTTCTGACAGAGATATTTTAAGTGCTGGCTCTGGCTAAGCATTTATCATAAAGCTTGTAGAGGAATTGGCTATCCTCACTGTTTATAATTTTCTTCTGTTTATTTTTCTGAATTTAATATTGGAATACATGCACTAATAAAATGTGCACAGATACCAGTATGCAAACCAATTTCACAAATACAACTAGCAATAGTACCAGGGTCAATCCTGAGGCCTTCTGATTCTATGTCAGATGCTTTACCTATATGTTTACATCTTTTATCTATAAAAAAGTATTTGTATTCAAATCAAATATTACAGATTCAGTCTGTATTCTGCCCATCCCTCTTTTGTTTATTTAAATTGACAAGTTCCTATTCATGAGCATTCAGATTGACAAAGTTAACATGGGCATGATAATAATATTGGCATCAACAAGGGATTTGGGTATTCCAACATCAGATTTTTAATGGTATGGATAGCTGAAGAGTTGGAGGGGGAATAGTTTTAAAGCCTGTCTATTAAAGTTTGAAGATTTGTTATCTTAATATAAATCAAGCATTGATTATATATATATATATATTTGTGGGAGATGATGACCTGGATCAACTGATGAAAGTTCGTTCAGCATAAAATACTTATATTGGAGATCATTTATCTTTTTCACATGCATGAGATCATGTGTATTGGTGTTATGAGATAGAGCGGATAGCTGAAAGGAACTTGAAAGTCTGTTCAAATCCCTTATAATTATATCTAAACTTGAAGTATAATACTTGTATTCAAATATCTTTTATCTATGTAAATCTTTACCTTAAAATATATGTGTGCCAATAGATTACTTTAAAAAAATAGATTGCTTACCAGAACATAAAATAATAATAAAAATCATATTTTCATTGATCACTTTTATAATGCTATATTTTATTTTTACTTGATCAATCTTACAGTTTCAACTGATTAGCTGTCTTCTTCGAGGCTAAAATATATATGAAAATATACACATAGATTATATATACAATAGAAACCATATAGCCTATTATACATTAAATTCTCTTTTATATAATCATTATATTTATACTAAACATATACCCCTCAAATATCTACAATAAATCTTTGTCAATTTATAAAATTTATTTTTTCACATACTAATTTTATTATAACAACAGTAATATATCTAACTTCATAAACTTATAATTTTATTAATCTATTAACATTTTATTATAATTTGTTTTCTTTTTATATATTAAATTTATCTATATATTAAGTTTATTAAGTTAGATATATTATTTTGTTATAATAATATTATAACTTTATCTTTCTTATTGCATTGCCAAATCCATATAATATTAATTAGTATGTGAAAAAATAAATTATGTTAATTGATGTCTTACTGCCTTCAATATGCTTGTGATATAAAATATAAATATTTGAGGATACGTATTTAATGTAAATATGATAAATACATAAAAAAAGGATTCAGTGTATAGCAGGATACAATGTTTATATTTTTAGATCATCTATGTTTATATATTCAGGTGCACTTATATATTTTATCCCTGAAGAAGATCGATAGTCAGTAAAAATTGTAATATTGATTAAGTAAAAAGTAAAATATAGCATCAAATGAATCCATGTATAAAGAAGATATAGGTCTGAAGAACAAAATGCTTCATAAAGAATATAATATAGTCTAAGACTTTTAAGATTTGGGCCAATAATGTGTTTGCACTACAGGGTTTATAAACTATATTATGGTGATTCCAATAGTTTAATCATGTATACTCATTCCCTTCAAATAATTTGATCTGATTTTCAGAATTTAGAGCTTTCATAAGATGGAAATCAATTTTGTTTTAGAAAGTTTTCTATTGAGAGCAATATGGTATTAGAAGATCTAAATGCAGTCCTGAAGGTTTGTGATGATGGTGTTTTAGTTGCACTTATTCTTTGGACTATTTCTATGATCTAACATGAGTATTGAATGTCTTTAAAAAAAATTTAACTTTATTTAAATATTCCAAATATATTCAACTGTTAGTAATAGCACATCAAACAGGTCGGTATATGCACAATGTTTCGAGAGGTATTCTCCCCTCTTCTTCAGGTTTGCTGATCTGATCAGTAACAGTACTATCATGGGAATCGAATCTGGACTCTTAGATTCATGAGTATTGAAATTTTAAGGTAATGCTCTAACCAACTGAACCTTCCTGTCCATTATTAAAGACTATTTACACAAAGCACAGCAGAAAAATAACTGTTTGCATTGCCTTTTTAATACATATATGCTGTTTCAGTTAATTTTTAAGTGATAAGTTTACATTAAGTATACTACCTTGTTTGGTTAGATGCAGTTTATAAACAGCTGACTTGTGATTGGCCAATTATAAGATCAATTCTAATGCTTGAACTTTTTACTCATATGAGTTTTTTTTATTATTATTAAATAAAACTAATTTTATTTCTTGTTAAATAAATCTTAATTAAAATCCAAATTATAAATGTACTATTAAAAAAAATGATAATTTTTTGCATCATATTACTTTAATGATAGTCTTCACAGTCTCTTTTTTTAACATTATATAGTTTATTTTTTAAATTTTCATTCATTTTTTATTGCCAAAGTATGTTTGATTCAGCATACATTATTCCTGCCATTCTTTAAGCAATTGTTGGTTTTTTTAAAACAATAATTCATTACATAATTTGCATTATTTTTTTGCAATATGTTTATTTTTCTTTACATAGGTTAAAATTACTTAGCTTTAGTCTTATGTCATATTTTGACATTATTATATTTTCTTTTTTTTTTTTTACTTTTTTTTTTTTTTAAATGTCATAGCATCGGCCGGAATGCGAACCCGCAACCCGGGCAACTGTCTGCAAGTGCAAGCCAGTCGCGCTGACCTCTTGACCACCAATGCATTTTGTGACACCATTATCCAAATAAACATGGGTTATTTATCTTTCTTAAATGTAAATACGATCTTTTTATAAATTAATATTTTTTTTATATATTTCTCTAATAATGTAGTATATAACCATTTCTCTCACTTTTATTATATTTTTATTCCACCTTTATTCATTCTATTTAAAACGTTTTTCTTGATGTTGGAATAAAATGAATAGATTGCTTCTGTTTCTGAATTATTTCTATGGGATCAAAGTTTTTGAACTATAAGGATTTTTTTTATTTTAATAATTTTTTTTTCTTTTTTGGGTTTCTTTCAATTTTCTTTATTTTTTATTTAATTTCACTTTTCCAATTTGATCAAAATTGTGATTAGATCTTATATATGTGGCATATATTCTGTTATATCATTCCTCATCATGTGTAAATTTACATAATTATTCTAGTTATCTTTTCAACATGTGTGTGATCAGGTGGGTCAGCAATATGAGATGGCACGGAGAGTTGAGACATGTGAAAGTCTGAGTTTGAATCCCAGATATATAATTATTCTAGCTAAACTATCTTTTAATTTGTCTTTTGTGATTGTTGGATTATGTGATTGTTGGATTATGTATTTATTATTTTTCAAATAGTTTTTTTACAAAAATTTGTTTTCCACTCAATTTTTAACAATAATTTGTACTCTGCTCTTTTGTAATCAATTTACCATACAACTATAGTTTTTTCTCATTTCCCCATAATTTCAATAATTACCAGTTTGAAAAACATTAAAGTAAAAAAATTATAAATTTATAAGTTTGATTTAATAAATTTTATTGATACTCATCAATAGTGAACGGAATCATGTAACTTCGCCCAGTTGAATATTTCTTCATCTCATACAATTAGTGTTTCTTTAATAATTCCCTTAGTTATCTATTTATTTATTTTTGTTATTTATTTTTGCTGATGTTCTAATGTGTACATTTATTAAATTAAATTGTAGATATATGTGTATACATATACATATGTAAACATATTTGGAATAAAAACATTTCCAAGCACTATATTTAAATAATGTGTAAAGTCTCACAGCAGTAATGTTTAATTGCTATATTCACACACACACACACACACACACATATATATATATTGTTATAACAATATTACAATAGTTTTTAATTAATGGATATTTTATTTGTAATATAAAGTCTTTTTTGTGTATTACTTTGTTTATTAAATTTCCAATCATTCACCACTGTCAAGATTAAGGTCCTAATGAAGAACTATTATACCTTAATTAATAATGAGATTAAGATTAAGTATGAAGTAAAGAATAATCATTCTTATATACATGTGAGATGGTTGATTATTTAGAATAGGCAGATTAATAAAAAATTTATTTCTTTCAGTGTTACAATTAATTGATTTCAAGTTGATTTTAGAAAGAAGAGATGAAATAAGTGGCCCCACAAGTCTGGAATACATTGTGCTTCATCAGATTTATTTAAACCACTTGATCTTTTTAATATTTCAATAGATTCTCTCATAGTTCTCAAACCATATTTTTTAATCCACCTATTCTGAGTAATCAACCATCACACATATATAAGAATGATTATTCTTTACATCACACTCAATCTCATTACTACCTAAAATCTAATAGTTCGTCATTAAGACATTATTAAAAATAATGAATGATACTTCATTGAAATATCGGTAATTTAATAAACAAGATATCTCTCATCTCCAAACAGTTAAGATTGGCCCATATTTAAACGTTTGGGTTGAAAAGATAGATGGATTCATTTTATCTTTTCATAAAGACTTTATCTTGTGTTTGAGAATGAGAGTATTCATTTACGTGTAGTTTAAAATCTATAAAGCGCATGTGCATTAGCTTGATCGCTAATTTACAATTTCAATTTATTAACATAGTGCTATATAAATAAATACCTTATCATATAACCATGAAAATATTAAATATTATATAGAAAGAGAGAGTTTAGGATTACAGAAATATTTGGAACCAAATGACTACAGATATTGAAGTATAGTCTTAAATTGTATTTCAAATACTATATTATTTATAAAGTCTATAATATTCAAATATTCATGATATATACATATCACAAATTATGACAATTCCGTCTAAAAATTCAAATATTTCCATTTACAAAATACTACCTATTCCCAGCCATAACTATGTTCAATTTTTACTTTATTTTTACAATCAATTTATTTTCAAAGCTTAAAATTTTATAAATAAATCATCTAAATTTTTTTTTATCAAGTCCATTTTTGCATATTTCTACGTATTACTCTGAATCATAAACTATTCCATAAATTTAGTTTTTAACGAGAATTAAATAAATCATCTATTACATTTTCTTGCACAAATGTTCCTCTTTACTCCCTGATGGCATACGAATAATCATTTAAAAATACGTGAATTACCATTAATATATATGTATGTGTGGGTATAACCATGTGTATTATTGCTTAGGATATTATTGTGAGCTGAATTCAACAATTGTATTCAGTTGATCAAATATATATATATTTTACTCTCCTCAGATTATAATTAATTCATTAAATATTAGTTTCTAATAGCAATAATTTTCTACTGTATTAAATCACACAGGTTATCATTTCGTTATATGACCTAAGTATAAAATTGTGAGTTCTATCTTTAAGAAGTTTGATGGTATTGTTTATTTTTATTTTATAATTTATGACTTCGTTTTAATTATAATATACAAAGCTTTGTATAAATTATAAAAAAAATTGGGAATCTTAATACAGTAAAAGACTTTATTATTTTATGATGTGATTTCAAATTTGAAGTGGTATAAAAATTGTTAAAAACAAAACAAAGGCAATATATATCCGATGATAATGTAATACATATTACCTAATTACATTAACATTTTTTTGAACAGAGTACAAATGTTCATATATATATATTCATACATACATTGTACGTTAAAATTATAAAGTCTCATTCTTTTATAATAAAATTTAAAAGTCAATTAAGATGTAATATTCTTTAATTAATAACAGAAATGGAAAATAATGACAAATTATTAAAGAAATTATGATTAACACTGATGATTTTATTGTTCGATCAATAATATCTTTTCCCTAAAAACTCTATATAATCGCCAAATCTAATTTTTAGAAAAGGAAATTTACATTTGATTTTATATATAAATATTTTTTTTTACCTTCAAGTTACTGTTTCCATAACAACCGCTCTTGACAGCAGCCATGTTGTTTAGCTTACATTTGAAAAATCAGATTAATGTAATGGAGGGTGGCTATAAACACAAAATGAACATGACACATGGGAACCCAGAGGTCAGTAGCAAAGTCCCTACTTGGGAGATATTTCCATATAGGACCATTATGATGAATCAGGGCATTTGCTACTGCATTTCTGTTGCTGTCAATAGGTCACGCCATAGGCCTAATCAATATTGCCTTAAATAAAAAGCATACTGCTGCAGATATGTAATCCCATTTTTAACATTTCCCAAAACAACTCAATCCTATTTTAGACTTGCAAAATATAACTTGTATCAATCTAATGGTAAAAATTGACCTATGTTAAATGCCCTCTTAGGGAATATACCCTTACACTAATTTCTTAAAAGAATTGAAAAAGATGATAGTGAAAAAATCATTTAAAATGCCACTTAAGCTTTTTGAAAACCTCATAATCTTTAAAAGTTTAGGAAAAAAATAATTTCTGCTTTTAAATTGTGAAATGTAAAATGCAACGGCTAAATATTTAAAGTAACTTATATATATTCTTAAATTCTAAATACAATAAAAATCTGAAAAAAAAAAAATGGTATTATAGTTGGAAAATAAAAAATAAACTATTTTTATAAAATGTTATGTGTGTGTTTATGATGTATATTGTCCATCGTATAAATTACAGGTAAAACATATCTTCAACTATTAAAATAAGTAATAAATAATTAATTATACATTTAAAATTAATAAGACTTCAAAAAAATCTTTTTATAATTGCTATTACATCATAGTTTACTTTCCATAATAAATCATTGTACCATTTATTATATTTTACATCTTTAGCCAATAGTATTTATATTAATATATATAAATCTTTAAGCTTTCTATTGAAAAAAAAGCATATTAATTTTTTCAATTAAATTTATCTTTAAATCACATGATCACTATTTTTTATGCTAGCACATAATTGTTATTAAAACAGACAAAACTCTCCATACAGTAGTGCCACTCAGTGCCAGACAGAGTAATCAATCTCAGATCCAAAACCCCTCACTGACGAAGGCCACAAGCCAGAAACTAGCCTGGGGATATTGGATGAGTAGGCACTAGATGGGTATTATATGCACAAGCCTTCTGGCATCCATTGATTACTCTTGTTGGCGCTGAATGGCACTACTGTATGGAGAGTTTTGCCTGTTTTAAGATTATCTTTCTTACAATTGTTGATCCTGAAGACTAATTAAAGTTTAAGAGTATCTTAAAGTATTGATTTTTTAGAATAAATTATTAACTCTTTTTTTTCTTTGGCTATATGTTCTTCACGATTTCAATCCAAGGAATATCAAAATAGTATATGCTTGAACGCAGTGCTAGGAAAAGAAAATTTAAAGAGGCATGGTTTATCGCTAAAAACATTCAGGTGATAAACAAAAAACACTCTTATAAAGCCTTGTCCCAGAAGTGGAATATGTAAATTAAGAATTTACATATTAACCAGCAAATATTAGCATCATGTTTTCTTCAAATAATAATACCAGCTTAGTGATAAGTTTGAGCACTATGATTATGATCCCCCAGGTCGAAAGCACTGCTCAACTAATTATTTGTTAAACTGTCAGATAAATTATTAAGATAATATAATTTACTAATAAGAATAATCAAGTGATTCCAGAATGTGGCCAAAAGTATTTTAAGTCTCTCAAGCCAGCAATCATTTATCCATACCAAAATATGCCATCACATTTTCATTCTTTATTGCATGCACTGCAATTTGAATTCCAATCTTTCTCTTTTGCTAATTATTTATTACTTGTTTATGTTTGTTTTAAGACACTGTACAGAAGATTGGCTATCTTAATATAAGGCTGAGCACTGATTATATATTTATGTGTGTGGAGATAGTAATCTGAACCAACTGATGACTGCTGGTTTAACATGCAATACGTATATTGGTGATTATTTGTCTTTTCAACATGTGTTTGATCATGTGGATCGGCAATATGAGATGGCATGGAGAGTTGAGGGTCAGGTGAAAGTCTGGATTTGAATCCTTTATATTACATTATATATGTGCAGGTGTGTATAAGCCTGTACAATGTATTAATTTACATATTAAAAAAACATAGGGCGTTAAAGATCTGTCCATCTCTCGCATATGTATGTAAATGGATTCTCAGTACATGAGGGGTCAGAATGACTAAATGATCAACATGGATAGGATGACAACCTTAGCACTAACATGGGCTTTGAATGTTCCATCATCAGATTTTCAATGAAATGGATAGATGAAGAGTAGTTTGAAGCCTGTCCATTAAAGTATGAAGATTGACTATCTTAATATAAGGCTGAGCAATGATTATATATGTGTGTGAAGATAGTAATCTGGACCAACTGATGATTGCTGGTTTAGCATGAAATACATATATTGGTGATTATTTATCTTTTCAACATGTGTATAATCAGGTGGGTCGGTAATATGAGATGGTATGGAGAGTTGAGAGTCATGTAGTCTAGGTTTGTATCCCTTATATTATTATTTTTTTTGCTTTTGGAATTAGAACAACCATATTCATTTAAAAGTAAATATTAATGAATGAATGAATGAATGAATGAATGAATGAATGAATAAGTACTCTACTATCTACTTAACCTGTTTCCCAATTTTTCCATAAATGTATACTCCTTTTAAACCAATTTCTTATATAAACTATTGGTTGTTCTTTTAAATACCAATCAGTGCTTATTTTTATGTAAAAAGTAGAAATGAGGTAATGAGTTGGGAAAGGAAAATTACAACACTAAAAATTTTACAATATTCATAATACATAACTTTGCTTTTGAAATGTAGGATATCTCTTTCTTATTTTGTTCTGCAATTCCTCTAATTTTCTTGAACTTGAATTGAAAACTTCATCTTTTTCTACAATTACTGATTATTTTCCATGTACTCCCAAGGATAAGCATACCACACATTGGGAACTGATGATCTAAACAAAAATGTATGTAACTAAAATTTATTATCTAGCTACCTTACTATGGTGCTTTTTAATTATATAATTTATGCAAGCCCACATAGATACACATATATATGTATACTGCTGAGTCACTAATAAAACTTATAATAAATTCTAATATAAATTGCTTGTCACAAAAACACGTGAAGATAGTTGTACTGACCAAATTGAATTATATTTATATAGTTGTAATACCTGCATAATTTGATCTTACTTTTTGACCAAATTCTTTATCATATATATATAATAAAATATATTCTATTAGGGTATATAGACAATTATCAACTATTATGCTGGTAGAATATATTTCATTACATATTATCTATAGTATATACATATAATATAGTTAATATATATTGTAACAAAATAAATTTGTGAACAATGAAAGAATACCCTTAGTTCAATGACACCCTGTGAATTGTGTCACCATTTGTAAAAGAATAAAAATGAGGATATGCTCTTCTTTTAATGCCTCACAAATTTGGGAACCATTTGTACAACTATAACAACCATGGTAAATGAAAACTTTAATATAATCTGAATGAAATTATAGCTCAATTGTTAGTCACCATTTGCAACTGAACAAAAATATACTTAAGTTGAACATCATTTACAACAGAATAAAATTATGGGTCAGAGTGTATTCTGAATTATAGCCTAATTATTGATCAGCATTTGTAAGAATAAAATGTGAACCAAGGAAAAAACAATCCTAATTTAATAATGCCTATGAATTATAGTATCATTTGTAAGAGAATAAAAGTAATCAACTAAGCTAAAATGAATATCAGTCAATGAATGTTAATCTAGCCCTTAATTCAATAAAACATTAATAATAATCTTCATTGTAACCTCGTGAATTAAAATAACATTTAGAATAAACAGAAAACAAGCAAAATTATTATTCCAACCTATCCTAAAATATGAGCATTATTTGCAATAAGTTAAGGATAAAGCAATAAAACTAAATATCGCTATCTTATAAATAACAGTATATGCCTATTATATAGATCCCTTGTAATAGAATGAAAATAATGAGAAAAAATTAGCCAGATACAGTTTAATAGTCCTCATGAATCAACACACTGTTTGTAATAATACAAACTTTTACCAAAAATTAAACATTATATTTAAATGAAATAATTTTTGAATGAATGAAATAATAATTTTAATATATATTTCTTGTTAATAACTTCTCTCATATATACTTTAATGCAAAAAAAATAATTTAATAAAACTTCATTTTCCTGACAGTTTCGACTGTCCAGCAGTCTTCATCAGAGCTTTCTCAAACTTCCCCTGCCTTTTAAATTTAAAATTAAAAGGTAGAAGAAGTTTGAGAAAGCTCTGATGAAGACTGCTGGACAGTTGAAACTGTCAGGAAAATAAAGAAGTTTTATTAAAAAAAATTTTTTTGCATTAAAGTGTATATGAGAGAAGTTATTATAAGAAATATATATGAATATATGAAGAAATGCAAAGAAAGTAAAGGAGAAAAATAAGTGTATATAATTTTAATATATCCTATAAATCTAAAATATAATATCTAAATAAATAGATAACTCAATAATTGATTTCCAATTACAACTAAATAAAATAAAAATACTGCTAAGTCAACCTTGCTATTCCACTAATATCAATATACTCTTATTAACTAAGTCGATTATAATAAGACTAAATACTAAATAATAGTACAAATTAATTAATCTAACCTATCTTTCCACTTTAACCAACTTAAAATACTATAAAATAAAGTCATCTTATTGGATAATATTAAAATTAATATTACAGTCATATCAGTATATAAAATAAATGAAAGATTACTATTTGATGCTTATTCTAACACAATTGACAAATCGTATCCATTTAATCTTCACTTTAATAAAACTAAGTTATTAAAACTGTAGACTATGACTGTCAAAACATGTGAAAAATTATTAGATTCATTATAATCAAATATATGTAAATAATATTTTTATAAAGCGCAGATGGTATTGAAAATTAAATTGAGAGAGTGCAAACTTCTCAAGTGCTTGTGACTATTAGTAACCAGTCAGATCTTAAGCACTGGGACAGGGAATTTAACAAGAAAAGAGTGGATTCCACTCTCTTCTTTACTTGTCTTTCTATATCTTAGAGCATGAATCTTAAATATCATCACACTTAATTGACCGAGTTCAAATTATAAACATACAGTGTGAAATCTTTCGATTTGGATATATAGAAAGACAAGTAAAGAAGAGAGTGGAATCCACTCTTTTCTTGTTAAATTCCCTGTCCCAGTGCTTAAGATCTGATTGGTTACTAATAGTCACAACCGCTTGAGAAGTTTGCACTCTCTCAATTTAATTTTCAATACTGTCTGCGCTTTATAAAAATATTATTTATATAATCAAATATTAAAATCTAATATTTAAACTAAATTTACAATCAACATTAATGAACTTTAAATATAATTAAAGCAAATCACTAATTTATAATAAAATATATTAGAATTACTAGCTCTATAACTGAATGAGATTATGATCTGTATGACTATATATTGACTTAATATAATATTCACCTTAATCAATAATGATTTAAAATAAAATATGTAAACATTGAATTGCAATTATCTTTACTTAGCTGCAATAATCATCACATTTGTACACTTATCAATAAACAATTCAATTCATATATAATTTTTACCTGAATATAACTATTACTTATTACTAACAAAATAATTACTGCAAGCTTCTAACTACTTATTAAATATTTCAGAGTATCAAATCAATAAATTTATTACTGTATAAAAATCTATACCTGGTCAGATAATAATCATGAAATTCAATTCAAAGAAAATGATATGTAATTATACTTTCTTACATACCCTGTGGTTTGTTTTCTGAATTATGTAGTATAATCAATTAGTGAATATCATCTCATCCAAAAATGATTAACCAATAAAATTGCATA
Source organism: Epiperipatus broadwayi (assembly GCA_028023455.1). Taxonomy (NCBI): domain Eukaryota; kingdom Metazoa; phylum Onychophora; class Udeonychophora; order Euonychophora; family Peripatidae; genus Epiperipatus; species Epiperipatus broadwayi. The sequence continues at coordinate 129,350 of JAQFVV010012616.1, read as the reverse complement.
GTAATTTTGAATAACAAGCAAGCAAATTTTTTTGTTTTAAATTAATTCAAAATTTATTAAATGAATATAAATTAAAATCCAATATATATATATGGTAATGGTGTCCATAAATGCCATTACATCAGTTAATAGAAAAAATAAAAAGAATGATAAATAAAATCTCTCTCAAGCAAAATTATAAAAAAATAATAATAAATTTATTTAAACCAATATATAAAATTGCACAGATGGAAAACTATTAAATAATTACTTAAAAATAAGTTAAAGTTTAAAAAAAAAAGAATTTAAAGATAAAAAATTATTTTTTTAAAGTAATGTAAAAGAAAATAATAAAATTTATTAATTAGCTTCTATACAAAAATTGTTTAAATCTTAATAATATTTTTTTTTAGTAGAATGGAAATGATTTTTTATTTATTTAAATGAAATGATTCAATAGCAATTGGACTTGTGTGACACATTATGGACTACCAAGACAGATTTCAAACAAACCTACAGCCATGGAAAGTATGAACTTTAAGAACTTTTCAAATACTTTAATAATTTAAAACAAGAACTTTTCAAATATTTAAACCTAAATGGTCCCTAACTCATAAAGTCTCTTATCTGACTAAGCAGAAATTTAAATTTGTTATATTTTTCTTTTATTATTATTATTATTATTATTATTATTATTATTATTATTATTATTATTATTATTATTATTATTATTATTATTATTATTATTATTATTATTATTATTATTATTATTATTATTATTATGTCCATTCTCATAATTTATTTTAAATTAATAATTTAAGGATAAGTGTAAATGGCTGCATAGATTCATAAGATTAGATTAGATTATGTGGGGTTAACTTTGGACTATTTGCTTCATAGTTGAATTGATACTGGTGGAGGGATATATGATGTTTTATATCAATATGATATGAAGAGACACATTAGATTCTCATTCTCTTGTGCTGCATTAACATAGAGGGTGTAGTAATAAAATAAATGCATGGCCCAAAAAAGGTAGTCATTGCATTGTTATTGGTGATAGAGATATTCCCTACACCATTTGATTTCTTATGCTCTATGATTAGGGATGATAAGTCAGCAAGGACTACTCTCCCACCATATGGAGCATTTTGTTTTCTCAATATTTTTATATATGATTCCTTCACCAGACAGATGCACATTCCTGTACTGGATGACGATCACTTTTTTAATAATATCATGCTACAGATGCACATTCCTGTCAGCATGGTTTTATGTTAACATCTTCATGTTGCATTGGTTATGTTTGGATATCAGGAAGCTAGCGTTGTTTCAACTGTGATCTTTTAGCCTAATGTTAAATGTTTTGAAAGTCTTTAAATGTGTATTCTATGTAGACTATTTATGCTTAACACTATAAAATATTAAATTATATAAAAACTTCCATCTGTGCATATTAAAATAAATATGATTTAAATCTATCTAATAATGTTAGATAATCTAATCCTTAAATCTGTTTTACATATGTTATGGGTGTAATAAATATTTGTCTTATTAATAATGGCAGTGACTTATTATTTTATTTTTATTAATAATACTTTGAAATATAATTAAAAATAAGTTTGAAATTTATATTATAAAACTCAGCTACTCCATGAGCTAGTGGCTAGGGCTATCGGTCAATAAAAGTTGAATCTTACCCATACATATCTGCCTACTATATACATTTTCTAGGTTAGAATAGCCTAGTGGCACCCTGGTATGGCAGATAGGGAAAGATTTTCAGCCCAACCATCATAATGGTGAATAAACATTTAAAATATATACATATGTCTCAATTCTGTTTAACAATGCAATAGGTTTTCAATTGACATTATTTCTTTCTAAATTAAATAGGTGATTGCACTTCAATCTCCATTTATTGGATACTAAATAGAAATACATACATTTATGTAATACAAATATGTTTTAGAACATTTATATTTTCTGAAATGTAAGAGAGTACAAGATATATTTTCTTTTTATATTTTATATAAAAATATCATTAATTAAAAGCATAAAAATGAATTTACTTATTTGTTAATATGAATTTAAGAAAATAAAATAAATACTTATTATGACATAATCCTTTTGAAACTCCTAATATAAATGATATACCTGAAGTTATTTCATAATTAATAAATTAAATAAATAAATATTTTAAATTAAAATAATTACTATGCTGCAAAATATAAATTCAAGCTTAGGAAAACATAGCTCTCTTACATTTAGGTATATAAATAAATCACTATTTAACCTACAATAATACTACTATTTATATCAATAAATAATATACATTTCAAATGAAGAGGAAAAATAGCAACAATAAGGAAAAATATAAGCAAATAACCTGAGTAATAGTCTTTAAATACAGCATTTCCAAAATAGTACCATAGTTCTAATGTCTAATTTTTAAATCACAATCTGAAGATGTTTCATTATTCCAGATACGTTATAAATATCACAAAAGGTTATAAGATTCAAATCATATTTTATTGATTCCAATATTTTCTAAATATTCAAATCTTTCATTTAGCAGATATTTGATCAATATAATGTTATAAGTGCACAAACACTAATTTATATCCATAGTGATACTATGTAGATATCCTTTCATTTAGCAAATAATTAATTCATAAAATGTTATAAGTGAACAGATACTAGTTTCATCCATGATGCTTTGGAAATTGAACCAATTTCTACCTTGGATATAAATAATATATTAAGCTCTTAAAATTATATCAGCATGTGAACATAATCTTTGTGTACATTTTTCTGTTGTTAGCAATTTAGACTTCATCATTGAAAAGTATGTAATATTTGTTTTTAAAGCAAAGAAACATTTCATGGTTCTTAAATACTATCAATTAATTTTTGTTTTTTCAATAAATTGTCACCTTTCACAAATTTAACGATTCTATCAAGCCAATGGATGAACATTATTGTTTCACCCCATCATTCTATCCATTTTATAAGCATATACTTTTAAAAACAAGCAAAAAAAATTACAGGAAGAAACTTAGATTTGTTTCTATTGAAACCAAGATAAGAGAGAGAGTTCATTTGATCTGCTTAGTTCTATTTATAAACTTTTTGCATTGATGTAAGAGAAACTATAGCAATGCTCTGTATTAACTCTTTGGTCAATTTCAGCTAGCATCTTATAAATAAACATCTTACTACATAAAATAATGACAAATAAAAATAAATATTTTATAATTTATTATACATATAATATATAACATGTCTCAAAATACCTATAGTATTCTTTTACTTTAACATAAAACAAACAATTCAGACTACATTTTCACTATACTACACTGGAAATATATTTTTACACTTAACTTTTAAATATTAATATTATACAAATAAAACAAATATATGGGGACATTAAATATTTAGGTGTATTATTTGTAACCTATTATGAATGCAGTAATGAAAATACATATAATACAGAAAGAATAATAATTTCATCAATACTATAAACTTTATTATTTACATGTTCATTTTTAAAATGAATAAAGTCAATTCACAATTTTACAAACTGCAATTAACTGAAACACAGGCTTGTTATATACCTGTGGCTATATATATGTAATATAGGGCATATGAGCACAGACTTTCACACCACCCACCTCTCTCCACTCTATCTAATAACACTGATACACCTAAACACATATATGCTGAAAAGATAAATAATCACCAATATACGTATTTCATGCTAAACCAGCAATCATCAGTTGGTCCAGACTATCATCTTTACACACATATATAGTATAAGTGCTCAGATATATATTAAGATAGACTATCCTCATAGTTTAATGGACAGGCTTCAATCCACTCCACACTCCAACTCTTCAACCGTCCATCCAATTGAAAATCTGATGATGGAATGCTCAAAGGCCACCCTGAGGCTGAGATTATTGTCACACCCATGTTGACCTAAGGTCAATCTGAACCCCACATGTACAGGACATAATCCATTTAATACATATGCAAAGATGGGCAGACATCTCTATAATGTAATAACTGAAACACAGGCTTGTTATATACCTGTGGCTATATATATATGTAATATAGGGTATATGAGCACAGACTTTCACACCACCCACCTCTCTCCACTCTATCTAATAACACTGATACACCTAAACACATATATGCTGAAAAGATAAATAATCACCAATATACGTATTTCATGCTAAACCAGCAATCATCAGTTGGTCCAGACTATCATCTTTACACACATATATAGTATAAGTGCTCAGATATATATATTAAGATAGACTATCCTCATAGTTTAATGGACAGGTTTCAATTCACTCCACACTCCAACTCTTCAACCGTCCATCCAATTGAAAATCTGATGATGGAATGCTCAAAGGCCACCCTGAGGTCAAAATTATTGTCACACCCATGTTGACCTAAGGTCAATCTGAACCCCACATGTACAGGACATAATCCATTTAATACATATGCAAGGATGGGCAGACATCTCTATAATGTAATAACTGAAACACAGACTTTTTATATAGTGTTATTAGATAGAGTGGAGAGAGGTGGGTGGTGTGAAAGTCTGTGCTCATATGCCCTATATTGCATATATAAAGCCACAGGTATATAACAAGCCTGTGTTTCAGTTATTACATTATAGAGATGTCTGCCCATCCTTGCATATGTATTAAATGGATTATGTCCTGTACATGTGAGGTTTAGATTGACCTTAGGTCAACATGGGTGTGACAATAATCTCGGCCTCAGGGTGGCCTTTGAGCATTCCACCATCAGATTTTCAATTGGATGGATGGTTGAAGAGTTGGAGTGTGGAGTGAATTGAAACCTGTCCATTAAACTATAAGGATAGTCTATCTTAATATATATCTGAGCACTTATACTATATATGTGTGTAAAGATGATAGTCTGGACCAACTGATGATTGCTGGTTTAGCATGAAATACGTATATTGGTGATTATTTATCTTTTCAGCATATATGTGTTTAGGTGTATCAGTGTTATTAGATAGAATGGAGAGAGGTGGGTGGTGTGAAAGTCTGTGCTCATATGCCCTATATTACATATATATAGCCACAGGTATATAACAAGCCTGTGTTTCAGTTATTACATTATAGAGATGTCTGCCCATCCTTGCATATGTATTAAATGGATTATGTCCTGTACATGTGGGGTTCAGATTGACCTTATCAGATTTTCAATTGGATGGACGGTTGAAAAGTTGGAGTGTGGAGTGAATTGAAACCTGTCCATTAAACTATGAGGATAGTCTATCTTAATATATATCTGAGCACTTATACTATATGTGTGTAAAGATGATAGTCTGGACCAACTGATGATTGCTGGTTTAGCATGAAATACGTATATTGGTGATTATTTATCTTTTCAGCATATATGTGTTTAGGTGTATCAGTGTTATTAGATAGAGTGGAGAGAGGTGGGTGGTGTGAAAGTCTGTGCTCATATGCCCTATAAACTGCAATTATTAACAAACATTTCTTTCTTCAATATTTATGTTGTCATAGCAACATAGTCTAATGCAGTCCAGGTTAATATATTTTTCATTAAAATCAAACAAGAAGAGAAAAAAATTATGACTAACATTCCATCATGTATGAAAACTTATTTCAAATCTCAGTAGGTACAACATATATATATATGTTCCACAGATGGCATTTTACCAAAACCACCGAACAAGTGTAAAATTTGTTTACATAAAGGAAAAAAGAGTCAGAATTAACTACCTCTTTCATTTGCTCACCCCCAGATCAGCTGATTTTAAGCTGGTCTGCTCTCATCAGTGAGGGATAGAGTACAGAAACTATATCTAAACACTGACTCTCAAGTGTTTATGCAAAATGTTTCTATCAGTTTGCAAGCGTGAATTGCAAACTGATAGAAACATTTTGCATAAACACTTGAGAGTCAGTGTTTAGATCTAGTTTCTATACTCTATCCCTCACTGAGGAGAGCAAACCAGCTTGAAATTAGCTGATCTGGGGGTGAGCAAATGAAAGAGGTAGTTAATTCTGACTCTTTTTTCGTTTATGTAAACAAATTTTACACTTGTTCGGTGGTTTTGGTAAAACGCCATCTGTTGAACATAAATAACAAGTGATAGCAAGTTACGTGAATAACTTGTTTTTGTTTTTCATATATATATACTGTAATAATAAACAATAATGGGGTTTAGCTGTGATGATTCAAATCATCACCATTAATAATAAGAATGAAGTAAATATGGGCAGAGAATCAGCACCAGAATACAATATAAATAGTAGCAGGTGATAAACATAGCATGACCAGAAAATAATTTACAACAATCAAAGTATCAGCAATGTTCAACTCAGTTTAGCTTTTCTGTAACATCATAAACTTCAGCCAGGCAAAGGGTTTTCAAAACAAAATAGCCTTCCCATCATTCACTTCAAAAATCAACTTCCTTTAACAACAAATCATCATGAGATTGGTGGCCTCATATTCAAAAAGTTTTATCATCAAAGATTCTTTTACTTTTCTTTTCAATTCACTTTTGCATTGTCAAATAATCTTTTGTGACCTGTATTCAGTTCATGAATATAGAAAGCTGAGTTGTGATATCTATTTTAACTCTACTCTTATGAACTTTAACTCTTTCAATAAAACTTAATTTATTTTTGACTCATATATATTTTATGCCAACTGCAAGAAATCTTATAAATTACTCCAGGAATCAATTTGCTTTCAATTGACTGTTTTGAACTATTTAATAATGAATTTAAATTCAAGCTTTTCTTCCAGGCCACTTTATCCCACCCAATAAAAAACTATTCATAAATCAATTTACAAAGTGATGTTTATATATATATGTTGTATATATTTTTGCTGAATTTCATTTGAAAAGGTCTATTTGTTAATAGATGGAACCATGGTTGTGAAAGAATTTTAGTAAAATTTTATTTTTTTTAGCCAGTACTATAAAGTTATTTCAAAAACTAGCAACTATAATGGTATCTTATAACAAAACATTTAATTCATTATCACAGATTAATTGATAATTAATGATTTAAATTTACTCATAGAATAATCAAGTCTGGAATGTTATTTTGATAATTTATAAACCAGATTCCCAAAGAAGCATACAAATAGCTGTATTTTTATATTAAACTATTTCCATCATCTAATATGTGTGTTGAATGTCTTTAGAAAAGTTTAATTTTATTTGAATATTCCAAATACATTCAATTGTTAGTAATATCACAGCAAACAGGTTAGTATATGTACCAACTGTTAGTAATATCACAACAAACAGGTGAGCATATGCACCAACTGTTAGTAATATTGCAGCAAACAGGTTAGTATATGCACCAGCTGCTCACATGACAATGGCAAAAAATCCCATAAGCCAACCTAGTGTGACTATACATAATGTATGGAATTTTTTTAATGCCACTAATCAACTTTTCTCTTAGGAAAAAGTGGAGAAATCAGGAGGAACCACCTAGATAAGTATATAAAATTACTACATACTGTTGCCTTTGGCAGGATGGCTCAGTTGGTTACAGCGTTACCTTAAAATTCAATAATCAAGAATCTAAGGACCCAAGTTTGAATCCCATTCTAGTACTGTCGCTGGTCAGGCCAGCAACACCTGAAGAAGAGGGGAGAAAAATACATCTTGAAACATTGTGCATATACTAACTTGTTTGCTGTGATATTACTAACAGTTGGTGCATATGCTCACCCGTTTGCTGTGATATTACTAACAGTTAGTGCATATACTAACTTGTTTGCTGTGATATTACTAACAGTTGAATGTATTTGGAATATTTAAATAAAATTAAACTTTTCTAAAGACATTCAACACACATATTAGATGATGGAAATAGTCCAATATAAAAATACAGCTAGAACACCATCACAAACTGTCAGGAAAACAATCATACAAATAAGAAATGGGTATTACTTGCAAGGTCATTTTAAACAATTCTTTAGAAATCTTGTTTGCAAGCTACTTCACATAGGTTTATATTATCAGCATTACATACTTAGGGCTTATTAAAAGTATTAGAATTAATGAGTTGCATAACTAAGCATATTGTTAACTTAGAACACTAAATAAATTCTTTATTAGTAAACATAATACAATTGTTGTGCATTTCTCTAACATAAAGTTTAAACATTTTATTAAATGCATTAGACACATTGTGTAAAATAATGATAACATACCATTGTAATCATGAACACGTTAACTAAAAAATAAAACATGTAAAAATGAAGCATGTTTTTATTATCATGATGAGTATTTTTTTCTTTTAATGCTTTTTATTAAGTGTTCATTTTAATAATATAAGCAATAAAACATTTTACCACAATTTGTAAAGACAAGTAGTTGTCATAATACTTTAAATAACCTCAATTGGAATTATGAATACTTTAAATAAAAATTAGGTAAGCAAATTGTATTTTAGATAATGTAATATATATGTTTTATTATTCTTTCAATAGTGTGTATTATGTTAATCAAAATATTACATTATAAATAAAACTTTTAATTTGTTCTGTAAATTGAGTTCTGTCAATTTATTCTATAAGGAAGATATATTAATTTCAATAATATCATTTTCATAGATTATTTTAATAATCTCCATACTTTCACTTTTTTTTATTCTTCATATAAATAAAGATACAATAAAAGACAAATGCCCCCCAAGATGCATTTTGTGCTGGACCAGCAATCAACAGTTGGCACAGATCACCAACTCTCATGTATATCTTTATTACATGAAGAGTATTTATGTATGGTGAATTGTCACATCTTTATTTACAACCGCCAAATTTGCTCCACTCACAACCTTGACTTTGTACATTTTTGATAAACCTAACTACATTTATCATTAATCATTTATTAAACTAGAGTTTCTCTCTACCACAGATATAAACTTTAATCCAAATTAAAGCTTATTATGTATGATTTTTTACACATACATACATGGCTTTTCTCCTTCCTTATCATAAGCATATTATCTTATCAATTATTTTAATAATCTTCATACTTCCTCTTTCTTTTTTATTCTTCAAATAAATAAAGATACAACAAAAGACAAATGAGCCCCAAGTTGCATTTCATGGTGAACGAGCACTCATCAGTTGGCCCAGGTCAATTTTTAAAAGATCACTATCATTATACTTAACTCTAGCCTACAATGACTTTGTATAATGAAATAAAAGTGCAATTGGTTTTCCTTTAAAGTCATCATGTGAGAAAGCTACTTCAGTAAAATCAAAATTAAATCAAGATTCTAAACATCCCCCCAAAAAATATCTTAAATGAAAACTTTTATTTAAAAAAAAAAAGATTATTTATTAATACCTATTATGAAATTTATTTTGTCTTTAGCAATTATAACTACAGATTAAGTCATGTTATTTTTTAATTAAAAAAAAGAATAAATAACAAATGTATTATCAGTGCACACAGATTGAACTCAATAATGGGAATCCTGCGATATTTTTATTAACATTGTATAACTGTCTATTCAGTATAAAATTCTTGTATTCTACAAGTAATTAAATTATTAAAAATTGATCAATGCTTAGAAATTTATTAAATCAATAATAACAGAAGAAGTTTAAGTATATAATTCATTAAAATAATGAACTGTGAATCATCTTTCAAAAATTTGCTAGGAGGTAAGAAACCATTGCAAAATCTTGATCATTATTGTTCTCCACTAAACATCACATGATCATCATTTCTTCTGCTTGCACATAACTGCTATTAAAACAGGCAAAACTCTCCATACAGTAGTGCCACTCAGTGACAGCCAGAGTAATCAATGGATGTCAGAAGGCCTGTTTTAATAACATTATTGTTCTCCTGATATAAGATTTAATTATGTTATTTTATTTAATTTTTGATTTTTTAATTAGATCTAATTATCATCAAAAGTTTCGTAAAGCAATGCTAAGACCTTAAATTATTATATTTTATTGCAAATTTATATATAACTCCATTGTTTTGTAAATAGAATAATATCAATATGATATTCGTGCATTTTAAACTTAAACTAGTTTTTTAATCAGATGATTTATCAATATGGCAAATATGCTATTGTTTCATACATTTGTAAAGTTTATATAGATAAAAATAATAATAATAGAATCAAATTTTTAAATTGCTGTCATGGTGTTCACAAAATATCATTATAAAGTGCTTTATAATTGTAAAATATTCTTCATCTATATTTTAACATAAAAAAATATAGTGCCCCTATTATATTTTGAGACTTGTCAAATTTTTTACATCTGATATTGACAATAAAAACATCAAAAGTAAAAGAAAAAAATATTTTGAAAGTTAAAAAAATAGAATTAGATGTAAATGGATAGACATTAAGAAAACCTTACTTCAAACTTGGTTTCTTGCTATAATTTGTTTCTGCCATCACATTAAAAGGAAAAGAAGAAATCGGATGATAATATTGAAATTATCAATGACTTTTTTAAAAAAACTATAACTTCTATCTAAAGATTAAAATTATTATACAGCATATTAAATGTATAAACATTTGTTTGATATATTTTTTAAAATTATGGAATTTAAAATAAGAATACATTATATATATATATATATCATTAAAACATGTATATGATAGATGTAAAATATATACATTTTATAATACATTAATTCAAGCAGTTAAATTTAATTTTAAATCTGACATTCAATCTCATAAAGATGTTAATCAACTACCGAAAATTTATTTACTATTTAAAGTTTGAATTTATGAAAAGTTTTAATCGATTTTTTTTCTGACGTGAACGTATTGAATTTGAACAAACGCGATATTTCGTTACCACATTCCTTAACCAAGCGTCTGAAAAATTCGAAGGTAGGGACCTCTACAGGTCTTAGCCACAAGCTTACACTAGGAAGAAAAGAGGGAAACCTCTTTACTTCAACCTACTTTTTATATATGAATAGGTGAAGCTGAATTGGTTAGATCTAAGAGTGTAGAGGTACCTACCTTTGAATTTTTCAGACGCTTATTCCTAAAGGTTACAGCCTTAGTATATATTACTTAATATAATGATGTGCGTTTAAAAAAATTTATAATTATAACCAATTATTTTAAAATTTTATTACATGATTTCAACAATGTTAAAGAATTTAATTCAGATTTAGGATATGTTTCATTTTTAATCTTTCAAAAATTGGTTAAATTTTTCAAAGAAAGGCATTAACTAATAAGATAATATGGCTATTATAAAATTATTTATATTTAATTATAAAAAAATATGCATTGGTGGTTGAGAGGTCAGCGACAACTGCTTTACAAGCAGTTGTCCCAGGTTAGCGGGTTCGCTTCCCGGCTGATGCTATGTCACATGAGAAGATAAAAAAAAGGCATAATTTTGCAGCATAATGAAATATTAAAATAATAGTATTTAAATGTCTTCATTTTGTAATATGATAATCTAACTTCAAAAAAAAAGAGAATATTTTTTTATTATTAGATCCAAAGCTGCTGTTTAAATTGAATTTGATCACATGATATCATTTCCTGCGTTTACACAAGCTGTCAATACAGTAAATGTGATGTGATGTACTGCAGCTTCTTAACCGAAGTCAAAAATCTCTCAGCAATTATGCCCAGAGAAACCTGTTAGCCACTTTATTTTCCATTCCCCAATCCAAGTTTTCCCATATTCTGCTCCATCCCATTTCCACAACATAATCTTTATCAACTCTATGGCCTTTATATCTAAATCTCCCTTATCTTTTCCCAAACCCAGCATAAAAACCAATAATCCACTTTCTGTATAATCATTTTTTTTTCATATTTATTCTTCCATAACTTCATTATATGTGCCCTTTCTGTTTTCAAGCATTTACATTCAATTAACAGATGCCTAATATTTTCTATTCCTTCCTTACATAATTTACAGACTAAATCACCCATATTTTTCCATTTACATGTATATTCTCTTGTTGCTAAAGATCCCATTCGAGCCTTAAACAATAAACTACTTTCCTTACTATTATCATATATTAACTCACACCTAATATTCTGTTTATTTCTATATATATTTAAACTCTTTTTACTCTCCATACTAGTTCTCCATCTCTCTAACTCCCTATTCTTTATTAATAAATCTATTCTTTTATCCCATTCCTTACCACTATAACACTCAACAATCCTCCTAACACAATCATCCCATCTTTTGTACAAATATACTGATATAAATTCTTTATCCAAATCTTTTGCATACCGCATTACCTTTCTCACCCATCTTGTTGCCTGCCCTTTACTCATAACCCAATTAAATACTATTTTGGCTATTCTTTTATTATCCATAAACTGCAATCTACCAAACATTTTCATTTTACTTTTTGCATCTCTCATATGAAAACTTGACCATCCCATTTCTCCTTGAATTGCCTCCCTTGCTGTCCATACATCTGCATCCAATGCATGTCTTCCTACTTCCCTTTGAACTTTTTCTAAGTAATTTAATATCCCTTTACTAACACATAATGCATCATTACCATATGTTAACCCTGCTACTGCAACTCCCTTCCATATAATTCTAGCTACATCATATTTATTATATGAAAACACTGTTAATTTCTTAATCAATCCCTTTCTTTTCTTTGCTTCATTTATCTTTTTTTTTCTCCCATTCATCCAAATAATTTTTTTGATTACTTAAAATAATTCCCAAATAACTATATCTATTCACCAGACTTAACTTAATATCTCCCAATAAAAATTCTACATTTTCTCCTTCTCCAATATTAACCATCATTATATTTGATTTTTCTTCACTAAATTTAATCCACAACTCTTTACCCACCCTTGCACATGTCCTCAGCATAACTTCCATATCTTCTCTTCTTTCTGCACACAAAAATATATCATCCACACAAAAAAAGACCTGACAAAATATATACTCCCTTACTACCTATTAACGGTATCTCTATCCCTCTTCCTAATCTTTCTATTGCTCTTTCCATTTCACTCAAATACAACACAAACAAAATAGGTGACATAGGGCATCCTTGCCTTAGTCCCACCCCATTTTTAACTTTAACTGATTCTATATTCCCTAATTGATATATATATAATAATTATTTTCATATAATTTCTTAATAATATCCACTAAAGCTTCATCCATTCCCAAATTTGCTAAACTTATCCATAATCTATTTCTATTTACTCTATCATATGCCTTCTCTATATCTATAAAACTCATATATAACTGTTTACCTGAATTCCTACTCATATCCATAAGTTGTGTAACTACAAATAAACTATCTCCTATATGCCTATCTAATCTAAAACCTCCTTGCATTTCCCCCACTACATTATTCCCTTCCATCCATTTTACAACTCTTCTAGCCACCATATATGAGAAAACTTTATATAAAACTGATGTTACCACTATTGGTCTATAATTATTTAACTTTCTATGATCCTTACCCTTTCCTTTAAATAATAATCTTACTCTTGTATTACTCCAACTACTCGGAAAAACTCTATTCTGTGCCATCTTATTAAAACAGGATAATAACTTTACTTTTGCCCTATATCCTAAATTCATTACCATCTCTGCTGCCCATCCATCTAAACCTCTTGCCTTTCCACTTTTCAATTTCTTCTCTACCTCATTCAGTTCATTTTTTGTAAACCTAATATTTCCATTACTATATGCTTTCATGTTTTCTATCACTCTATCCTTCACATCTAACATCTTTTCTATATTCATTACATATCTATTTAAGATTCTCTCTAAATCTTCTCTAGAGCTACACTCTATTCCCTCATCATCTAGTAATACTATCTCTCTCCCCCCTACATTTCTCCTTTTAATGTAATTCCAAAATTTTTTACTCCCATCTCTTCCACTTTTATTAATATCCTCCAACAATTTACTATTCAATTTCATTCTCTCTCTATAATTATCTATTTTAGCCAACTTCTTCTTTTCTAAGTACTTTTCCCATTTAGCATTAATATCTTTTTCACTTTCCTTGTTCTTAATAGCACACTTATATTCTCTGCATGCTTCTTTCCTCTCTTTTACACTTTTACTAATTCTCTTTTTTTTATTACTTTTATTTTTCTGAATATTCTCCCCTAAAACCCTATTTGCCACTTTTTCTACTTCTTTACACCAGTCCTTATACTCATCCCCAACCAACTCTTCCATGATTTCTTCAACTTGTATTTTATATTCTTCCAATTTGTTCTTATCATTCACTCTCCATCCACATCTTTCACTATTATTTCTACTTTTATTTCTATTCTCCATCACATTACTAACCATTTCAATTACAATGAAGTTATGATTACTAGTGCATACTTTTTCTTCAATATCAAACCCCTTAATTTTCCGTATTTTATTCATTCCCTCTTTCTCTACAGTAGCAAACTCTTCCTACTAGAGTGCCACCCAGTGCAAGAATTAGTAATCAATGGATGCAAGAAGGCTTGTGTATAAAATTCCTATCTAGTATATACTCAGTCAATATTCCCAGACTATTTCCTAGCTTGCAGTTTTCATCAATGAGAAACCTAAATAAGTAAAAAGTGGCTGCTGGAGAGTTGCATTAAATTCTAAGATCTAGTTGCAGTGCTCTCAGATCTGAAGCTTCTCACTGATGAAAGCCACAAGCTAGAAACTAGTCTGGAGATATTGAATGAGTAGGCATTAGATAGATATTTTAGGCACAACCCTTCTTGCATTCACTGATTACTAAGGTTTGCAATGATTATCACTTCTATCGGAAGAGTTTGCAAGTATAAAGATCATAACTGAAACATTTAAATAATTTATATTTTTAAAAAGATATTAGTGATATATGAATATTGTAAAATAATGATTAATATTTACATAATTTGTAATTAAAGAAACAGCCTGACCATTTTTTTTTAATAAGAGAACGCTTTTGCCATTATTTTTAGGGGAGAAATTTTTTTTTGAAATTATTATAATAAATTTGATTTAAATTGTGATATAATTTCATTATATCAATAATATTATTGTAAATATTAAAAATATGGTTACAAGAATAGTTTGGTCTGAGATCAATGAGCAAAGTAATATCGACTAAAAGTGAGTGAGATAAGGACTATATTAAAAGTAGCTTGTAGTCAGATCATATTACAAAGAAATTTCTGCTTAGAACTATGTAAACATATCACAGTGACTATATACATATATATATTATGAAAGAAAGAATTAAACATTAACAAAGTAAGCTGTCTACATTATCTTATACAAATTAAGTTAGACAGGTCAAGTCACATAACTGGATGATTTAGCAAACAAAATTACATATAAATTTAAAACAAGAAAGTTTAGAGAACATAATTAGTCTATGCAGTTGAAATTGAACTATATTCGTTATCATTTTAAGCCACTACTGATCCACTGTAGGATGAAGGTCTCTCCAAGTTCAATCCATCCTCTCTGGTGTCTAGCCGCTCTTCTCTGCATCACTCCAACACATTTCCTTATTTCATCCACCCATCTCACATGTATGTAGTCGCTTTCTAGATATTTATAATCTCTTGCAATACAGAAGTCCATATACTGTAATAGAATTAACAGCAAAGGTAATCACAAGATTTACAAGTAATAACTATGATGTTTTTTACTGGTTATCATTCCAAGAATGATAATAGATTTGGACAAATTAATAAATATTTTATTATAAAGGATATAATATGGAAATTTAAAAAAAAATTAAATCATTTAGTAGGCAAAACACTGCTGTAATATAATAAAAAATAGTGGTGATGATTAGATTGATATAAAATTCATTTTGTTTAAAATTCAAAATCCTAAACTAGTTACCAAATATTTGCTTTCATCTACATTTTTGTGATAAAATTATTTCTTAGTCAATAATTGTGAAATTATTATGTATGTTGGCTTTAGATTTTAAATAAAGTAAAACTTAATTGCTTCTAACCCGTGGTCTTTATTTTAATTAGTATTTGAAAGAAAATCACGCGAATGCATTATATTGACTTTCAATTTTGCATAAGCATTATTTTTATACGTCAGTGAGCTATCTATAACTTTCATAAGTATGGATATATATTAAAACAGGCAAAACTCTTTATACGTATTGGTGATCATGTGATGTTTATGGATACATATATTGTATCTTTCGTCAAGTTCCGGTGTGTGGTGCATGCGTTGGAATGATAAGATTATAACACATGTAAATATGTACGCTAACAACACACACACACATGTATATACTGAAATGTGCTAATTAATACATTAATTGTACTTATGTATATATGTGCAGTCGTCTTCTAATCCAACAGAAAAAAACTGCCCAGACATTTATAATGATTGACTGTTAATTATTTCTAACGCTTAATAATATTTTATCTATATATTATAATGCCATACTTTTGAAGTTCTCTTTGCAGTCGTTAATTCTATATTAACTATTACTGAAAAGCCAATTAATAATCTTTATAAATCTTTTGAAGACTTTTATTTGACAGTTAAAAGTAATAAAATGTCAGACCTTCTTTCTCCCAGAGTGCTTTTTTTCTCTCTCTTTTTTTTCCTTTTTGCTCTAAATACAAAAGTGAACTGTCTCTTTAGAATCATCTCATCAGAATTCAAATGATTGGACATGCTGGATCACAGTTTATTCTCTCTGGCAATAGGGCTAGTCATAGAAAACTTGCTAATTTCTTGAAACACCAAAGGAAATGAATCTTTCGTCACTTTGCAAAAGTGCACGTTCATGTACGAGACTTTTGACTGCCGCTACGCTTGACCGGTCCTCAAAGACACCACAGAAAATGAAACAGTATTGACAGTTACTGATAGAATTGATAGATATACAGGCCTAGTAACTTTCAGGAAATTTTTAAAAATTAATTAATGGCGCAGACCAACCTCAAAATCTTACAAAGAAATTAACTTCTTCTATAATGAATATGAGAATGTACCTACTTAATCAACCAATTTATGACCAAAGTCAAATTAGTTAGTACTTTAAAATATAATATTTTAACTCAAAACTTTTTCAGTTTAATCACATAAAACTTTATGTGTAATAATACTTTATTAACTACAGCAATAAACCTATAATTACACTTTTTCTTTTGTCAATATAATTTCTTTATCATCGTTATTAGTTACCTGTCTATATCCAATATATGTATATATTAATAATTTTATATGGATTTAGATATCTAAACCCGAAATAAGATTTTTATTAATAGTCACCTAACTTAAATATATTATATTTTTTCATGTTATTCCATAATGATGCTTATCCTGAAATAATGAAACCTCTTACAAGATTAAGATTAGTGTTAATCTTTAATTCATTAAGATCACAGATTTAATATTTAACCCTATCCCTAATTTATAATCAATTTATTGCTATATTTAACAGAAATTTATGATCAATTTATTGTTTGTTTGTTTTTTTAATATCCTTAATCAACCTTGGTGTTTGAGATTATCCGTAAATACCATAATTCTTTCATAAATATAAACTATAAATTAATTAGAATACATCACACCAGGTGGTAGGTAATCTGTCTTAAAATCTATGTATAAATTAGAAGTGATTTTTTATCAATATGTTAAATGTTTAAATTTAAAAAATATCTAAATCAGAATATAAAACGTAAAACTTTTATAGAGGTAATTAAATTGAAGTTTTAATTATGTTAGTTATTTAATAAAAAGTATATATAATAGATACTACATATTATTATTTAATTGTTTTGTTTGTGTTTTTTTTTTTGTTTTTGTTATGAATAATTTCATAGTTTAGAATTGGTGCATCTCAAGATCTGGGTTCAAATCTACACATGATTTCAAATCTATGCCAAGTAAACTTGACCATTTTTCAAGTTGCAATAAGAATTTTTTAGGTAACCAGCTTATAGCAAGCCTATCTAACTATCTAATAGTCAATAATTTGGTTGTTTAATTATTTTTAAATGAAGAGTAAAAAAAGAGTGAAATATACACTTTAACTGTTTAACAATTGATAAGCTTAATGACTTTGGCCTTCTTCTTCTCTGATCCCTACACCAAGACAATCTATGAAACTTCTGTTTAAAAGCTGCTTTATATTTCACTTTTGAGATGGTCCTCACAATATAATATTTAATATACCTGCCTTCAATGAATTGTGATTTAAGTTTGAACTGAGTGGTTCTTGAAATTTTTTTAATGTTATAAATAGATTTAGGATTTTTCTTTCATGTAGTAGCCCATGATAATACAACTATTTATCTAATAATAATTGATAAATGAATATTCAGCTGTTTTTAGCTAAAAATTCAGGTTAATCTATATTGGCCAGGTGAGTGTCAATGTGCTGACTGTAAAATTTTAAAAAAAAAATGCAATTGTAATAAGACACTTTCTTTTAACTTTTGGATAAGGAATATTATACTACAGACTGACCCATGGTTACCTTTACTTTTTATGTTTATTGCAAAAATTATTAACATATATGTATTATATAATGAACATGCTAACAAGCTTTTTTGAATATCCCTATCCCCAACCCGGTTTCTAGCTGTGGCTGTCATCAGTGAGGCACTAAGATATTTAGGCATTAGATTTAAAAATACCAGGTCAAGCCCAGCATTTATCTAATAGTTAACTAAAGTAGAAAATCGGAAAATTTTAGACATCCATATGTCTTTAAATCCAGCTATCTAATTTAAATAGCCATTTGGGACTGAACTAAGTTCAGATACACCATATATTAATAGCTTTAGTAATATAAAATTGACAAAGTCTCAAGTGCAAAACATCACATGACTTGATTTAATAAGCTTGTATTACAAATGTTATATAATGAGCATGCTAATAGCTCTTAACAAACTTTTTTGAATATCCCTATCCTCAGACCAGTTTCTAGCTGTGGCTTTTGTCAGTGAGTCACTAGGATATTCAGTCATTAGATTTAAAAATACCAGGCCAAGCCAATAGTTAACTATTAAGTAGTCTGAAATTTTCAGACATCCATGTGTCTTCAAATCTAGCTATCTAACAATAGTCATCTGGGACTGAACTAAGTTCAGATACACCATATATTTTTAAACATAATGCTTGGATATTCTAGTGCCTCACTGATGACAGTCACAGCTAAAAAATGGTCTGAGGTTAGAGACATTTGGAAAAGTTTGTTAAGAGCTCGTTATATAACATTTGTAGTACAAGTTTATTAAATTAAGTCACGTGATGTATGACTTGATTTCATTGCAATTATTGTTTTGCTTTTGAGGCTTTGGTGATCTTATATTGCTAAAGAGATTAATATATGGTGTATCTGAACTTAGTTTAGTCCCATATGGTTATTTAAGTTAGATAGCTGGATTTAAAGTCATATGGATGTCTGAAAATTTCAGATTTTCTATTTAAGTTAACTATTAGATAAATGCTGGACTTGATTTGGTATTTTTAAATCTAATGCCTGAATGTCCTAGCCCCTCACTGATGACAGCCACAGCTAGAAACCAATCTGAGGATAGTGATATTTGGAAAAACTTAGTAAATCAAGTCACATGATATATGACTCGAGTTCTTTGCAATATATATATATATCATTCTAAAAGTATAAGCTTATTGAGATATGATCTTAAGTCTATATTAGTGTCATATTGGACATTTTATTAATTCCTAATTTTATAGTTTTTTTCTAATTTCAATTGAATAATTGTACCAGTTTTTATTTCAAAGTTTTGGTTTTCAAAAAATTACAAAAACAAAAATATAAATCTTTTATAATTTTTGCTGAGATGAAAAGGCTATTTACAAATTGCTTCTTTTGTATGTAATTGTATACATAAGCTATGAGTTAAGCTCTCATATAAATATAGCATATAATTCCTCTATAGTGGCAAATAGTGCATCATATTCCAGTTTTATTTCTGTTTTACAGTAAGTGCAGTAATTCACTTATGGATAATTAAATTAATATGTGACTTCTAATTAGTAATGGCTAAATATCCATTTACTGACTCACCAATGAATAGTTATTTTTGCTGGAGACTCATTATCTGACAGAAAAATTTAATCTTTTTTGTTATTTATACAAACTTACATCCTAGTTCATAGAAATAAACATCACGTGATCACCATAGAGAGTTTTGCCTGTTCATAGAAATAACAGAAAGATACAGTAACTATTATGCCAGATAATGATAGACAATATGCTAACTACTATGCATTAAGGTCATTTCTTCAATTTGCAGACTTAAAATCTAATTATAGAACCTTAAACATTAATAGTTTAATCACCATGAAATATTATAAAGTGATCAATTTGTTTGCTATTTCATGGAATACAATAAAATCAGAAATTTCTTCTTTTTTCCTTATTACAGTTTATTTTTCTATAAAATTTTAGACATACAAATATTTCTAATAAATTATAAAAATTAATATGTATCTTAAAAAAATATATAGATTTGATTTCTCATGTACTTATCCTATTTTTTGTTTTAAGAAATGAATTTATTTTATTTTTATTGTGAACAATATTTACAAAAGAGAGGAGGGAATCTTGACAATATTTAGAGAAAAAAAAATTTTTTTTATATAACTTTATCAGTAGTGTTAATTTAAATAAGATTCTTAAAAACTATCTCTTAAGATAATATGTCATAAATAATAAGAATAATTGTTAAATAGAAAAATATAAGTTATTAAAATTATGTTGATCTCTATCTAAAAGAGATCAAAATTTTAAAGGAAAATGGTATACAGTATATCAACGTCTTTTAAGAAATGGATATAGTTAACATACAAAGTTAAATTCATTGTATTATTTTTAATCAAAATTAAACTTTTTTTTTATTTATAGAATTCTTTTTTTCTTTATTGATAATATATTATTTATAAATATTAACATATTGAAACAGGCAAAACTCACTATAGTACCACACACAACAAGCTAGAGAAATCAATGGACGCCAGAAGGCTTGTGCATAAAATCCCCATCTAGTGCCTACTCATCCAATATCCCCAGACCAGTTTCTGGCTTATGGCCTTCGTCAGTGAGGAGCCTTGGATCTGAGAGCACTGCATCTAGATCTTAGGATCTAATGCAACCCTCTAGCAGCCACCTTTTATCTCCACTTAACTACAAAACTATGAGTCTTAAATTAAAAACACCTTAATATTTTCAATTCAAGCTGGCATCCATTGACTACTCTAGCTTGCTGTGTATGGAAATATGTATAGTGAGTTTTGCCTGTTTTAATAACAGTTATAAGCAAGCACAAGAAATGGTGATCATGTGATATTTATTGGCTTAAATATTAACATATTTTAACAAAAGGCAATCAACTCTCTACACAGGTGCTTTGTTATTATATTCAATCAATATAGTTTTTGGTGAATATTAGGGGAACTCTCAATCCAAGGCACAATATAGAGTCTTTGAAAAGATAAGAGTGGCTGTCTTATCTTTTGTACCTAAATTCATTTATATAGACATACTTAATATTGACCTATATAATTGAATTTAGGTACAAAATATAAAATGGCCACTCATCATTTCAAAGACTCTATCTTGTGTCCTGAATTAAGAGTTTCCTAACATTCTACAAAAGCAACATTGATTAAATATAACAGTACAGTGGATGTGTAGTGAATTGATTGCTGTCAGGTTAGAATTGCAATTTGAAACTGTGCTAGTAAACCTTTTAGTGTATTACAAATATTAACATATATATAAATGGAAAGCTCAGATTACACAATCAGCAATTCATAAGGCTAAATTCCTAACTAATTTATAATTACTTCAAGAATAAGTGCTTATGAGGAATGATGATGACAATAAAAGTTCAAATTATAAGAATATCCAATTGAGATAGATTGCAGACTGCCAAGTTTTGTTCATTATGTCCTTGGGTAAGAATTTGAGAGAATATATTTATCCATTGAATCATTCTTTGTTTTTTATGAATACATTCTACTTCTTATTATCAAATACCATGGAGCCACATGAAATCTACCTAAAATAAACATATCTAATAATAGATAGTAATTAGAGCATAAAAATGTTGGTTAGTAATTTAATTTCTGACAGACGTCCATGGGTTATAGTTCAATACTGTAATGTCTTCTTTTTGAACTTTTTATCAATAATCCATTACATTATCTTACTTTAAAGATTAACGATTTTCAATTAGATGCAACATTATTTGCTCAATGTGGCAAGTCGCAAATTGAATCAGTTAATCAGGACTTAAAAAGGATTATATGCAAAAAAGATTATGCAGCAAATTAATAGTAAATTTTAACCATGATTATTATATTCTGCAAAATTTTATTGTTTTAAGAAGCTGACTATGAAATATTTTATTCTCTTAATAACATTTTTCAATAACTTCTCTTTTAAAAAAATTAGATTAATGTCAATTATTAAGATTTTTATATGTCACTTCCAATTTGATTATTAAGGATCTTGAGAATTTTAATCAATAAGATGGGAACTATAATATTTAGATATATTCTGCAACTATTAGACTGATATATTAAAAAATGGATCTCAGACATCATTTCATGTCTGATTTTGGTCTATTCATTGTTAGTGCTCAACAAATATATAATTTAGTCAAGCATTGGTGGCCGAATGGTCAGCATAGCTGTCTTACAAGCAGTTGTCCTGGATTCGTGGGTTCGCTTCCCAACAGATGCTTTGACACATGAATATATATATATAATTAAAACAAGTCCAAACATATATAATATAATCATTAATATAATTAACCTTGTTATATGGATATTATAATCAATTCTATTTTATTCTGATTTCTTTTCATATTTTTTTCAATAATATGACTTTTTTAAATGTTTTTGTTAATTTACTCATTCACAGATCAACTAAAGTCAATCACATTTGATAATGCTATTCAAAAATTTTTTACATATTTTTCCGACAAAAAATACAATAAGCCAATCTTTCAAGCTATATAGTCTGTATCGTCTATCAAAGATTGCCCTAACTTTTAAGCTATACTGTTAATACAGGACACTTATGAAAAATAATACATCTTTTAAAAACAATATTCCGTGATAAATTTGAATATAAAAAGAGGCAGAACCTACATATATTATTAAGATTATTTCTAGATATTTTGCAATAAGCACAGTATTGATGAATATCTTTGGAAAGATATAAATACGACAGAGAGATCAGTTAGGAGAGTTAATAAACATCTTTCAGAAGGTATACTTTTCTGAAGAAAAGATCACTAACAAGCTAGTCAAGCGTTGGTGGTCTAGTGGTTGGCGTGGCTGCCTTCCAAGCGGCTGGCTCAGGTTCACTTTCCAATCAACACATTTGACATATAAAAAAAATCACTAACTAATTAGTATGCAAGATATTTGTGGGTTATGGATTAGTTTGTATAATTATCATAAAGCATATCACTAACATTTTGCTCTTTTCCTTTTCATCTTTCTTGAAGTTAAAGTAAACATTTTCACTTATAGAAGCTGCTAATATTATGATGATAGTGAGAGGTATTTGACAAAAATAGTGTGCTTTTTGTGAAAAACCTTCCAAAAGTTAAAACCTGGGGGAAAGATAAAAATTTAAATATTCTGAATATATATTAAATAAATTGACTATAAATAAGAATGAGTAAGGTCTTCCCTTTAACTCATTATTTAAGTAAGATATAAATGTTATATAACACTCAAAATGGCATTTATAAAAAAAACTCTTCATTAACTATACCAAATGCCAATATATCAAAATAAGTTTAAATCTTATTTATCATTGAGCAGATTTATTTATTTCAAAATGTGAAAGTTGAAATTCAACAAATATTAAATGCTAAGAAAATAAAGTCAATTACTCAAGATTTTAATCGTTTTATAAATTAGAGATGATAACAACCAACTCTTAAGCTATCAACAATCTCAACCTGTAGTCATGGCAACCTCCTTTAACAATAAAGGTTATATCATTTTTATCTATGGTTTGATATGTTTATATAGACACTAAAGATTGCAACTTGACCAAAGAGTGTGAGATTAATAATGCAAAGAAGTTTAAACAAACCTCATTAATCAGGCAAATACAACCTGTTCTGAAAGCAGACTAATAAATAGTCAATTATAACTTCCAAATTCCATATAAAATATATTTTTACTAAAACATCTACATTTATAAACTTATTAAAGCCTTGAGTAATTGGCTTTATTGTCTTAGTAAATATAAATGACTATTTATTAGTCTGCTTTCAGAACAGGTTATATTTGTCTGATTAATGCAGTTTGTTTAAACTTCTTTGCATTATTTATCTCATACTCCTTAGTCAAATTGCAATCTTTAGTGTATATATAAACCTATCAGACCATAGATAAAGGTGATACCACCTTTATTATTAAAAGCATTTGCCTTGACTATAGGTTGAGATTGTTGATCACTTAAAGATTGCTAAAATGGTAAATCCAAATCTGTTTATAACAAGCATATATATAATTATATTCTGTATAGATGGAGATTTATAATCAATTAAAATCTTATTATTATTTATTGTGATGATTATAAATTAGGTTATTATGATTATAGAGTTTTCATTAAATAAATAACAATATAGACAAGGTTTTACAACAGCAGTTCTCAACCTGTGGGTCGTGACCTCTTTGAGGATTGAACAACCCTTTCACAGGGGTTGCCTAAGACCATTGGAAAACATATTTTTGATTCATAATAGTAACAACAAAAATAATTTTAAGGTTGGGGGGCACCACAGCATAAGGAACTGTATTAAAGGGCCGTGGCTTTAGGAAGGTTGAGAGCCAGTTTTAAAGTAATAAAATAATATTGAATAAAGATTTTAATATATTAATAGAGTCAAAAATTAAAAAGAAAGATAAACTACACATAATAAATACTCAGTTAAATCATATTCTGCTGTTTGCTAATTTAATATTCAGAGCACAAGAACTTTCAGAAGGAAAACTAAAAATTAAAATATTACTGTGAATAGAAAATGGTTTTCACGAATACACATCACCTTAATTTGTAAAAGGAGTTTGCTCAGTCAGAAAATGTAATTACCAAACATATATTTTGAAAAAACATCTGACTAATAAAGAAAATTATAAAAGTTAATCAAATTTATAATATAAATTTATTTAACTTGACCAAAAAATTAAAAAATGTTGAAAATACTTAGGTCTATATATTTTTACTTTGTGTAATGATTTACAATTATATTTTTCTAATTGCTAAACATTAACTGAAAAAATAATAATAAATAATTTGGAAAAAACAAGTAATTAAGAAGCTAAAAAGATCAGGAAGTTTTTGAAAGATATTCCAAGTGGGCAAGTAAGCAAATTAGCTTCTGGAAAATATATTTTTAATAAACAGAAGCGGAGTTTGAAGAAGCTATAAAAGTATGTTGGAAGAGTTAAAAAACAAATTAGTTTCCTTCAGATCAGAACAGAAGACATAGCAGCTGGTTGTCGATCTATTGACTCAAATTTTCATCGCAAAGTCACATGAGTAAAGAATTTCAGTAATGTTTGTTAGCTATTTCCAATAGGAAATACCAATCTTCAGTATAATATTGGGAAGACAAGTTTATGAATCTGTTTTTTAATTTTAACTACTGTTTCCTATTGCATTGCCAAATGTATGTCATATAATATTCAATTAACCAAAAACTTTACTACTTTTACAATGCTTTATTATCCACACTTTCCTGCAGTTTAGAGTTTCGATCGCCCCCAGCAATTTTCTTCAGAATGTTATATTTCCTAATCTCAACTGTTACAATCAAATTTTAAAGAAGATTTCTGGGCAATCAAAATGGTAAACTGCAGGAAAGGGTGAATAATAAAGAATTGTAAAAGTAGTAAAGTGTTTGGTCAATTGAATATTATATTTCTTAAGTTTACTGGTTAGACTCTACACTTATGGCAGTCACCATTTTCCAAATATGTAATGCCTAAGATCTTATTTAAAAATAGAATAAAGTTTGAAATTAAATATCTTGCCTACCATACCAATGAATATAAAGAGTTGTCCAGAGATAATGTCCCTTATAGTCTGAATATTTGCCTGCAAGAAATATGTATCCACCAAAAAAAAACCCCTTCAAATTAAGCTTCAAGTTAACCAATATTTAAATCAAATCAAAAATGACCATATTGTGGGAATGAATAGAACTTAGGAAGACATGATCAACCCCAAAGTTAAAAAGAAAAGCAGCTTAATTAAGAAATTACAAAACCATATCCAATTCAAATAGTGCATAAGGTTCCTGATGTCAATATGGGTGCACATTACATATTTGAAATATTGATATGAAAGCTTCTTAAAATAAAAAGGAATCTTTAATTTTTTACTCGAAGAAAAAAGAATTATTGATTAAATAGAAATCATGATATGTTATAATCAACAAGATTAAAGATTTCAATTTAATTTCTTTAGTATATACATTAATAAAAATAATAAAACGTTAACTACGGTTTAAGAACTTTACTGCTCCTAATATTGATGAGGTTCTCAACAAAATGTTTGCGATAGTCAATAAAATAATTTTAAAACTTAAACGAAACTTCAAATATAAATAAAAATATTAAATTTATGAAAATGTTGTTAGACAATTTAAAAGGGTTTAGTTTTACTAATTGACCATTATTTATTTTATGTTCCAAAGTTACTTTATTAATTCTTAACAAAAAAAAACATTGGTTACATTTGTTTATTTTTTTACAACATTAATTAAACCATAAACACTACATACAACAAATTAATAAAAAAAAACTCAGATATTATTAATGAGACAAGTGTGTCCTGCTATTGAGTGAGTACCGATACCAGGTTTCTATATATATACCTTATATTCGAAAACTTTTCTACCTCTTTCTCTTATTGTTTCTAGCTTGTTTCTAAAAAATTTAGTGGTCTTCTTTGACTGTTTTCATACACACTTATGCATCTTGCACACCATATAGCATAGAGAACAAAGACAATGGCACGTGAATTGAGAAAAATGACCTTTACCAAATTCCCCAAACTCTGATCTGGTCAAAGCTGGGACATGAGAAAAAAAATGTGAGTTGGGTTTTGGACTCTCTTTTACAAAGATCACTGCAATCTTCTATTGATTGAATCTGTCCTTTATACTTGTAAAAATATTTAGTAGGTAATGCTTCTAAGTTAATCTTAACCAGAAAATCAAAGAATTAAGGTTCAAATGACCAACATCTAAATTTGTGACATAGTTGTTTGTTTGTAAATTCAAGTATAGATTTTTCGTGAATTTGTGTGGCAGAATATTTATTTATTTTAATTCTAAAAACTCAATTAGATGTTTGTCTTTAGCGATAATAATCGTTTATGCCTAAGGGGAAAAGAAAATAATAGACTATGATTATATATTTTTAATATTTATTATTAATATTAGCTTACCCAAAAATTGCTGCAACATGTCAATATTTAGAATTTATCTGCTTTATGATTACTGTACTAGATAAGCTCATTATTATTGTGTTATGTGGCATTTAAGTTTTTGTTTTAAACTGAAGTAAAAGTTTTGTTACATAATGAACAGACTTCTTAATGATTTTTCTGGTTCTAATAAATGATGAGAAATTATTATTAATATATTTATCAGAAATAGATGATCTTAGAATTGAGAGGGCAAAAAGTTTGATATTTACAAATCAAATTATAATAATAATAATAATATATATGCTGATACAAAGATTTTCCCAGGTTGCATATATAAAAGACATATTTTGCAGGTTCATCCGCATTAAAAATTTTAATATTAATATATCGACATTTCGACTTGATTGCACAAGTCATCTACTGGGTGATTAATGGTAGAAAGATGGTTATAGAGGGGCTACAATCACTGATTTGAAAATAACGTTAAAGTTCCACTAATAGCAAAAATGTCAAAATATGTTTTTTTTAAAAAAAAACCTTTCCAAATAGGAGGAAGTTTGCATGTATCATCTTGCTTATTGATTCAATCTGGTCTTTTTAGTATCTCAATGGCTTCTCTAAATTTACACTGGTAGAGATTATCACATCTGGATATGATCCTGGTACTAGAATAATCAATTTTATGACCTGAATCTATAGTATGGAGTGACAGTGCTGATGATGATGAGTGTTGTTTAACTGCATTAGCATGCTCATCTCTCCTAACACTGATGTGATGATTACTCATACCTATGTAAGAAGCTTTACAATTATCACATGAGATTTCATAAACACCACAAGATTCAAGAGGGATTGAATTCTTAGGATTGATTATAATATTACTGATTTTTTGATTAGAAAATTCTGTATTTATATTATAGCATTTTAATATATGTCCAATACTGTCTGTAGTTCCTTTTATATATGGAACACAAATCCTAATAGCTGATTTATCTTCTTTTTGTTTCCTATTTTGACCATT
Organism: Epiperipatus broadwayi; assembly: GCA_028023455.1. NCBI lineage: Eukaryota > Metazoa > Onychophora > Udeonychophora > Euonychophora > Peripatidae > Epiperipatus > Epiperipatus broadwayi. The sequence continues at coordinate 100,881 of JAQFVV010012616.1, read as the reverse complement.
TTGGGCTTGCAATAAGGCTTTTTTAATAAATTTAATATGTCTTTTATATATATTGTAATGAAATAAAAAATTGCCCCACAGGTTTTAGACAACATTTTATTATTGACATAAAAAAAATGATAATGAAATAACTCTTATTGCTGTCCTTAAAGTTAGAGTGCCATTTGTATCAGGATAAAAATGAAAGTATATTCTTCCTTTAATGCATCACAGATTCAGGAGTCATTTGTAACAAATCAGATATGATAAAAACATAATAGGGTGTTCCTGTTTAATTATGGCCTACAAATTACAGTGGTCACTTATAATAGAATAAATATTTGGGTATGCTAACCTTTGTTATAGCCGCAATCATTTAGGTAGCACTTATAACATATCAAAAATATGCAATGAAATATTAACTCTAATATAGCCTGAATAAAATATAACTCATTCATTGATCACCTTATGTAACAGAATGAAAATGATCCCTGAATTTAGACATCATTTATAACTGAATAAAATGTAATTCAAATAGAAATAATATTAATTTTATAATACCCTATGAATAATTGTCTCATTCATAGTAGATTAATTATAATATACTATATTAAATGAATACCAATCAATAAGTAATTATTCAATATTTAATATAATCTTTTATCTAATCACACATCTGACTGTCAACTACACAGTGATATCTTTATTATAGCAACATGTATTCAAATAGCACTTAGAATAAATAGAAAACAACACTTACTTAAAATGGATTAAAATAAAGCAATTTAATCAAATATCATTGTCCCAAAACAATGATAAATGTTTAAGATAGATTTCACGTATAATCGAATAAAACCAACAATAAAATCATTAGGCAACTAAATTCTAATATACTCAACTAATCAAACATTGCTTATAAAAATACAAAATTATATGAAAATTTAAAGATATTCATATCTAAATAAAATAATTCATTAATAATTAAGATAACGGCTTTAGTATGTCTTATAAGTTTACAATGTGTGTAATATCTAAATAGATGTATGACTCAATAATTAATTTTAAATCTAAATTTAATAAAATAATAAATAGTATTAACCTGTTCATGGTATATTCTTATGTAGACTTTACTCTAGCTAATTAAGCTAATTATAATAAAAAGAAATGTTTAACAATGACATATCAATGAACCTATTAGATAATTTTGAATCTGTAATATCCAATCATACCAGTTTATAAAAAACAGTGGATTTCTATTGGATAATTACTTAAGTACAATTAACTAATCATCAATTTATTTTAAATTTCCTGTAAATAAATTATTAAAACTGTATATTATAATAATCAAAACATATAAAAAAATTATTAGCTTGTGTTTTAAGACCTATAGAGGTCCCTACTTTCGTATTTTTCAGATGCTTATTTCTAAGGTTACAGCCTTAGTAAATTATTACTTAATATAATAATGGGCGTTTAATAAAATTTATAATTATAATCAAATATGAATATTAAAATTTAATAGTCAATTGGATTGATGATCCACCTTAAGTAAATTTAAATATAATTAAAGCAAATCATTCTAACTTAAAACAGAACAAAATATACAACTATCAGTTCTATAATAAAATAAGATTAAGATCTTAATGATCAACCATGAATTTTATACAGTAATTATCTAAACAATAATTTAGGTAAAATATGCAAATATTTAATTATGAGTATCATATAAACTTTATATCTAGTAAGATAATAACCATAGAATTCAATACAAAAAATAATATGACCATACTCACCTATTAATATAGTTATTTTAAATAAATTTTTATGGTCACAGTTTGGACAATAATCAAATAAGTTTATTTGATTTAAATTAAATTCAAATTTATTACTAAATAAATATCATTTATATGATTTTAAAAATATGTAAATATACAATGAATAGATTATATACAATCAAAATGCATATACAATTTTATTGAATATACAATAAATTATTATTTGACATTAATTTGATATTTACATATGTAATTGAAATCTAATTATTTAATAATAAATATTAAACATATATGAAAATGTATCACAAATATGTTGCAGGATGTTCCTACTTTCTAAAATATAAAAAAGTTTAAAATATCCCTTTTTTAGACTTCATATAAAATATAATTAATCAAAAAATGTATATATAGATAAAAATGAATCTACTTATTTATTAATACCAATTAATAAAAACAAAGTAAAATAAATACTTATTCTTTTTTATATATGTCAAAGCATTGACTGAGAAGTGAACCCAGGCTGGCTGCCGGAAGGCAGCTACGCTAACTGCTAGGCCACCAATGCTTGACAATAAATACTTATTGTGATATAATCTTTTGAAATTCTAATATAAATGATGTATTTAAAGGTAATTTATAATCACTTAAAAAAAAAAATATTTTGAAATATTAAATCAATAAAGTTATAAATTTAAACTTAGGAAAAATGCATCTCTCTTATACTTTAGTATATTCGTCAATAAATAATTTTACATTTTTAAATAAACTAAACAAAAACATATGTATATCAGTAATGATGACAAATATGAATAAATGACCTGAATAAGTCTTTCCATATTGTATTCCCAATATGGCATCACAGTTCTGATGTCTATATTTCAAACTATAAAACCAATAATATGTTTTTATTCCAGAGAAGATATAATGAATATGCAAGAACTTTAAATTCAAAGTACATTTTTGTCGATTCTGATATTTTATGTATATATTCAAATTATCATTTTAAATAATAATTATTTGGTTTTATATGATATTATACATAAGTACTACTTTATATTTACAATGTTATGAAGAATTATCCTTTTATAAGCAAGTATTATTTAAAAACAATATGAATAAAGAGATGCTAGCTTATTACATAGAGTGATACAATGGGAATTAAACTGATTCATATCTTATAAAAATTTGTTCAATCTATATAATAAAATCACACAATCAAGTAAATATGACTTTTGTATAACTTTTGATGTTTGTATTCCATCTTTAAAACTATACACAATATCCATTTCAACAGGTAGAATATTCTAATGGTTTACATAAAGAAGCAATTTTGATGAATTTTATTTTTACAATAAATTTATCATTTTCCTGTAAAACTCCATCAATAAACTGCCCCAATCCATGGGACAAATAAGATATTTTCTTACCCTCCATTCTGTTTGTGAATTATATACTTATTTAGTTTCAAAAGTAACTTGATTGCCTATGAATACTAGGAATAAATAGTAGAGCAAATACAAAGTAAAACATTAAACAAAATGTCTTGAATTATAATGAGCATTTGGACAGTTTGAGATCCATGCACTCTTTTAAATAGTCTTGTCCCTTTTTTAAAACAGAGTTTGGCATCTTTATTTGACAAAACATGAGCAGGGAAACAATACACACTCTCCAACCTTCTGACCATTATGGAGGGTTGATCCTTTGACTGTCAATTGCCCAAAATGGGCACACCTAACCATGGCCATAGCTGTCTTTTTGGCTTATGTATAGTGAATTTCAGACAAATTATGAAGAAAGCCCCCCAGTGCTGAAGCAAAAACTATTCTGGCAACACCACAAGCTTTCAGGTATCATTATAGATTCTTTCGGGTGAGATTAAGTGATCCCTCTTCCTGATAGCCCTGATCTTGCATAAAAGTTCATTGTGCAAATAACCATTACTCTTCTCAAATAGGATGGCATCTTATTGTCCAGACTATATAGTTCATCATGATTGACAGTCTAATTATTCCAAAAATTCCAGTTTTTAGGCATTCATTCAGGTTAAAAATCCTTTGTTTATAGGATGTTATCCAACCATTGAGTATTGCTCTGTATTTATTTAATACCAAATTATATACTTTTAGGGTAAATATTAAAAAATATGTAAAGAAATTTATATGTGCTTCTGTTTAATGAAAAAACAAGAGAAAAAGTGCTTGAGTTCAAACTTTTCAGTACTATTTATAAGATTTTCTTATTGACATCAGTGTCACTATAGTAGTTGACTATATTCACTCATTTAAACAATTTCTGGTAGCATTTCATAAATAAAAAATCTTGTTGTATAATAATGGCAACAAAAAAAAATCATTTCTCAATTATTACATATAATAAATATTTACGTTTTTAATGTACAAATATTATTTTTGATTTCAACAAAAATTAAACAACCTACATCATATTTTCAATATATTACCCTGGAAATATATTTTCATACACATCTCCTAGCATAATAACAAAAAATAAAAGGGCAAATATATTTGAAAGATTAAATATTTATTTGTATTATTTATAATTTACTATCATGAATGCAGTAACAAAAATGAAACATATATAAAAAAAATCATTTCATCCAAATTGTATACTTTATTATTTACAAATTTATTTTTCTTTTAAAAATAAATTAAGTCAATTTATAATCTTACCAAAACAATTAATATTACATAATTTCATGTTAATATTATTGTTGTCATAGTAATATAGTTAATACTTCAAAATTTAACTTATTCATTACCCAAAAATCAAACAAGAAAGAAAAAAAAATATTACGACTGACATTTTACCACATATACAACTCAAATTTCAGTAGGTGCAATATATATATATGTAAACAAAAATGAAGTTCCCAACTTGCTCACTGAAGATGACCCATAGGCTCCAGAAACACGGATCTAAGCGTATGTTGGGACATATACGTCAGAGTATAACAAATTCGATTTCGAATGCCTTCTCTTTGCTATGTAGCATTTACTGCATAAATACAAATAGAGAAAGAGAGCTATAGTTTAGAGCTATTAGCACGCTCTTAATTTTACATATTTGTAAATGCAAGCTATATATAAGTCATGTGACATCTGACTTGTTATTATTACTATATATATATATATATTGTGATGCATCATTTCATGGCCACAATACATTGGATGAAGAAGGGCAATGTGTGTACACATAGATATTTGAAGTTTATAATGAAAAAGATGAAATGATTACATACAAAGGTTTTGTAATTCTCTTAAAGGAGATTTGAACACAGATTTTTAAGCTTTCTTCAGCCATCCTCTCCATCTTATATAGCCAATACACATGCCCATACACATGTGAATAAGCTAAATGATTTCCAATATACACATTTCATGCTGAACCAGCACTCATTGGTTGATCCAGATCATGATGTCCCCCACACATATATAATCAGTGTTCAGTTTATTTACCAGCACAGTATTTGTATATAATTTTAATCTGAAGGGGATTATACCCTCTACACATGCAATATAATGTTGTTTTAATACCTCAAGGATGTTTCATTGAGAATGAGGGATACTTTCAAACCAAAGCAATGTACGAGTACAGAGTGTAATTCCTTTCTGATTAAAATTATATATGAATATACTGCACTAATAAATGAAATAGAGTTACATAGATTAATGGAAGACCTTCATGCTCCCATTCCAATGTGCTTTAGATTGGCCTATATAAGTGAATTTAGATACAAAGATATGACAGCTGCTCATATTTTTTTCAACATCGCTATATTATGTTTTGGTTTGAGAATATCCTTCATACTCAACAAAACATCATTGAGATATGATGTGGTGCACTGTGACTTCTCCTTATACAGAGTCAGGAAACTCTCAGCAACTATGCCCAAAGAAACATGTTAGCCACTTTACTTTCCATTTCCATTCCCCACCCTATGTTTTCCCATATCTCGCTCCATCCCATTTCCACAACATAGACAACTCCATGGCCTTTATATTTAAATCCCCCTTATCTTTTCCCAAACCCAGCATAAAAATCAATGTATGAGATATTAAAACAACATTGCAGCGCCCTTCTCATTAAAAGTTATTTATATAAATATTTAAAATAAAACTTTAATTAAATAAATATTTTGAGATTTTGAAATAAATTATTTAAAATTAAATAAAAAGATCTTTCTGATACTAATGCATTATTAATATAGTAATGAAACAAAAGGCAAAAAACTATTTTTGTATAAACAAAGTCATTGTTTTATAAATATGTATTTATAAAAGTTAGTTTCAATGTATGTTGTACTTAAAAAAGAAATTAAGGAGGGAAAAAATGTAGTTAAGCCATAATTTTTTGTCCCCCCCCCCAAAAAAAAAATGTGAATGTTGTTTATATATAGATAAACTACTCTACACAATTATAATCTTGATTTTATGTAGAATGATTTGAACTCAAATCCCTCTATTTACACACATATAAACATTTAATATAAGTAAATGACCATAGCCTTAGAATTACAAACCTTGATTTTATTAATTAAGAAAAGAAGTCAAGCGTTGGTGGTCGAATGGTCAACACAGATGTCTTACAAGCAGTTGTCCCGGGATTGCGGGTTCGCTTCCCGGCTGATGCTTTGACACATGAAAAAAAAGAAAAAAATGTCAAATCTAAAACTTTCACTACCCAAATCCCCTTTCTAATTGTTTCTTGATAAGGATAGAGCTATTTTTAAAATATTTCTTTCTTGCAGTAGACTCTTTGAAGACTTATTTTTTTACAAATATATAAAAACAAAAAAGTTGCACTTATATATATGTAATCATTGACACAGACTTTCAAGCTCCCTTTAGTCATTCACTCCATTTTATATAACTAATATACATGACCACATACATGTGAAAATAATAAATGATCTTCAATATATATATTTCATGTTAAACTAATACTTTTCAGTCTGGATCATCATCTACACACACATATATATATATCATCAGTGCTGAGTTTATACTAAGAATAGCAAATCTTCAAACTTTAATGGACAGGTTTCAATCCTATCTTTTACCCATCCTTCTTCTGTGTATTTAAATGGACATAATAAGGTCCTACATATGAGGTGTCAGAGTGACTTAAGATCAACATGGATGTGACAATAACACTGGTACCAAAAAGAGTTCTGAGCATTCCATCATCACATTTTTAATGATATGGATAGCTGAAGAGATGGAGAGTGGAGGAGATTGAAGCCTGTCCATTAATGTTTGAAGATATGCTATCCTAATAAAAACCCAGCACCGATTATATATGTGTGTGGGAGATGTTGATCTGTACCAATGAGTGCTGGTTAAAAACAGTTATAAATGGAAATGTAACCTTTGACCATAGATGAAATAATGCGGAAATACTGAAAATTCCCCCAGAAAACTCTGAATTAGTTGCTGATTTCAGAATAGCTTATAGTCTTCAAATTACTTTAGTATATATAAATCATGCTCTGCATGCATGACAGTAAATGGTATGCTTACATAAGTATAGATGGGTTTATTCTACATTTTATGTTTGCTGGCAGTTAGTTTACATAAACCTCACTAGGGGTCTTCAGTACTTCTGCATTATCTAAAGATGGGATGATTGTGTTAAGAGGATTGTTGAGTGTTGAAGTAGTAAGAAATGGGATAAAAGAATAGATTTATTAATAAAGAATAGGGAGTTAGAGAAATGGAGAAATAGTATGGAGAGTAAAAAGAGTATAGAAATAAACAGAATATTAGGTATCTGTTAATAAATGATAATAGTAAGGAAAGTAGTTTATTATTCAAGGCTCGAACAGGATCTTTAGCTACAAAAGAATATACATGTAAATGGAAAAAAATGGATGATTTATTTTGTAAATTATATAAGGAAGGAATAGAAAATATTATGCATTTGTTAATTGAATGTAAATGCTTGAAAACAGAAAGGGTGCATATAATGAAATTATGGAAGAATAAATATGAAAAAAGTGATTATACAGAAAGTGAATTATTGGTTTTTATGTTGGGTTTGTGAAAAGATAAGAGGGAATTAGATATTAAGGCTATAGAGTTGACAAAGATTATGTTGTGGAAATGGAGAGTAAAAAGAGTATAGAAATAAACAGAATATTAGGTGTCTGTTAATATATGATAATAGTAAGGAAAGTAGTTTATTATTCAAGGCTCGAACAGGATCTTTAGCTACAAAAGAATATACACGTAAATGGAAAAAAATGGATGATTTATTTTGTAAATTATATAAGGAAGGAATAGAAAATATTATGCATTTGTTAATTGAATGTAAATGCTTGAAAACAGAAAGGGTGCATATAATGAAATTATGGAAGAATAAATATGAAAAAAGTGATTATACAGAAAGTGAATTATTGGTTTTTATGTTGGGTTTGTGAAAAGATAAGAGGGAATTAGATATTAAGGCTATAGAGTTGACAAAGATTATGTTGTGGAAATGGGATGGAGCAGAATATGGGAAAACTTACAGTGGGGAATGGAAAATAAAGTGGCTAACATGTTTATCTGGGCATAATTGCTGAGATATTCTTGACTTTGTTTAAGGAAAAGTCACAATATATCACATCACATCATATCTTAAGAATAGTTATTTAATTATTTACCAAACAATTTGGGTTGACTAACTGGATTGAAAAGGTGTTTGGCTGCCACACACACATATTAGAATATTTGTAAAATCAACAATGAACTTTTATTTGCAGCAATATCTATGACAAAAGATTGATCCTTGTATTCAAATAATGTACTTTATCAGTCAAATCATTAATTCAGCAGCTATGCTTGGAAATTTAACTTTCATGCTATACTATTTTATAACCAGCGATTTTTGTTTCTAAATATTTTAATGTGATATATTTTATTTTAAAGTATGAACATTTTTGAGATTTAGGAAATAATGCAATATTAAGAACATTACATAAGTCAAAGATAATTGTAAGACACTTTTTAATAAACTTGCTCAAATTATTAATACGCAAGTAGTATTGTAAATGGGTTTTATAAATGTATTTGCATTATGTAATTTCTTTATGTTTAAGCAATGTGTAAATGGAAGCTTTAAAAATAAAATATTACTATATTTAAATATACACAAGGCTGTTCCCATTATGATATTGCCTGGAATAAATATTTGAGGCTGTAAAATAACTATTAAGTAGATGGTTTATTTGGGTAAACATGTGTACAATGAATTCTGGGATCATTCTTTTGCACTACTGTAGTTGTCACTATGTTCAAGATATATTTATACTTAACATCACATGAATATATTAAATAACTCCAATATTGCCACGTATTCTTTCAAATTCATATAAATAAAGATACAAAAGACAAATAACCCCCAAATTGTATCTTTATTTACATGAATTTAAAAGAATATGGATAATATTCAGCTTATGTAATATATTTATAAAGATATTACACGTGGTAAAAAGAAATGTGCATAACTCCATGTGTTTGTGCGTTTTATTTTAAAAAATCAGATATATTAATCTTTAATTGAGTTTTAAAGTTTATATCTGTGCTAGAGATAATCTCTAGTTTAGTAAATGATTAATAATAGTCATTACTATATTTATCTAAGGTAGACGGTGTCAAAGATGTGGGTTGAGTTAATTTGACACCTGTAATTCAGAATGTAATTATTTAACATTACATATATATATATATATGATATTTTCCCTCAATGTATTTATCTCCTTTTCTAGAACTCAGATTTAAACATATTTAGTAGTAACAATATATTACGTTTAAATATTACTTTATAATATTTTTATTATTTCACCTCTCTTTACCTGCACAGTTGATTTATCTCTTTTTATTTATTTATTTTAAAGACAATTTAATTATATAAATATTCAGTATATAAATGCGTGTATGTGTGAATATGTGAAAATGTAGAACGTGTGCCTTTCACTATTTATGTTTTTTTAATTTTTCTTTTTTTACTTTCTATTGTTTTTCTGGTGGTCAGTTGGGTTTGTGAGATGTTATGCTCCCTCTATTTCACTAAATCCTTGTTTGGCCTGTTTAGAAGCTATTAAAGCTCTCACTCCAATATTGATGGCCAGTTTAATGGTCCAAAGAAGTAGTCTTTAATTGATGGATGTCAAGTCAGGATAGAAAACAAACCGGTAACTAATAACATGTTTCTTTTATGTCTTTCAGTTGAGAAACTGCAGGTTTTGTTTTTTCTTTTTCCATGATTCATCTGTGGCACCCCCCCCTCTCATAGCCATTCTTTTTTTTTTATTATCTTATTTATAATATTTATAATTTTGTTACCATTCCCAGATCTTTCTAAGAAAAATGTCAAAGTTGCAAGAAATGATTAACCACACTTAACAATAAATCTTCATTTTATTTTTTTTTTGCTATTTCTAACTCAAATATTAAAATTTATTTTAACCTTGGTTCTGTCCATTTTATTCCCCTTCATTTTAAATGATTTTATTGTATACACACATTCATATATATGTACAATGTCTTGTCTTTATTATTATAATTTTTTTTTCCATGATCACAAGAATAAGTGATTCAACTTTCCTCTGACTAATATTTATGATAATTTACACAACTCTCTGATTAATACATTGTACAGGCTTAAACCTGCATTTATATATGTAATATAGGTGGGATTTGAACTCAGACTTTCACATGACTCACTACTCTCAGTGTCATCTCATATTGCTGACCCACCTGATCACACACATGTTGAAAAGATAAATAATCACCAATATACGTATTTCATGCTAAACCAGCAATCATCAGTTGGTCTAGATTACTATCCTCACACATATATACAATCAGTTCTCAGCTTTATATTAAGATAACAAATCTTCATACTTTAATGGACAGGCATCAAACTATTCCAACTCACAACTCTTCAGCCTTCCATTTCATTGAAAATCTGATCATGGAATGTTCAAAGCCCTCGATAGTGCCAAGGTTGTCATCCTACCCATGTTGACATATCAGTCATTCTGACCCCTCATGTACTGGATAATAATCCATTTATACATATGCGAGGTATGGGCAGACATTTTACACACTATTTATATAAATTAATACATTGTATAGGCTTAAACCTGCATTTATATATGTAATATAGGCGACATTCGAACTCAACTCTCTGTTTTTTTGTTAATGACATTTTTGATCAGTTAAACTATTTCATTCTTTATATCATAATTAGAAGTTCTTTTACAAATATGGCCATTTTAATTGTAGAAAAAAAAAGGAAAAGTAAACAAAAGATTAAAGGTGAGTTTTGTAATGACTATACAAAATCAGTACGATTGATGTATTACATGTTGGTCCTAAAGTTCTTTGAAATGTTATTGTTCTATATTTCAACTTTTTATGAGGCTTCTGAAGAACTTCAATATCATCCCTAATTGTAGTTTCAGAATAAAAGGCATTAAGATGATCCATTCTTAATGAATCCAATTATTGTTGCACCATTCTAGAGTGACTTTTAGTTAATCTTAATGATGTAGTTAAGGTTGTTTCTCCCAGAAAAATAATGCTGCATTACTATTCATTCATTTTGCATCTCTAATTCAATGAAGATATGTTCTTTATAATAAGTTACAAATTTGCACGTTACACAAACAGATGAAGCTCAATATCAAAAGAATTACCAGTCTGAGCAGTTTCGGGAATCTTAGTCCCCATATTCATAGCTTGTCTTAGGAGTATTGGTTCGAGTTGTGATTTTAAACAACTGGGTAGTAATTTATGCAAATTTACTCAACGTCTTCATATAGACCACTTTCTAGAGATGGAATAGCATGATTCTTTCTGGTCTATTGCATTGTCATCATTTGCAATGAAGCATACCTCTTTTATTTTGCATTTAATGTCATTGCACTCTATGCATTGTACCTTTGCTACTGTGAGTTAAAATAAATGGCCCATGGATCTTTGGTGTGAGAGAGATATAGATTTATTTTCGGTGTCATTTAGTGTTCCCCTATATAAGTAGTTGTGCTGAGAAGTTCTGGTTGTGATGTTGGCATGGGTCTCCATAGTATGCTGCTTTATATCCATTGCTTGAGCATGCAATTTTGTACATAGCTTGTGCTATTTGATTGGAAAATATTTGATCTTTGGTATGATCACCGCATCCAGAGCTGAAGCCCAAACCACTTAGTTTTTTTTTTTTATTTTTATCATTGTATTTTCTCAGAATATTATAAGCCTTACTAAATCAAAACTTTCCAATAAAATAATAGCGGAATCCATATTAATTCCAAACAATACATTTTCAAAATAATAGCTCTACATTATACAAATAGTTTGGTCGCAATAGTTGTATCATTATGAGAACACTCTATCTCTTAACTTGTTAAATGTGGTAAAATCATGCTAAAGTCTATATTGTATCTTAACATGTAACATCATTTTATACTTAAGAAGCCACAAATATATTTAAATCATTTCATATGTTCAGAATGGTAATCATACAGTTCTATTTACACATTGGATTATTTCCACCATCTAATATAAGTATTGAATGTCTTTCGAAAAATGTAACTTTAGTTAAATATTCCAAATACATTCAACTGTTAGTAATAGCCCAAAGATTAGTATATGCACAATGTTTCAAGAGTTATGGTTCTCTGCTCTTCTTTGGGTGTTGCTGGCCTGACCAGTGACAGTACTAGTATGGGAATCGAACCTGGATCTTTAGATTCTTGAATATTGAATTTTAAGGTGGTGCTCAAAACATTGTGCATATTCTAACCTGTGCACTATTACTAACAATTGAATGTATTTGGAATGTTTAAATAAAGTTAGATGATGGAAATAGTTCAATATATAAATACAACTAAAATATCATCATCATAAACTTTCAGGAAAACATGATAATCATACAAGCCAAAAATTGTTGAAAATTTTCTTCTATCATTGACCAAGTAAAACGTGAGTTTTTGAACATTGATTATCAAACCAACATTTTTAGAGTTTGCACCAAAAAATTAAGAATGTTTCAATGTTCTGCTCTTGAATTATCAAAAATAGAACAATCAACTGCATACTATTAATATAAAAGCCAAAAAGATCAAAGCAATTGTTGCTTTTAAGTGATTTCAATTAAAAATTCTATCATCAAACCTACATTGCATTTTGATTTCTTCTTCATAAAACTATCTATAAACTGTCCCAAAGATCACTGTATAGGAATAAAGAATAAAGTTAAACTAGTACATGTCTCACTTTAATGGCAGTTTTAATTTTTAAATAATTATTTTCTATGACTGTTAGCAATATGTCTTTATACACTATTTGGTCCAGCAAAATATATAAATCATAACTATAAACCAAATATTTTTATAGCATTTTTATGGCTAAAAATAATATCTACTCCTTTTACACTACAGCAGTATATAATATTTTAATTTGTGAAGTGCCGATAGTTGGAAATTGAAATAAATTGACTAAATGCTTATGACTGGTTTAGATATACAGAAAGAAGAGTAGAGAAAAGGGTGCCCACCCTTTTCTCATAAAATCTTTGTTGTGTGTTTAGGTTCGGATGTCATTTTTGACAGCTATCCATGCCATCTGATTGGCTGTCATTTAAGTATTGTAACGAGCACTAGAGATTTGCAGTATCTTGATTTATTTCAATTTACAGCAATATATATAAAAACTTATTTATTGCTCATGGGTTCACATTAAGTTCAAGGGCTGGACTTGTGAATACCAGAATCGATGCTGGGATCTTATGATCCTAAGTCAAATACTCTACCAACTACAACAAACCATGCAGTGCCAGAAATATATAAATCATAGCGAAAAACCAAACATTTTATTGCAATCATTGGTTGCTGAGTGGTTAGCACAGCTGCCTTACTTCCTGGGTTTGCGGATTCGCTTCCCAGCCAATGTTTTGACACATGAAAAAAAATAAAAAATAACCTCTATAGCCTTTCTTCATTTTTCATAGCCATGTTGAATAGCAACTTACTTAACAAAAAAAAAATTTTTGTAATGGATTATAATATGTCATAGTAATTACTGCAGTATTACTATTTAAAACTTCATTATATTTTAAAACTCAGGTATTCGATCACTACTTACACCTTTCCTTTTTAAAGATTACAAAGAACTGCTTAAATTTTGATAAGATGAATATATTTGTAGAAATATAAATGAATAGGTAGTTTAAATAAACTATCATAGGAATTCTTATATTGTTATTCAAAGGATGATTAAAATACTTTCCTCACGAAAGTGAAAATACGTTATTAATAAAAAAGAATGTCATTTAAAAATTAACAAGATTACTAGCAAGTTTTTTTTGATTGATTTTATATTTTCATTGTCCAAAATAATGACAATGATTAGCAAAGTAAAGAATGCTAAAAATTTCTCTTTAATCGATGCAGACTTCTTTTTTTTTTAATGAGCCCCTGAACAGACTTGAATTCAAGGCTTCTTAAAGGAATATTACATTTCAATAACATCAAAACTTAAAAATCCTTATTGGCAACCTTAATGATTAATATCTATCAAAATTTAGCATGAGTTACAAACATCAAAAACTTCCTAACATTACGTTTATACAGAGAACAAAACTCTCCAACCAGTAGCATAAAGAATGATGATCATGTGATGTTTAATGCTTTACATTTATAATAAGACTAGGCTTCTTAAGAGAATACTACATTTCAATAACATGAAAAACTTGAAAATCCTTATTGGCAACCTTAATGATTAATATTTTATCAAAATTTAGCATGCGTAGTAGTTGCAAATATCAAAACTTCCTACCATTACATTTATGCAGAGAGCAAAACTCTGGCATAAAGAATGATGATCATGTGATGTTTAGTGCAGTACATTTATAATAAAACTAACTTTTTAATAAAACTATTACTTTAATCTTGACCTATTTAGTTTAGTGTAATGATAGGGTGATGAACAGCTAAATATTCTAAACTTACTTCATAGATGTTTATACATTGAGTGATTTATCAAACATCTACCAATTTTTTTATTATTTTAACTCAGAAGTTACTAACGCATCATTTATCAAATAATATGCATTTACAAGACCTTCGGTAACATTAATCTTTTATCCTCTTACTTTTAATTATAACTTAATTTCTAAGATGTCATTAGTTAAATGTGGAGGCACCCAAAGTTTTGGAATTATTTCTAATAACTTTAGAAATAAATTTACTTTTGCTATTAACATGCTCATTAATGTCTTTATGCAGTGAAGATTTGTGTATAAAATCCCTTTCCAATGACTACTCATCCAATATCCCCAGACTAGTTTATAGCTTGTGTCTTTTATCAACGAGGAGCCTTGGATAGACATTTTGTGCACAAACCTTGCTACATTTATTTATTACTCTGGCTTGCACTGAGTGGCGCTACTGTATAGAGTTTTGCTCTGTTAAAAACAACTTGTGTAAGCATAAATAATGGTGGTCATGTGATGTTGATGGCTCATTAATATCTCCAATAATCTTTTATTAGTGATGATATAATAAACATCACATGACCACCACCTCTTATGTTTGTTTATAACTGTTGTTAAAACAGGCAAAACTCATTCTACATATGCCACACACAGCAAGCTAGAGAAACTAGTCTGGGGATATTGGATGAGTAGGCACTAGATGGGGATTTTATGCACAAGCCATCTGGCATCCATTGATTACTCTAGCTTGCTGTCTGTGGCATACGTATAGTGAGTTTTGCCTGTTTTGATGATATAATAACAATATCCCATACAAAATAAGAGATTCCTTATATTAACTTTTTGAATCTAACATTTGTGCATAAATACTGGCGAAGTAGAAGAAAATATTACTAGTCTTTCATTGATATATCAAGAAATTTTATTAAGAGAAGCCACCATGTTACAGATCAGTATTAATGCAATACTATGTTATCTTCTTCCATTTGACTTACCTGTTCAATTTTAAACTTTCTTTCATTTGAAGAAGACTTTACAAAAGTAATTCTAATTGTAAAGCTTGATAGCTTTATAATATCTTACTTTTAAGTCTTGAGAAGTTTCCATCAAGCAAAGTTTGTATAATCCATGTACCTATATTTTAAAAGTTTAAACTCTTGCTTTTATTATTGACATTACTGGTATTTCAACCATTATCATTTTTACTATTTAGATAGGCTTTTCACCCTATGTAGTAATTAGATAGATTTTTGAGACAGATCACTTTTAAATTATTTGTTCATTTCACACATAATTCTTACAAATAACTGTACTTGGATTAACCTGCTATCCAACTATATCAATGGAGATTTTAATATGAACTATGTAACTATCTCTAAATTGCTATATCAGCTTATCCTTCCACACATGAGTGCTAGCTTTTTACCACACAATGCAGTAACCTTTCATGATAAATACCATACCATTCTCACTGACCTGCATTTTTACTCTCCAATGCTATATTGCATGATTGGTTTAAATTTCAATGCTTTGCTTGACATGAATAAAATGCATAACAACTATGATTCCATTTAAAAAGACAATATATTTATCAACATACTCTCATTCAATATTAATCATCTGACATGCAACACCCTGCCCCCTTCCCAGTTGTTCAAATTGGCCAATAAACTTTACAAGTGAATCACATGTACAGACCTGCACATAACACACATCAACACATTTACAAGCTCACCAAGACCTATAATAGTACTTATAATAAATGTAAATACTATTTTTAGCCACAAAAAAGAAGAATTGGCCTTATCCATCAGCACACACGGACATGGGACTACATGCATTGGGCTCTAGACTACTCTGCCAATATGAGTTCCTACAGCATTGCAAGTAGATGGAGCCATTCATGGCAGTCACAACACAATTGATCCCATTTATCAACACTTCAAGTGAAAACTCCACACATTTATGCATTAACCACCCACAGACCTTTTTGGATCACCCAAAAACAACACATCTTTTCACACCATTGATTTTGCCAATAAACTTTCTATCATTCACAGTGCATGTTATCCTGGAACCAATGGAATTACAAAAAACATTTTCTCACCTTAATCAATTCACTACACAATACTTGTATGATCTAGCATCTTGGAAATGTATCATATCTGGAGTCTATATCCTATTGCAATCATTCCACAATAAAAATTCAATCCCTATTTTCACTCTCACTGACCTTCAATACCATCTCTGTATGTCCACTCAGCATCAAAAATCAAACTTACTGCCATTAATTTCATCCATGCAATTCATTAGAATGGGATCTTTTGCTACCCAAGCTGTACTCCTATCCAAAACAATAATCTACACAGTTTGAGATAGCAAAAATATGCACATATTGCCATACAGATGAATATTGAGACCACATGCTTTCAAACATCACAGTACCATATAACATATTATATGAATATCCAGTCTGCTACTGTGTCAAAAAGATTCACATCACACCCAGTGGCAAAAACTCACAATTGTTTGCCCTCACACATTCCATCTCTTAAGGTTCCCCTCTCAGTTGTCTATTGCTCACCCAGCAATATATATCATGCATAGATACATGGATGACATCACTATCTTCCTCATATCCATAAGCAGTTTCCTATACTCCAAAAATTCTCAAAGAATACACTAACAACTTTAAACATAAGTTCAATTTCAATAAAACTGCCACCTGGTTTCTACTCACCAAAAATCCTTTTACACCAAACATGTCAGAAAGCCAAATAATTTTTTTGGTTACATGGTGTAAAGTAATGAAGCAAAAATTGAGAACAAACTTAATGCAATGTGCATTATCACATCCTTTTCTAAGACATATCTCCAAAGTGCAACTATTCATTCTCCTCATCATCACCAATGTTACCTACTACTCCCCTATTAATAAGTTATTCAAAAGTTTTTACCTCTGCAATTTCCTCCCTTTGTAACAAGCTTCTATTGTGCAGAAAGACAGTCACAATATTTATCAAGCACCTTAGGCACTTACCATCAATAGTGGACTTCACAATAATGATGCTTTTCATATTCAGAAAACTATAAATCTTCTGATATCCGCAATGAAAACAGTTTCTAGAGTTTTAATGTCTCTCCAAGTAGCTCCCACTGACCACCCCTCCTCCTCTCAGTTGAATATCTGGCATCACTCATAAACCAAATTCAAGATACATCAGATAAAATCTCTCTGCAGCAAATGACAAGTACATATATTGGAAAATGCACAGTATACTATATCCTAAGCAATCTACAAACCACTTCATTCTAATATTAGATATTAACTACTGCAAACTGCTACAGACTTTTAAGAAATTCTTTTAAACTTGCACTTAACCTCTATGCATTACCTACTTCACAATTTCTCCATTACTGATGACTATACGTGCATATTGATTCTTTCTACAACTTGTGCCATGCATCTAAAGAGACTCAAAACTATCTGTTCTACTGCAGCTCTGTACTTGTTATCACCCATAAAAGCATGGTTAACACCTACAGACAAATTGGCATCTCATTCCAGTCTATCCCCACTGCTCATGTGGCCATATTTATACTATATGACCTCTGGTGCACACATTGCATCTTCTGCTTGGAAATAAGAATGCCACTAACCACTTTTTTGAACAAACTACAGCAGATGAGAATACAAGACACAAAAATTTCTCACCTTGACATGCATATCACTACCTAGTCACTTCTTGAAGAAAACTGCCAACCTGTAACAAATGTTGTAATGTCCACACAACCAGAAGTTGATCCATGCACAATGGCCTACTGACATCATTTGATGTTGACATGTGTCATCTTATAGTATTCTGGTCAGATCACCATAAGTCTAACTATACTCTCATCAAAGCCAACACATGCATTGGAACTTTAACCAACACAGTTACCTATTAGCGTGAACCTATGGTACCATTAAAACATTCTGAGCTCCAGTATTAATACTCCATTACGTGGGAGGAATAACAGACACCCAAATCACAATTCTATTTTGATATCTGTATTTTGTTATATTATTTATATTTTACTTTTAATTACTGTAAATTGTTTTTTATCTACTACAACAAAAATTGTAAATCCTCAATATATATATGAATCAACATGTATCCAAAATCTCATGGTTTTTTTTTGCATGTTACATATATAATCTGTTTGACGCTAGAATAAAAATTATTTTTTGAAACAATAATAATAATAATAATAATAATATCACAACAATAACGACAACAATAATAAGAAGAAAAAGAAGAGTCATAATAGTAGTAGTAGTAGTAGTTTAGAATAGTAAGTTTCTTGAACTATTCGTCAAGTTTGCAAACAAAGGGATTAATGGACATCTAGACAAACAAACCTTTTCTTTTTTTCTTTGTAAAGTTATTTTCAAATCTAAACAAATTATATAATAGTATAATAAAATAGATTTAGTTTATAGATTTAGTGAATTGATTTTCTAAAAGAAAATTTAAATCTTCAATTTTATAGTTTTCTATTATTTCTGAAGAGCTGCATAACTGATTAGAAAGTTCCCCTTTTTTCTACTTTTGAATTGACAATTTTCAGATTGATGATATTCAAAAAATTTATACCTTTCCTTGTAAAAATTTTATTTTCCATATAAAGTTATTTAATTTGAAGCTTTTACTCTCTCATGACTGGAATAAAGAAAGAAAATAAGTGATAAAAAGTGTTTAAAAAATATGCTATAAAAATTTGCTTTGGTTTTACTTTATGACTTTATTTCTTATTTTTAAATGTAGGGGTCGTAGTAAATTGTACATATTTTATCAATCTATCAATTGTTTTATTATTAATGTACTTTCTTTAATTTTTTAAATAATATAGCTAATAATATTATATATATATTAAAGGGGATTTGAACACAAACTTTCAAGCTTTCTTCAGCTATCCATTTCATCTTATATAAGCGATACACATGACCACATATATAAGAAAAAGATAATTGATCTCTATTAGATGTATTTCGTGCTAAACCAGTACTCATCACTTGGTCCAGACCATCACCTCCCACACACATAAATAATCAATGCTCAGTTTATATTAAGATTGCAAATCTTTAAACTTTAATGGACAAACTTCAATCCTCTTCATCCATCCATATTATTAAACATCTGACAATGGAAAACATAAAGTCTGTGTTCAAATCCCCTTTAATTACATCTTAAAATTCAGTATTTACAATACACCTGGGTCTCATTTTACATGGATTTATTTAACGTGATTTTGAAGTTACGCGATTCATGTTTCTTCGGAAGACGAACTCCGATAATGCGCTATTAATTTAAATAATAAATTTTGCGCACTTACATCATATTGAAAGTAATAGCACATTATTGGAATTCGACTTTCATCTTAGTAATTTCAATATTTTCAGTGCTTTATAATAGTAAGATTTTATGCAATAATGAAATTAAAATCATGATTTCCACATTTTATGTATACACACATTAAATTTTACAAGATTATAATGTAAATTTGTTCAAACATTGTGCATGTTAATTTTGCATTTTAAATCATATTCTGGTTTTGATTTTTAAAAAAGATCGTAATCAATTATTAATCATTTAGTGTCCGCAAGTTTATTTTTAAAAGGTGAATAATAGCAGTGGGCACAATTAAATTTGACAATTAAAAATTAAAATCTGATTTTTAATTGTAATTAACAATTTAAAAATGATTTAAGGCGACCTGAAATTAATGTGAAGTGAAGTTGGCGCTAATTGTATTTCCTCTTGTGAAGAATCTGATTTTTTACCACTTTACAAACGAACTTGTTTATCGGCAAATAGCGATAATAATTAAAACATGTTTAAAAAAATGTAAATTACTGTACTGTAAATTATGCATAAAAATACATTATTTTGAATAAAATTAAATATTATAGTTAAAAAAAGTTTGTTTTGTATCATTTTTTTTCAAATTTGAAATTTTTTATTAGTCATATTTTATTTCCTTATTTTTTTTTTGCGCGAATTTTAAAGTAATTTTACGTTGGTGCTTTACTTTTACGCGATTTTTAAAAAATCACAGTCCGTATCCCCCCTTTTTCAAGGTAAGTTACGTCTATTTTTGCGCAATTTCATTTGCGCGTGTTTTCTGAGGAACCTATCTATCGCGTAAAATGAGACCCAGGTGTATACTAATATTGACTTATTAAAGATTCAGCCTGAATTCTTCCATCCCTCTGTGTATTTAAATGGACATATTAAAGTCATATATATGAGGGGTCAGAATGACTTAAAGGTCAACATGGTTGTTGGCATCAACAAAGGTTTGAGCATCCCATCATAAAATAATGTGGAAGGATGAAGAGTTAGAGAGTAGAGAGGATTGAAGTCTGTCCATTAAAGTTTACAGATCTACCAACTTTATATATATATATATATATATATATATATATATATATATATATATATATATATATATGGGAGATAATGGTCTGGATCAACTGATGAGGGCTGATTTAATATGAAATACGTATATTGGAGATCATTTATCTTTTCCACATATATGTGGTCATATGTATCAGTTATAAAAAATGAAGTGGATACCTGAAGGAAACTTGAAATTCTATTTAAATTACATCTTAAAGTTCAGTATTTACAATATACTAGTACTGATTTATTATATATGTGCATATATTAGATATATTTAAAACTTCCATTCCAACATATTCTTAAAATATATGAATAAAAATAAATGAAAAAGGTAAATGACTCCCAAGATAAACCTAATGCAAAAACAATGCATTTCAGTTGGCCAAAGTCACAATCTTTTTCAAGGATATTCCTCATGTATTTACACAGCATAGTATCTATCTGTAAGTATTAATAAGGAAATCAACTTTCACATATGCACAGTTCAATTTTGATTGTATGAATTAAAGTGCACTTGCCGATAAGTAAGAAGTTTTAAAAGAACATGTGTGAAGGTTTATTTTCTTCTGAATACTTATAGATACATACTGTACTGTATAAATAAATAATCATTGATTTATATTTATTCTAAATTAATATATGCTTAAAATTGCAGGCGATTTAAAATGAGAAACTCTCTCCTATAATATATTATGTTTGTACAATTCGTTGAAATATCAGACATACAATAAAATCAAGTTCTGAATTAAGCATGGTAAGTAAGAGTTGGCTTATATATAGATAAGTCCTAATGACAAGTGATTTAAAACTTTTTACTTATGGGTAAGTGTGTTATGGGTGAGTGTGTACAAATTTATACAATCAAAATTAAATAGCATATGTGTGAAAGTTGATTTTTTTCTGAATATTTAATATCTAATTGCTATAATTAATCTAGAATTATCAAACTTCCTACACTCATATTTTTGCATAATGTTTACTTGTAAAGTTAAATACAGTGATGAAAATGTTTAATAATATAATATACCATATACATCTCAATTCACAGTCTACAATGCAGTTTAACATATGATTTATTTTACCTCCTTTTGCCTACAATTTCAACTGTCTGGCAGTCATCATCAGAGATTTTATAAACCTCACCACTCCTACTCCTCTAACCAAAATAACTTTCAAAAAAATTTTTAAAAAATTTTAAAATTTTTTGAAAGTTATCTCGGTTAAAGGAGTAGATGTGATGAGGTTTATAAAAGTTCTGATGATGATTGCTGGACAGTTGAAACTGTAGGCAAAAGGAGATAAAATAAATCATATGTAATATTTACTAAGGCAATAAACCTAAAGCATGTGCGGTTGAAAATGTGAAGGTAGGGACCTCTACAGGTCTTAACCACATGCTTATGCATTGGAAAAGGTGTATATGGTATATTGGGTTATATATAATTCAGCAATGCAAATAAGGAGGAGAAGTGGAAGGAAATTTTAATACTTCAATGAAAATGTTTGTAAATAATGGAGAATGCTTTCCCAAAACTATTATTGTTGAATAGTTGATTATTAATATTGTCTAATATTATGATTAGGGAGCAGATCAACTATTTATTAATAGTAGCTTGTGGAAAGTATTCTCCAGTATTTACATACACATATATAATTTTGTTTTAAACTTCTTCAATAATATGCAATAAATTTTGTATATCAATATATATATATATATATATAAGTAAAATGTATTATACCATCAAACATCACATGACCACCATTCTTTAGGTTTATGCAGTCTATTTTTCTCTGAGGCAATTCACTGATCAGACCAGAAACACTTAAAGAAGACGGGAGAATAATACAATTCAAAACATGTTATTTAATAATTTATGCATTATTACTAATAATTGAATGCAATTGAAAATTAAATTTAATTCAGTTTCTTTAATCCATCATGTCTTTTCTCCCCAGCACTCTTCCACTTCTCCAACCATCTCATATATATTTTTTGAATACAATTTATCCAAACCGCTTCAAACATGTTTTAGCAAAACTCTTCATTTGTACATATACATACACCTATGTTTCGACTGAACTGCAGTCTTCTTCAGAGCAAACTACAAATAAAGAGTTTTGCTAAAAAGTGTTTGAACCAGTTTGGATAAATTGTATTTATAGGATATTATGGCAAAATAAAGAAAAGTGTGATTTTGGTAATATATATTTTTTCTTATTCTTTCATAATCTCTTGGTATATCAACTTTAAAATTTCAGTTGTCTATCTAATGTCATGTTTTCTAGAATTATGTCCAGCCCAATTTCTTTTCCACATTTTTATTTTTTCATGATAATATATATTGTTTTTTTCTTCACTTTTCTTTAATAAAAAAAATATTGGTCAAAAGATATTTTCCATGCAATGAGTTATTTAAAGATTGTTTACTTTTTTAACAATCACATATGCAAGCCTTAAATATTTCACCTTCATGAGACCAAAAAACTATCCAGACTTTCTTTACCAGTAATAATTAGTAACAAGATATTTTTTATGAAGCAAGTCAACTGCTTTTTGATTATCATTCTGTAGCTTTCCACTTTTGTTTTACCTTTAAAGTGGGTTCAAATGAAAAACTATACATATAAATTGAATGTAAAAACAGGCAAAAACTATATGTATTGCTACACACAGCAAGCTAGAATAATCAATGGATGCCAGAAGACTTGTGCATAAAATCCCCATCTAGTGCCTACTCATCCAATATCCCCAGACTAGTTTCTGGCTTGTGACCTTCGTTAGTGAGGAGCCTTGGATCTGAGAGCACTGCACCTAGATCTTAGGATCTAATGCACAAGCCTTCTGCCATCCATTGATTACTCTAGCTTGCTGTGTGTGGCAATACGTATAGTGAGTTTTTGCCTGTTTTAACAACAGTTATAAGCAAGCAAAAGAAATGGTGATCATGTGATGTTTAAATTGAATGTACCAACATACCCATTTCCAAAGTGGAATTTCTACTCAATTTTTTTGTTGAGAGATTACACACGTATATACAAAATAAATTATCAAAAACTTTAATAGAAGCCATCATAATCTTAAAACGATGCAAAATAAATATTTAAAATATAAACATCGACTTAAAACTTATTTACAAACGTATAAAACGACAGTGTTATAACTAAAGTTGTTACAGATATATGAGCAGTCAACTCAGTTTTAAATGGTTAATGAAGGCTCTTTGTTAAGTGCATTATTTAACCAGTTTTATGATCTAAAAATAAATAGAAACTCAGAACTTTGTCCATAAAACAGCATATTAAACATGAAGAACATAAATCATGTTATCCTGGAAATTCAAATCCCTTACATCCATTTCTAAGAAAAGTTTTTATAATCAAACCTAATGAATGGCTTTCGCGTAATAACTAATAAGACAAAATTACTCACATAAAGTAAATGATAATTACAGAATTAGGTGACATTTCTATTAGATCACTAAACATTTTCTAAAGTTTTCTAAATGTTAGACATTAAATAATATATTCTATATATTTTATTTTTTAAAATACTTCATACATATACAGGTAATTCAAATCTTTATATTATTTTGGATTTTTACTTTTCTCTATATAATATTTAAATACAAGTATATTATATATACTTTAAAGCCAGATATAATTAGAGAGGATTTGAACCCAGAATTCCACGCTCCCTTTAATCATCCATTCTATCTTATACAACCGGCACACACTAACACATATGAAAAAGATAAATGATCTCCAATATATGAGGAATCAGAATCACAGTCAACATAGGTATGACAATATAACTGGCCAACAAGGGCTTTAAACATGCCATCATCAGATTTTCAATCATATGGACAGCTGAAGAGTTGGAGAGTGAAGATGATTGAAGCTTGTCCATTAAAGTTTGAAATTTTTTTAACTTAATATAAACCAAGAACTAATTATATATATGGGGGGAGATGATGATCTGGACCAACTGATGATTGCTGGATCAGGACAAAATACATATATTGAAGATCATTTATTTTTCTCGCATGTGTGTCAATTGTATAAGATGGAGTGGTGACTAGAAGAAGATTGAAAGTCTGGGTTCAACACCCTCTAATTTTCTCTCGATGTATCAAACATTTTATTTGTAATGACTACAGTAACTATACTTATATAATTATAATTAATAACAGCTTACTTTTTTTACTTTATACAATGCAACATAATATTTTCTTCATATAAATTTTGTTTCCTTACAGTTTTGCCTATTCAGCAGTTTTTTTCCAAGCTTCTTATAACAATCATCTCCAGAGCAAACTTCAGTTTAAAGCTGAGAATAATTCTGAAGAAGACTGCTGGACAATCGAAACTATAAGGAAATAAAATTATTTGAACAAAATATTATGTTTGTATTGTGTAATATATGCATTTTAAATTAAACGTACATACAAAAGTGTCTTATTCTAAAATATTATTTTATTGTTAAATCTTTAAATTTTGCTACTAATATTTTAATCATAGACGTTAGCTTGAAATGCAATCAATTGTAACAAACTAATTAAACAGATAATGAAGGAATTTAATTAGCAAAACCCAATTTAATTAAATCCCACTTTAATTTAAGAGTTACTCCAGAAAACAAAAGAAAGCGATAAGAAGACTGGGTAACAACTACGCAGTGTAATATAGAGAGTAGTAGAGAGCAGTCATGTAGTAGCAAGTTGCAGACCATTCGTTTGGAGAGTATCTGCTTGCAGACCATTCACTGAAGAGCAGTCGGTGCAGACCATTCATTGGAGAGCATCCATGGCAGAGCATTCGTTGCAGACCATTCGTTTGGAGAGCATCCATTGCAGAGAATACAGGGTATATTCAGAGCATTCGTTGCAGACCATTCATTGGAGAGCATACGCAACAGTGAGTACAGAGTGTTTTAACTGAATTCGAGCAAAGCATCGTTGCAAGAAAACAGCGTGGGAATTGCGAATTACCCTCATTGAGAAAGAAGAGAAGTTAGACGTAGAAACTATACGTTCAGAATTATAGTGCGAGTATCCGTTATCGTGTGTACATAGTGTGCTTTTCTAACACCACTCACGATAATCAGAACTTTGTATAAAGTGTAAATTAGTGAACATCGAACTGTTTTGACAATTAAACTAACTAGTTCGCAAATTAACTTTTGTGTGCAGTAATTGAAGAATCAATATACTGCATATTGTATAAAGTTGAAAAAGGGTTTTATTAATTATAATTATATATTTAATAGAAGCAGTGCATAATGCTAGCCGTTATCTATATAAAATATTTTAAACATTCCATAGCTATAAACTTTCAACTACCCTCCACCTTTAAATAAACAATAGCTCATTTTTTTTAATGGGCTGTAATATTCAAGCTTTTCATTATTTAAAGGTGAAATATGGCTGCAAGAATGTAGCTATGGGACATTTAAAATATTATATATATTATAAAGGCTTGGCTACTGCTAACCGTTAAGCTAATTGCCTGCTTTGATTCCAAATTCTATTTCATGCTCCCAAGTTTATTCATTGTTTCCAAATGTATTTTTAATTGCCTCGTGGATTTTAAAAATAAACATTTTCAATATTTGGAAAATTAAACACTAAAAATAAACAATAAATAAATGATTTGCAATATCAAAATATCAAATTAAGTTATTAAACTAAATGATATCTATTTTACTTATTTTAAACTTTTCATTCTTAATAATAATACATCCATTTTATTTAACACTAAGAATAAATTCATTTAAGCATTTTACAATTATACCTTTTTGAATTGACTATGTTTTAAAACAAACTTTCCTGCACGCATACCACGTGTTTCAACGTAATGTTAACATTTGCTATTATTATTGGGGGTCTAGCTATCGTAATCAAACTGCAATTGTGTTAATTTTATTTTAGATACTTTCTTTTATTGCAGTTAATGTAGTATCATTTTCATAGTATGTATTTTTCTCTCTAACATTGATTTTGTGTGTGCGTGTGTGTGCTTATTTTCATTCAATATTAACCGCGTTGTTTTTTTTTTAATTGAAACATATTTTTTGGGATGCTGTAATTGATAAAAATCTGTACAGGAGACATCTTGAATAATTTTCATAATGTACACTAAATAGGTGGTCGTATACGAGAAATATGAATATCACTTCCAATCTTATTGCTTACCACAATAATAGTAATGAGCATCAACATTTGCTCTATTTGATAAACCAACAAAATTCTTTAGAGTTTATAGTTATGATTAATGATTTAGACTATAAAATATAGTGTTACAATATATATCAATAATCAATACATAGAGGGTAAAAAAGAAAAAAAAATCATAATATTAACTAAGATTAAATTTCTATATTTTTATGACTATCTACCAAATGTTAATGCAATAGTTAACATTATTTATCACTTATGATGGTTAAATATTTATGCATATTGTTATATTGCTAGATTGGAAAATCTAGCTATCATAACTTAGCTATAAGTTAGCGATTTCTATCTGATTTCAAATGTGTTAAATTTTTCTTTGAGGTGAATCACACAAATTGAAAGCAAACAGTGGATATAACTGAGATTCTGTCTCCACATCTGTGACATGGGGGAATAAAACTTGCTGATAAATATGTGATCCTTGAAATATATTTATAGGTTAATGGAAAAAACTTGTTTCTCAATTAGTAGTATCCTGGCAACAACAAAAAACAAAAGTTATCTCTGATTACATGGAAATAATCATTTCTATTCTTTATTATAATAACAATCCATGAAAATTATTTAATTCAATATATATATATATATATGGGAGGCTACCCCCCAAAACCCACAATCATCCTCTGGTCAGCAAGCCTGCTATAATATTTGCTCCTGCCACTACATACCTCTTGTAGGTATCCTTCTGCATCACTCTGCCAACCAGCATCATCAAGTAAAGTTGTGGTACTACGTAATATTTTTTTTAAGTCCATCTTATTCATCAATTTTTATAATGGCTGAAACGTTGGAATGAAATGGCTTACATGCAAGCTGCTCTGAAAAAAACAAGTTGATGAGTGGTTTAATGAGAGTTCAAATTCATCACATCACCAAAAAGCACAAAAAGTGGAGTCCAATGTCAAAATGATGTTATTTTTTTATACAAATAGCATTGTTCACTCAACAATTCATTTATAATGGTTGAATATTTTGCCTACAAGTTCTGAAACATTTGTGTGATTCATTTAGAGTAAAAATTTCCCAATTTGTGGTAAAATGTGGACTAATAGCTTCTCCACAGCAAAGCTCCAGCACACAATGCCTTGAGGCAAAACAATGTTTAACCAAAAACAGTAATGACTGAACTTATCTACCTACCACATTAACCTGATATTGCTCTGTGCAGCTTCATTTTCTTAAAAAAAAATGCCTCAAAATAAAATGTTTTGTGGACTTAGAAGAGGTGAAGAAAAAATGATGGAGGCATTAAAAGGCATCCCTTTGCAAAGGTTTCATGACTGCTTCAAAAAGTGGGAAAAGCATTTAGATTAGTCTATTGCATCAAATGCAAAGTACTTTAAAAGAAATTTAATTTGTAACACATAAAAATAAATACATAATTTTTATTACAAAATTCCAATTGAGGGAGGGGAGATCCTCTCACATATTAATTATCTCAACAAAGTCTACACAAATCATTTAATCAAATTGCTTGTAATATGCAAGTATCACATTTTGATATCATACTAAAATACCTAATCAACTCTTCTGGACAATTATTTTATGGCAACTACAATCACTCTCAAACAAGTAATGAGCTCACAGTTGTTATCTTGATGTAATGAACAAAACTCATTTCATAAATATACCAAGGTCAAGCCCAACTGGATTATAAAGCATGAATTAATCCCAACATCATCTTATGGTCTTCAACGTTTAAATATTGTGGCAAAATATTTACATTTTTTGACTGTTGGAAGATTATAATTTGCTACACTGTAAAACCCAATTAGGTTTGAATGGGGTATTTACATGACATTTATATATTAAGTTGGAATACTAACTATGGTCTTGTTGCTGCTTGGAAAAACAGGGTTGCTGTTGCAAAACAACTAATCTGAAAAATCTTATTGGCTGGTTATTTGAATATAACATCAAATGCAGTAATTATACATTACCAGGAATTTCACTGCCAATGTGCTATCGTAGAAGTGCATCTGATTGCAATAGTGGACTATTCAACTCTGGAATAAAAGATCAATTTCAATTTTAGCATTTCCGGTGCTTAAATATCTTATGAACTTCTGATCAATAAAACTAATTATTTTTCCTGATTAGAGTGCAGTTGTTGAATGTCATATTCTGGAATGTAAAGTTCTTGGATTTATTCTAGTTTGGCATTTCCTGTGCATGAACTTCCTGTGAGATTCTGAGCAATAAAGCCATTTGATTGCTACTAACTACTATTTGATAATTTATATAAACTTTGTATGAGTAATTGATTATTTTCACTTTAGCTGTATGCAAATATATATATATATGACAATAGATGGCGTTCTACCAAAAACACTGTCAAGCATAGTTTTTTGTTTACATAAATGTCAGAGCAAGCATTCACTATCTCTAACTTTAATTTCCACCTTCAGATCATGATTTCAAGCTATTTGCTATCGTCAGTGAAGGACAGGAATAAGAAAATAGATCTAAACACAAACTCTGAGCATTTATAAAACAGTTTCTATTCAGCTTGCAAGTGTGAATCTTTTAGACACGTAATATCTTCAAACTCAGCATAGCAAGCCAGATAGCTACATGGGTCTGATCTCAGTTTAGCATCACCACATAGTAGAAGCCTCTGCAATATATATCATTGCAAGAAAGACCTCAAAGGTACATTTATGAAAAACAAAAAAACACAAGTTAAAACTTGCTAACGCTTGTATTTATGACAATAGATGGCGTTCTACCAAAAACACCATCAAGCATAGTTTTTTGTTTACATAAATGTCAGAGCAAGCATTCACTATCTCTAACTTTAATTTCCACCTTCAGATCATGATTTCAAGCTATTTGCTATTGTCAGTGAAGGACAGGAATAAGAAAATAGATCTAAACACAAACTCTGAGTGTTTATGAAACAGTTTCTATTCAGCTTGCAAGCATGAATCTTTTAGACACGTAATGTCTTCAAACTCAGCATAGCAAGCCAGATAGCTACATGGGTCTGATCTCAGTTCAGCATCACCACATAGTAGAAGCCTCTGCAATATATATCATTGCAAGAAAGACCTCAAAGGTACATTTATGAAAAACAAAAAAACACAAGTTAAAACTTGCTAATGCTTGTATTTGTGACAATAGATGGTGTTCTACCAAAAACACCATCAAGCATAGTTTTTTGTTTACATAAATGTCAGAGCAAGCATTCACTATCTCTAACTTTAATTTCCAACTTCAGATCATGATTTCAAGCTATTTGCTATCGTCAGTGAAGGACAGGAATAAGAAAATAGATCTAAACACAAACTCTGAGCATTTATGAAACAGTTTCTATTCAGCTTGCAAGCATGAATCTTTTAGAGGGTAGTTTTTTGTTTACATAAATGTCAGAGCAAGCATTCACTATCTCTAACTTTAATTTCCACCTTCAGATCATAATTTCAAGCTATTTGCTATCGTCAGCAAGCTGAATAGAAACTGTTTCATAAACGCTCAGAGTTTGTGTTTAGATCTATTTTCTTATTCCTGTCCTTCACTGACGATAGCAAATAGCTTGAAATAATGATCTGAAGGTGGAAATTAAAGTTAGAGATAGTGAATGCTTGTTCTGACGTTTATGTAAACAAAAAACTACGCTTGATGGTGTTTTTGGTAGAACGCCATCTATTGTCATAAATACAAGCGTTAGCAAGTTTTAACTTGTGTTTTTTTGTTTTTCATAAATGTACCTTTGAGGTCTTTCTTGCAATGATATATATTGCAGAGGCTTCTAGTATGTGATGATGCTGAACTGAGATCAGACCCATGTAGCTATCTGGCTTGCTATGCTGAGTTTGAAGACATTACATGTCTAAAAGATTCACGCTTGCAAGCTGAATAGAAACTGTTTCATAAACACTCAGAGTTTGTGTTTAGATCTATTTTCTTATTCCTGTCCTTCACTGATGATAGCAAATAACTTGAAATCATGATCTGAAGGTGGAAAATAAAGTTAGAGATAGTGAATGCTTGCTCTGATGTTTATGTAAACAAAAAACTATGCTTGACAGTGTTTTTGGTAGAACGCCATCTATTGTCATAAATACAAGTGTTAGCAAGTTTTAACTTGTGTTTTTTTGTTTTTCATATATATATATATATATTATCAATTTCAATGGCAAGTAAATAATTTATACCACTACTTAAATATGAAATCTATAGGAGTATAATTATATTACAAAATGTTCTACCCTGTACAGTTTAGCATAGTTCGTAGAATGTCCGATTTGAGATTGAGAGGTCCCAGATCCAATTCTGATGCTCACTCATCTGGGTCTTGAACTTCTTAAGAATTCACAAGAATAATGCCATATGCTGCCTTTTTTACAGAACATTCTCATTTAAACACGTTGCCTGGAATTATTCGTAAACATACTCATAACGAATCACTTTTAGTATACTTGCAAATACAGTTTTAACTTTTCATTTATCAGATTGGCATTAATAAATGAACAGTTAAAATTGTACTTGCAAGTTTATTAAAAATGATTCATTATGAGCATGCTTACAAATAATTTCAGATAATGTGTTTGAAAGATAATATTCTGTAACGTTGTAGCCTTAATTCAAATTTCAAGTACTATATTTCTTAGTTTTGTAAGATTAAAACACTGATTATATGATTACTTATAGGTTTTATATATATGTATACAATATTTAACATCACATGGATACATAATAATTTATTAATGAATAGTTATTAACTCCTAGTTTGCTATTTAATTTCTGTGTTTAAATACTATCCACAATCTTGTTTAAAATACTACTAGTTAATATTTTGTTTTCACTATTTTTGTAATCACTAATTGAATGACCTATTAACACAACGATATTATCAATAAGTAAAGAAATACATGGGTAAACTCAGAATATGTTTACAACATGCATATATATTTATATATGCATATCACTACCTCTCAGTATTTGTTAAGATTCTAGCGCTGACTCCAAAGCACCTGAAGAATCTAATTGTAGAACAAATTGCTGAGTTGATGGTCAGTAAATCTTTTACATTTCTTGCTATTCTCTTAAGAAAATTTCATCTAGCATCAATTTTTTTTTTTCTAATGTGTCATAGCATCAGCCGGGAAGCAAACCCACTAACCCGGGACAACCGCTTGCAAAGCAGCTGTCGCTGACCTCTCGACCACCAATGCTTGACTAGCATCAATTATTTTGTATGTAATTGTTTAGAATTAGTAAATAATAAGGGAAGCATTGTTTTTTTTTCAATTGTTTTATTTACTGTATTAATAATTTATAATCATTTAGTAATCTATTCTATTCGAACTTTAATTTATTTTCTCCAAATAAATCAAGTATATATTCAAAATACAAATAAAAAGTAATAAAATTGTTAAAGCAAAAATATTATTGTAAAAGTAAAAATATTACCTTTTTTAAACTGAAGAATTTTTTATATAAGAAATTTTGTGGAAGATTTTATAAGTAGGAGTAAAAATTTGCAATTTATATATAAATTTAAAAAATTGCAACCAACAAAATATCCCTTGATTCCAATATATTGTACCCAGAACATACCCCAACCATCTCACCTACCTCATTCTACCTTACAATGTTACACCAGTAACTCTGAACCTACTTACACAGGGTGATATAGAGTGCTAAACAGTGCAATCAATTACTAACTTACCAAGTTAAATTTCATTACTATAGACCTCACATGTGGAGAACATCAACTTAATGACACATTCAAATATGGTATTATTTCAAACAATTAAAAGAAATCACACTAAAATAAAAATCTATATTATTAAAAAGGGGATCAAAGTAATAATAATTAGTTATATTTTCTGATCAATCTTTTGGTATCAATCCTTGAATGGATTGATACCATAAAGTGATCCTTATAGGGATTTGTAACTCTTGCAATAAATAAAGTATGTTTATTAAGCCTGAATCACATAGACCTAATGTGCTATTCTCTAAATTGGAGAGAGAATATTTTAAAAAAATCCCTATAGAAAAATCCACCTCCAGTTCAAGTTCATAAACTCTTAAATTCTCAAGATGAGTGGTAGACAGGATAAAAACAGACCAAGACAAAATTTGTAATTGATATTTATAGATATATTAAACAACATCCATACTTCCACATAAATTCATATAAATAAAGATACAATAAAAGACAGATGACCACCAAGATGCATTTCATGTTGAACCAGCACTCATCAGTTGTCCCAGGACACTATCTCTCATATATCTCTCTATTATATGAAGAGAATTTATCTATATTAAATTGTTACATTTTTGTTTACAACTGTCAAACTCACTCCACTCACAACTTTGACAACCATCCTCATCAGATAAATACAATAATGATTATTACTAATCATTTACTAAACTAGAGATTATCTCTAGCACAGATATAAACTTTAAACCTCAGTTAAAGACTAATATATCTGATTTTTTAATTTATTTATTATTTTATTTTATTTATTTATTTTCATTATTATTTTTTTTAAAACATACAAACACATGGAGTTATTCCCTTTTCTCTTTCGCACATGTAATATATATATATATATTAAACAAATCCATACTTCTAACATTCGTTTTAAATTCATATAAATAAAGATACAGTAAAAGACTAATGACCCCCACGATATATATGAGAGATAGTGACCTGGACCAACTGATGAGTGCTGGTTCAGCATGAAATGCATCTTGTGGGTCATTTGCCTTTATTGTATCTTTATTTATATGAATTTAAAAAGGTGGAAGTATGTATTTGTTTAATATATAAAGATATTACACATGGGAAAGAGAAAGAGTGAATAACTCCATGTGTCTGTATGTTTAAAAAAAATTAAAAAAATCAGATATATTAATCTTTAACTGAGGTTTAAAGTTTATATCCGTGTTAGAGATAATCTCTAGTTTAGTAAATGATTAGTAATAATCATTATTGTATTTATCTAAGGAGAATGGCATCAATGTTGTGAGTGGAATGAGTTTGACAGTTGTAAATAAAAATGTAATAATTGATATTTACGGTAGAGTGAGCTGAATCGATAAATTGAACATATTTTGCTGTTTCTACTTATTAACTATTTTATCATATTATTTAAATAAATTAAATAAAAAACCCAATTATCATTTTTAACTCGAATGAAATAAATGTTAAAGAATTATTCTAATAAAATATAAATGTACCCCCCTCCCCATTCTTCAAAATTCACGTAGATATATAATTATATACGCACATATTAAATTAGTGACTCCTAATTATAAAGATATTAACTTTTCAACAGATTGAAAAAAAAAATTGCTATAGAAACATATGTAGTAATTGCACACATATCCAGAGGTATGTGCGATTACTTATCAATTTCATTTACAATAGAATAAAGTTAAAAAAATAATGACATAAATTTGAGTAGTTTTAAAATAATATATTATTCCGTATGCATACATGAATACGCATACGCATCGACTAATCTATAAATTATATTCATAAAAAATAATAATAATAATAACAATTCTATAAATAGAATAACATTAAAAAAAACACCTTACTTTCCCAGGAGTGTGTGGTTTTCTTTTATCCAATACATTTTAAAAATAATGAAATATTTGAGTTAAGTTATCTTCAACAGTTCTAATACAAAAAGTAAAAATGTTTTGATGAGTGTACTTCTCTCTTTTTTGTCCTTTAAAAAAAAATTAACACATTTGTTCCAGGCTTCCAGCATATTCTTCAGACGGAAAACGGTCTAGACAGAAGGCATCAGGATTTAGATTGGTTTTCTGTACAGGAACGTTTTTCCATTAGGCAGGCATTCATAAGGCATGGCAATGGTGTTCTGGTTCGCATGTCAAAACAAAGAAGAAGAAACTGGCATACTCAATTGGATCTCTACTTCATTGCGACTTCTTTAAGCATTTTAGGCAATAACATTCTTTTTAGGCACAAATTATACTACTTGCTTCTACAATGTTGATAGCACACTGTAATGATGTAAGTGTTGTTTTACCAGCAATCCAAAGTCTCACTTTGTACTGAAACCTTCTTTCCAAAATTAGTACTGGCTGATTTAGCTCTTTGCTAGTGCACTCAGAACATATCTCCAAAAATTGTCTGCTAATAGAATGTGACAAATGTCTAATAACTCTCTGCTATTAAAATCTCAGCTAGCATAAACGTTGCTACATTCCAAGAACAAATCCATATTTTTTTTTTAGTTTTTCCAATCTCTTTTATATCGATCCTTTTAAATAAAAAACTGCTAATAATCTGTTATTTTTTTAAAATAAAAATCCAGATTTTTTTTCATTAATTAATGGAATAAATCCCTAATCAACATATATACAAAAAAAAAAATTATTTCTTCAAAATCTCTAGCCTTGATAAGAGGAAAATTAACCAATGTTTTCCTTTACAAAAGCAAGTTACCAGACATTAATTAACAAAAAAAAATCTTTAACAATGCTACCCCTTTCCAATAATTATAGTATTTGTAATATTTAAATACAAGTATAATTAATGTACTTGGAGTTTAGATGTAAATAGGGGATTTGAACACAGACTTTTCAAACTTCCTTCACTTAACCATTCTATCTTATACAACCGATACACATGACCACACACATGTGTAAAAGATAAATGATCTTCAATATCTGTATTTCGTGCTGAACCAGTACTCATCAGTTGATTTGCTATCTTAATATAAGCCGAGCACTGATTATATATGTGTGTGTGGAAGATGTTGATCTAAACCAACTGATGAATGTTGGTTCAGCACCAAATATGCATATTCGAGATTATTTATCTTTTTCACATGTGTATGGTCATGTGTATCGGTTGTATAAGATAGTGGGTAGGTGAAGGGAGTTTGAAAGACTGTGTTCAAACCCTTTATAATTATAGTATTATAGATATAAAAAAATTACTTAATTTAAAAAAATTTCTTTTTTAACTTTCTAGATAAATTAAAAAAACGAATGAAGTGTAGTTGTTTTTTCTCAATTTTTGTTTTTACCAAAAAAATTAAAATAAGAACATTACACCTATTATATATGTATGTACAAAATTATATCTACAACCAAAGATTTTTTTAAATCTGACTTTATATGTCTTAATTTAAAATACTTTTTGTAGCTTATTTTTGTATTATGATTTGAAGGGCTAGCCGTATCAAATTTGTGATGGGTTTCGATCATCATCATTTTGTTACAATATCACTAACTCTCGTGTATTTGTTGAGATTCTAACGCTGACTCCAAAGCGCCTGAATAATCTAATTGTAGAACAAGACGCTGGGTTGATGGTCAGTAAATCTTTTACATTTCTTGCTATTCTCTTAACAAAAAATTTATCTAGCATCAATTATTTTGTATCTTATTGTTTAGAATTATTAAGTAATAAGAATAATATTGTTTTCTTGAGTTGTTTTATTTAATCTATTAATAATTTATAATCATTTAGTAATCTATTTTATTCAACTTAAAAATTAATTCATTTTCTCCAAATAAATCAACTGGATATATATATATTAAATACAAATATGAAGTAATAAAATTGTTAAAGCCAAAATATTATTCTAAAAGTAAAAGTATTATCGTTTTTTTAACTGACGAATTTTTTATATAAGTAATTTGATGAAAGATTTTATAAGCAGGAATAAAAATTTGCAAATTGCAATCAACAAAATATCCTATGACCCCCATATTAGTAGCATTTTTTTTCTTACCACGATATATAATAGATGGTAATGCTTCGTAAATCCGTAACCAGTATTAATCTATCCATAGTTTATAGATTGTGGTTTTTATCAGTTGGAAATTTTGAGTCTTGGTTCAATTCACCTGGATTTTTTAGATCTAACGCATCTTTCCTTTACTCTTTTTTTTAAACTCAAATCACCAGTCCAAATTTAAACCACATGGTTGTATAATTATATGAATCTAATGCCAATTCAGTATTTACATATTTATGTTATTATCCTGTCTCTCAAACTTGTCAGCCATTTTTTTTAATTATATAGTTTCAGGGACATGCAAGAATTTGTTTGTTGTTTTTTTCAAGTTTATTTTACCGAATATATGTTAGTTGCTAAGTTTAAAAAAATTAATAAATCAATTATAAATTCCATTCAGAAGGTTTATTTCAAATTTTTTTATTTATATTGTAACATGCGACATGCTCTAAACATTGTTAATATTTTGGTCACTGCCATTACGACAAAATGATGGAAAGTTTGAGATATTCAATTAAAAGAACACCATTCGGTGAAGAATTTCCAAAAGTATGGAATCCTACTTTCATAAAAAAACCTGTGTATTTAATGGGCAGGATTATATATATATATATAATAATAAGTTGAAATTTGTGTTAATGGGCATGATATCACATTTGACATTTTAATATTTTTGTATTAATAATGTAAAAATAATCATAATAAATGAAATGGAAATATAATTAATTTTTCCAGAAATTTTTCCTTTTTAAAAATAACAATAAAAAAAAATTATTAAATACAGCCACTTTTTGACAACCATTTTGATTTAAATATTTATTGTGCCCCTGAAACTATATAAGTAAAAAAAAAAAAGCTGCCACACATGGGAAACAGGATTGCTGAAAGAAAATATACATTAATAAATTCATATTTCATTAATAGACAGAAAAATATTTGTTTGACCACCCAGAAAATTTAAAAGAGATAAGAAAAGGAAAGCATGTGTAATCAACATAATTACATATAATTAAAGAAGGTCAGAAGGTGTTATATTTTTTACCTTATTAATTAAAGATGCCACATCGAAATCGATCAGCATAAAGAGTAATTAGAGGATTAATGTCATTAGAAACTTAATAATGAAAATGTAGAAATATTGTATAAATAAATTGTAGGTAAATAAAGTTTTTTTATTTGTAAAGTACCCATTTCAATTGTTTGCAGAAAGTATGTTATTTTACAGTTAGAAATGAGTGCTATATTTAGAACAAAAGAAAATTGTGCATTTAGCTTATTATTAATTTTGAAATAAATTGTAAAAAAGTAAGCTTTGCAGGGAATTAAATTCTTAAGAAAGAAAAGGTGTGACAAGATACATGCATGGGAGAGAGGTTATATGGTATAAAAGACGACCCTGAGAATTTTTGTTTTTAGTTTTTCTTGTGGTTATTGTACTATTTGATTATATAAAGCAACATTCTCTACACTTCTATTGGTTGCTATTGGAGTTACTGCATTCATCATCTGGTGAGTAATACAGAATGATTTCCTATGTAGCTGCCTTTACTTTCAGGGAAGCCATAAACTAAATGGTCATCGATGCCATCTTCCTATCTTGCTATCGACCCGATGCCTTGATCTGAGCTGCCTTGTCTATATCACACCAAGAAACCTAGCAAGCTGATTGGAAAGCATTTTCACTCAGAAATCATGGATAAAAGTAGTGTATATAAGAAATTAAAAGTCTATGGCCACGGAATATATATCAAATGTAACGGTATTAAAAGAAATGTTTCTGGTAAGATGAAGGTGAGCTCTTTATATTCAGTTAACTTTTAATCTAAATATATTGTATCGTTTATTTATATATGGTACAAATATACATATTGGCATTTTGTAAAAGCTAAAAAAAAGTAAATTTAGATTTTTTTTTGATTAGTATAATTTTTTTTAAACGTACAATGAAAGTTAAATTTTTCGTCCATATTTTTTTTTATCTAATTAAAAATAAAAGTAAAAATTGGAGAGAACAAAAGACACACAAATTACTAATCCAGATAAGCTAAAAGAAAAATATTTTAGCTAATTAAAGATGGCCAAAAGACATTATAAAAAAGTGAACTTTGTAATTGAAAAATGATAAAGAATGTACAAGATTATAAACCTAAACACCATGATAATAATAACATGCACAGAAGTCTGAAAACTGGACCTCGAGTATAAAAAGAAAGAGGCCAGTTTGATCAACATCTTGTTTTATCTGTTTTTCCTATGGTCGGTCCTAGATAACAAAAAAATATATCCAGGATCACTCTACACTGAAATAATTCTGCATGTTGGAGTGGGCCGGGGCTTTTGCTGACATCGTTCCTGAAGATGGACACCAGAAAAGCTTTCGTGACCAACCAGTGGAATAGACCAAGATCAACTTGGCCGAGCTCATTCTTCCACAAAAAAAACAAACTATGCATAGTAATCTACAAGCTTCGTGAACTCACTAAACTTACCAGTAAGCTATGATTCATTATTCCTGATTGTGACTAAATTGTAAAATAAGCTTAAAATAATCCCAATAGAGACTTTAATTTTATTGTTTCAAGAGACTCTTGCCTACCCAAGAACTTTAATCGTTCAACTGTTATTTTTTATTAATTGATTCATTATTTGAATTAGTGTGTGTT
The DNA here is from genome assembly GCA_028023455.1 of Epiperipatus broadwayi. NCBI lineage: Eukaryota > Metazoa > Onychophora > Udeonychophora > Euonychophora > Peripatidae > Epiperipatus > Epiperipatus broadwayi. The sequence continues at coordinate 61,049 of JAQFVV010012616.1, read as the reverse complement.
CTCTCCAGTTTTATTTAATTAGTAATTTATCTTTAAACATTTTAATTTGTTAGAATAAAAATATTTATTTCTAATATCAACTTTTTCATTGTGCATTATTAATAATTTTCATTAAATTGATTAATGTTAGTTTGTTAAGCTTTTAAAATATAATTTACCTTTGCCAATATGTGTTGACTAACCTCCAGGAATAATAATAATAATAATATCTAGAAAATAATTCTAGTTATGGTAAAATATGATACCGATTCTTTTAAAAACATTTTTCTTTTTAATTTTTGAGACACGATGTGACGGATTTCAGCGTATTCTTATATGAATCCTGTCACCCTTATAAAAGAAATAAAAGCTGATTCTGTTAATAGCTAAATCATAACAATTACTAGGTAGAGTTGATCAGGAAATATAGTTATGTTTTTAGAAATAGGAATAAAACTTTATTCTTTTTCCATAACTTGATCACTCACGCATTTTATGTGTACCAGAGACCTAGTCAGACGGATTGTAACAATTACTAGGTAGAGTTGATCAGGAAATATAGTTATGTTTTTAGAAATAGGAATAAAACTTTATTCTTTTTCCATAACTTGATCACTCACGCATTTTATGTGTACCAGAGACCTAGTCAGATGAACAAAAACGTTTCAATATATAAACTGTTAATGAACTAACTAAAACTGTTTAATAATCATAATTAACCAGAACTTTACTATTAATATAGAAACAAAAATATTAATTTTGTAGTTTGTAATATTTTATTTACACTTATCCTCAATGATGGACGATGTATATGTTAGTAATATTTGGTAAGGGTGTGTATGAATGAATAATTTGTATTTTTATATTGTTGTATTTACTTGTTTATTAAATGCTATTTTGAAGTAAAATTTAGCAGTCTCCTCCATTTAACCTCTTCAATGAATGAATGCTAGAACACTTAAGTAGTTCACTGTACATGCGTAGGCAGAGACCTCCTAAACAAAAAGAAAGTAAAAAAGAAAAGAATCTTGAATTAATTAACCTTGGGACAGTGTGTTCAGTGGATCATTTTTCACTGACACTGGTACCTGTAAATAAAATCTGTCACACTTTTGATATTGCAGAGAGAAAAAAAAAGAATATAAAATAATATCACGGATTTGATTGGCCAGGAAATATAATTGTATCGTTCAAATACTTCGCAATTGATTGAGTTGAATGAGGATGCAATTTGGTCGTATCAAAAATTAGTTTAAAAAAATAATCTACATGAATGTGTGAATGTGCAAGATATATACATAATATGGTAAAGTCGGTTAAAATTCTATAGTAACCGGGTATTGAATAATGACCAAGAAAAGAAAATTAAATAAATAAAGCAAGATAGTATGACCAATACACTAGAGAAAAGATGTTACACAGGGATTAAAAAAGAGATTTAAAATATTTGGTGTTTATGTTTAAATTAACTGAGATTTCAAAGTTTATATTTGGGGTAATAATCTCTAGTTTAATAAATAATTGGTAATAACCATTAACATATGTATTTGGAGTGGTTAATGTTAAAAGTTATTAGTGCAGAAAGTTTGACACAAAACAAAGTTTAAAATATTTATAATACATGCAACATTGAAGAAGTCCTCCAAAAGTACGTCAATAAACATATAAACACTCTTTTCTGTTATAAAAATCATTAACTTGAAAGCAGCTGCATTGGAATCTGTTTCCTCATAATGAGAACCATTTGGCCTAACAGTTGCTAGAGTTTTCAGCCATATTGAGCATTAATTGCTCAACCGAAGTGTTTATATTTTGCATTCAAAACATTAAGTACATCTCTTAGATTGTCTTTAGCAAAAATATCGCAGCATACTGTAAATTCAGTAGTCAAACAGATGGAGGTTTTGTTTTCACTTTAATCAATTCAATTAAAAATGTTATCATCATCTGTAGTGCATCTTGCTCACTGATTCATTAAGTTGCCTATAAACAGTTTCAAAGATCTCACTAATAAAAATTTAATATAATATTGAAGCAAATACACATCCTTGTTTACTAACAGTTTGCATTTAAATGCTGCAAACTTTGCCTATAACAATAACACTTCCTCTTGTGATGATAAGATAATTTCAGACAAAATGGTAGACATATTCAATTAATTGGATCAAATTCTTTGGCTAAGTCAATAAAAAAATATATAAAGTATTGTTTGTTCCAAATATTTTTCATTTTCCAGGTATTAAAAAGTATCTATAGCACTTCCTGATTCTCTAAAACCACACTGAGTCTTTGGTAACCATTCATCTATGACTGGATGCAACCTACGCAACAAAATCTTTGAAAGTATGTCTAAATAGTGGGTAATAATAATATTCCACAATAATTACTGTAGTCTTGTCTATTTCATTATTTTTAAAAATTAAAATAATAGAAGCATCCTCAACATCAGGTGGCGTGATTTTACGAGTCCATGTATTCCTAAAAAATTCCAATTTTTTTTTTTTTAGAATATCAATTATATTTCAAAACATTTTTAGATATCTTATCAGGACCTGCATTTCTTTATTTTTAAAATAACATGATCTGTTTTGATTTCACTAAGCTGGATAACTGAATAGATAAAATGAAACTATTATTCAAAGTCATCCCACAGTTTTTAATCTTATTTAAAAGATTATCAAATTACTATTTTTATTGTTCAAAATATTATCATTTAATAGCAATATGACATCATCTTTCAGTTCCATACCTTGTTTTTTAATACATCAAAAAAGATCTAAAATGGCCACAATCAGTGAATCTTTGTATTTTCTTTGTAATTTTAATCCACCAATCATTTTAAAGCTTTCTTGTCGGTTACTGAACTTCTGCCTTCAAATCTATATTTACTATAAAATTGGCATTTAATTTATTATTCTACCAAATAAAAAATACTGTTTACTTTTAATCAAGTTATTACTAATAAGATCATTGTGAGAAAACTAGTCATGAATCTTTCTTTTTAATAAATCCAAGAAACATTTACTTATAAGATATGATATGTTGGACTATTTCCATCATTTATGAGTGAATGTTGAATGTATAGAAAATTTTAAACTTTATTTAAACTTTCCAAATACAAACAACTTGATAGTAATAACACACAAATAGACAATACAGGTTAGTAATTACACAATGTTTTGAGTAGTATTCTTTCCACACAATGTTTTGAGTAGTATTCTTCCTCACTTTTCTTCAGGTGTTGCTGGCCTATATGCACAGTGGCAATATTTGCTTAGAAGTTGAATTCACACCTTTAGATTCTTGAATATCGAATTTAAGGCAAACACTCTACCAACTGAGCTATTCTATCAAAGGCAACATATAGTAGAAATTGATATATTTACATATGAGGGTTGGTTCAAATCCTCCTAAGTTTAAAATTTTTTATACATTCAACAATCACTCATAAATGATGGAAATAGTCCAACATATTACATGTTATAATATACCATCATTACTAAACTTCAGACAAATAGCATTTACTTATATCTATAGTATACTTCTTAGGAGAATTCCATATTTCAGTAATATGACAATCCTGAAAATTGACTACTTTAGCATTTAATAGCTCTAGAAAATTAGCAAAAATAGTAGATATTATAAATTTTATATATAGAGCTCGCAAATTATCTCTTAACAAGCTTTGAAGAATATCCCCAACCCCAGACCGGTTTCTGCTATTGGCTTCCTCAGTGAAATGCTAGGATATTCTACTTAATAGTTATCCATTAGATAAAGTGCTGGGCTTGGCCTGGTATTTAAAATATAATGCTTGAATATACTAGCACCTCACTGAGGAAGTCAGTAGAAGAAACCGGTCTGGGATTGGGGATATTCTGCAAAGCTTGTTAAGAGCTTATTTGCCAGCTATATATATAACATTTGTAATACAAGCTTGTTAAATTAGGTCATGTGACATATGACTTGATTTCTTTGTAATAGTAGTTATTAGACATTTAATGCAACTATTGTTTTAATCTTAGAGAATATTAATCTATGCAACAGTCTATGCTTATATGAGCCCACATAATATAAACTTCCATTTTGATTCCTAATCATAATGTAATCTATTAATTGCCATTATTTAGATAATGGACATATTGATATTTTTATCATACTGATTTTTAAATCAAGTGATTCTGATAATCAATCAATATATTGTGCAAAGACTGTTAGAGTTTTCAGCCCCAATACTATTATTTCCAGCCATTTTTGTCCAATGTCTAGTATTTGTATCAATATATGCATTAATGTCTCCAAAAATAAAAATTAGATCTTTTATACTATTGCTTTAATAATGCAATTCAGCAAGAAATAAACCCTTTTTCTCTGAATTTTTTGAATGTAATGTTGGAGCAAATGTACTAATAAAATGAATAAAGGTATCATTGATATATTGAGGAATTGTAAGAATAGAAGATATTAAATTAGACTTTACAATGAATTCAATATCATAAATTTTCATTCAATTGGTTAATCTGCCCTTCCAAAAAAAACTTGCAACCATTCATTTATTCTATTAAACTTCCTACCTTTGGAAGTTGAATTTCATTACGATCAGTTAGATTGGTCTTAAATCTTGTTAGCTCCTTAGCCAGCAGGTCTTTCCTCCATTCAGGTCTTGAGTAGTTGTATTAAGTAAAGTTTGTAATTCCTATATTTGTAAATTATATATGTAACTGTGTAATAGTTCATTTCCAGTTTAATTAATTTTGGCAGAAATTTTAGACTATCCAAGATCAATTGCAAATTCAAAATTTCAAAAGAAATCTATAAATTTTTGACTTTTTAATATCATTATATCAAAACACCATAACCGCATTACACTTTAATGTTAAAATTGAAATAAATGATTTTTTTTTTTTTTTTACTTTTAACATTCCTATTCTTCAAGTAGAATTTTGGTTTTAAGAGACTCTAACAAAATATTGGATTTACCAAAAGGAGATAATCTTAGTGCTTTAATATTTTTATTAAATGACTTATTTTTCACTAAATAAATAAATGTTAGCTGAGATAGATAGCTAATAAAAAATTATTATACTTCTTTTTTGTCTAAAAGTCTAATCCCCGTAATTATTTATATCTATTTTGAGATGGTAACTGTTAAATAAAATTCTATTTTAGCTTATATTATTTGTTTGCATTTCAATTAAAGGAAATTATTAACTTACTTATTATATTTTATAAGTGATATGCATGCACACACACTAACGTTCATTTTAATTACAGATGTATATTTTATGAAATAAATATATAGCAAATAATTAATTTCTGTGTAATTGATAAATTTGTATTGTTGTAGGTATATGAAATAATTTTAGAGTTAATTATTGTAAAAATTGTAACAACTCAAATAATTTGTCAAGCGTTGGTGGTCGAGAGGTCAGCACAGCGGCCTTACAAGTAGTTGTCCCAGGTTAGCGGTTCGCTTCCTGGCCGATGCTATGACACATGAGAAAAAAAAACTAAATAATTTTTTTTTTTATTTTTAATGATTTTTAAAATATTGAACTGCACAAATAATTTACGCCTTTCTCTGTCCCCTTTTCTCTCCCCACCTCTCTCTCCCCCTCGCTCTCTTTTCTCTCTCTTTCTCTCCCTGTCAATTTTCTCTTTTAGAGCTGTGTTCTTGACTTGTGTATTTAATAAAGATTGTTTTTTTTTTATTATCTAATATTCATGTATACAAAGTATTCAGTCTAGATTTCTTACATTTCATTTTTACAATGTTAATATATATATATATCAAACAAAAAGAATATTACATATAGAGTACAGTAGTAAGATATGTAAACATATATAGATATGAGATTAAAATAAAGTTAAATATTAACAAACATATGACAATGAAAACAATTACTTTACCATTATATTTCAACAATAAATAATATGCAAAAAAAAATATTAAAAGAAAAACGAGTAAGAAATCAGAATGAATATACAAAGTAAGAACATCTAAAAGATATTTTGTATTTTTTCTAACTCCCAAATTTTCTTCCACTGCATCAAATCGTGGAGAGAAATATTTACTGGCCACCTCTATGAGAAAAAATGTGTTTTATTGTATCTTTATTTATATGAAATTATTTATGAAATAAAAAAGAATGGAGAAATATGGAAGTTGTCTATCTATAAAAAGATATTACGCATGGGAGAAAGTGAAACGTAAATAGCCATGTGTGTGTGCTAAAAATCAGATATATTAATCTTTAACTTGGATTAAAGTTTATATCTGTGCTAGAGAAAATCTCTAGTTTAATAAAAGATTAGTAATAATCATTACTTGTTTATCAAAAAGTTGATAACGTAAAATTTTGTTGAGGAGTAAATTGACGCTTGAAAATAAAAATGACACAATTTGCTCTACATAAATACTCTTCATGTAATAAAGATATATATGAGAGATGATGACCTGGCCCAACTGATGAGTGCTGGTTCAGCATGAAATGCATCTTGGGGGTTGTCTTTTATTGTATCTTTATTTATATGAAATTATTTATGAAATAAAAAAGAATGGAGAAATATGGAAATTGTCTATCTATAAAAAAAAAAAAAAAACATATTTATTATTAAATTAGTTATTCTTTGACATCATTTATTTCATTAACCCCTCAAGAGCTTTATTATCTTCCAAAATTTAATGTATTATCTTCCTTTTCTATACATTCATGTCTCCATTAATGTAACTAAGCAGCAAAATGTTATGATTAAAAACTACTACTTTTTTTTAAATGTCATAGCATCGGCCGGGACGCAAACCCGCAACCCGGGCAACTGCCTGCAAGCGCAAGGCAGTCGCGCTGACTTCTCTACCACCAATATAAGACTAAAAACTACTACTTGATCATTAATTGGTAGTAATTTTATTACCACTGGCGTCCTTAAACAATTTATTTTAGAAATTCAACTCACATGTTGGACTTTTTCCATCATCTACCTGTAAAGGTAGAAAGTATGGAAAATTTTAAACTTTTTTTTTTTGCATATGTCATAGCATCGGCCAGGACGTGAGCCCACACCCGTCTGCAACCAACTACCTGCTTGCAAGGTGGGCGCGATGACCTCTCGGCTAACAACGATTGACAATTTTAAACTTTATTTAAACTTTTTAAATACAAACAACTTGTTAATAATAACACACAAATAGACAACAGAGGTTAGTAATGACATAACATATTGAGTAGTATTATTCTCCATTCTTCTTCAAATGAAGCTGGTTTTTAATAGAATAGCTCAGTTGGTTACAGTATTTGCTTTAAATTCAATTGCAAGTTTGACTCCTATGCTAATACTCTTACTGCTCAGGCCAGCAACACCTGAAGAAGAGTGTAATTACTAACCTGTGTTGTTTGTTTATATGTTATTACTAACAAGTTTTTTGTATTTGAAAAGTTTAAATAAAGTTTAAATTTTCTATACATTCAACATTTACTGATAGATGATGGAAATAGCCCAACATATCACTTCTAATATACCATCATCACAAACCTTCAGGCTAATACAGTTACAATGACTCTTTTTAAGAGTTTAATTTACATCTAAATTTGAACTAAAACTAGATTTAATGAATGTCTTTCATATTTGATTAGTCTTTAACAACTTAAAATTAATACAAAATTTGGGAGTTAAAAATTGTTGCAGTTTATGATGAACCCCTAAAATTGAGATTCTATCATAAATCATGATTTAAAAGATGGCAAGAAATTTTGATAGATGACAAAATATTTATTTATCTAATTATGGTCTTAGATTTATTTTATATATATATGTCAAAGCGTTGACCAGGAAGCTAGCCCGGGCGAGCTGCTTGGAAGGCAACCATGCTAACCGCTAGGCTACCAACGCTTGACATGGTCTTAGATTTTAGACCAAAAATATAGCATTCCGAATTAAAAATGAATGGTGATGAAAATAATGCATGCAAGTAAATGAATTTAATGATTAAATTCCATAATCCACATATTAAAAGTGATGAAATTTAGCCACTAAATTAATTTTACTAACATTTCCATTAGTGAAGTTTAGTCGTATACGTTTGTGTTATATTGAAATCACTCTCCCAAATGTTATATTTCAGCAGCGCCCTCTGTGTATAAATATTAAGTTCAGATTTTATATTTAATCACAGAATGTGTTTGAATGTTTTCTATTTAATTTTCCGCTAGCAATATGCACTGGAATATTTTGTACTTTTATAAAAAAAAAAAAGTAACTTTTTTAATATCTAATAACGTCCCTTGCATGAAGTTTATCATAATTTAATATTTTAGATAAAAGCAAAAACTTAAAAAGTTAATTTTATCAAACTTGGAATTTACAGTTCAATATTTATATTTAATTTCATTTCCTATTTTTATTGAGAATATTTGAGAGGGAAAATTTAGAAATATAGCTATAAAGTCAATATTTGTTTTCAATTTATAAAAAGGGAAACAAAAATGTTTTTAAATTACATATTTGTAAAGAATATATTAATAAAAATAAAATAAAATTCATATAACGATTTCAAAAAGTAATTTTTAACTTATGAAGTCAACTGTACAGTGCCACAGACGTTATTACAAACAGCAAAATAAATGTAGTTTACGACAAAATTAAAGTATAATTTGTTTTCATAAATTATTGAATTTATTTCAGTTAATTTTTAAAGTTTAAATTATTTGGGGAAAAATCAATGACTGTAAAGTTATGATTGATTAAAAGCATGAAATTTAGTTTTATTCTATATATGTATATTATATATATGGTATCACCCCACCCACCCCACTCACCACTCTATCTCATATCACTGATACACTTGAACACATATATGTGGAAAAAAATAAATAATCACCAATATACAGTTGAAGAGTTAAAGGGTGGAGTGGATTGAAGCCTGTTCATTAAAGTATGAAGATTGGCTATCTTAATATATGTGCAAAGATGATAATCTGGACCAACTGATGAGTGCTGGTTTAGCATGAAATACATATATTGGTGATTATTTATCTTTTGAACATATATGGGTTCAAGTGTATCAGTGACTTGAGATAGAGTGGTGGGTGGTGTGAAAGTCTGTGCTCATATACCCTATATATTGATACAGGTATATAATAAGCCTGTATTTCAGTTATTATATACATATATTGTAAATTAATGTCAAGTTATTGATAATCCCTACTCAAAAACAGTCTTGAATATTGCAGAAGAACATGCAAAATTTGAGTGCGCAGAAAGAGGAACAGATGTTTTCTACTAAAAATAAAAATATTTTTACTAAACTAAATTTTTTATTAAACTTGCCTTAGATCTATCTTAATATTATTGTTCTTATAGATGCATATTCTATTACATCGTTTTAACATATACTTTTGCCATCAACTTTTCTATTGATGAAACTGACAGTGGTGAAAATCTTGGTGGATTGTTGGCGTTAAATATTTTATTTTCAACTTTAAGAAAAATATTCCAGCATATGATGCTATTATAGTAATGTGATGTGATGTGATGTGATGTATTATGGCTTCTCCTTAAACGAAGTCAAGAATATCTCAGCAATTAAGCCCAGATAAACCTGTTAGCCACTTTCTTTTACATTCCCCACTCTAAATTTACCCATAATCTGCTCTATCCCATTTCCACAACATAATTTTTGTCAACTCTATAACCTTTATATCTAAATCCCCCTTATCTTTTCCCAAACCTAGCATAAAAACCAATAATTCACTTTCTGTATAATCACTCTTTTCATATTTATTTTTCCACAACTTCATTATATGTACCCTTTCTGTTTTCAAACATTTACATTCAATTAACAAATGCCTAATATTTTCAATTCCTTCCTTACATAATTTACAAAATAAATCACCCATATTTTTCCATTTACATGTATATTCTTTTGTAGCTAAAGATCCCGTTCGAGCCTTAAACAATAAACTACTTTCCTTACTATTATCATATATTAACTCACACCTAATATTCTGTTTATTTCTATATATATTTAAACTCTTTTTACTCTCCATACTATTTCTCCATCTCTCTAACTCCCTAGTCTTTATTAATAAATTTATTCTTTTATCCCATTCCTTACTACTATAACACTCAATAATCCTCTTAACACAATCATCCCATCTTTTGTACAAATATACTGATATAAATTCTTTATCCAAATCTTTTGCATAGCGCATTACCTTTCTCACCCATCTTGTTACCTGCCCTTTACTCATAACCCAATTAAATACTATTTTAGCTATTCTTTTATTATCCATAAACTGCAATCTACCAAACATTTTCATTTTACTTTTTGCATCTCTCATATGAAAACTTGACCATCCCATTTCTCCTTGAATTGCCTCCTTGCTGTCCATACTTCTGCATCCAATGCATGTCTTCCTACTTCCCTTTGAGTTTTTTCTAAATAATCTAATATCTTTTTACTAACATATAATGCATCATTACCATATGTTAACCCTGCTACTGCAACTCCTTTCCATATAATTCTAGCTACATCATATTTATTATATGAAAATACTGTTAATTTCTTTATCAATCCCTTTCTTTTCTTTGCTTCATTTATCAATTTTTTCTCCCATTCATCCAAATAATTTTTCTGATTACTTAAAATAATTCCCAAATAACTATATCTATTCACCACACTTAACTTAATATCTCCCAATAAAAATTCTACATCTTCTTTCCTCAGTATTAACCATCATTATATTTGATTTTTCTTCACTAAATTTAATCCCCATCTCTTTACCCACCCTTGCACATGTCCTCAACATAACTTCCATATCTTCTCTTTTTTCTGCACACAAAAATATATCATCTGCAAAAAAAAGACCTGACAAAATATATACTCCCTTACTACCTATTAACGGTATCTCTATCCCTCTTCCTAATCTTTCTATTGCTCTTTCCATTTCACTCAAATACAACACAAACAAAATAGGTGACATAGGGCATCCTTGCCTTAGTCCCACACCATTTTTAACTTTAATTGATTCTATATTCTCTAATTGATATATATAATAATTATTTTCATATAATTTCTTAATAATATCTATTAAAGCTTCATCCATTCCCAAATTTGCTAAACTTATCCATAATCTATTTCTATTTACTCTATCATATGCCTTCTCTATATCTATAAAACTCATATATAACTGTTTATCTGCATTCCTACTCATATCCATAAGTTGTGTAACTACAAATAAACTATCTCCTATATGCCTATCTAATCTAAAACCTCCTTGCATTTCACCCACTACATTATTCCCTTCCATCCATTTTACAACTTTACTAGCCACCATATACGAGAAAACTTTATATAAAACTGATGTTACCGCTATCGGTCTATAATTATTCAACTTTCTATGATCCTTACCCTTTCCTTTAAATAATAACCTTACTCTTGTATTACTCCAACTACTTGGGAAAACTCTATTATGTGCCATTTTATTAAAACAGGATAATAACTTTACTTTTGCCCTATATCCTAAATTCATTACCATCTCTGCTGCCCATCCATCTAAACCTCTTGCCTTCCCACTTTTCAATTTCTTCTCTACCTCATTTAGTTCATTTTCTGAAAAACTAATATTCCCATTACTATATTCTTTCATATTTTCTAATATTCTATCATTCACATTTAACATCTTTTCTATATTCATTACATAACTATTTATACAAATTCTTCATACAATAGTGCCATCTAGTGCAAACCTTAATAATCAATAGATGCAAAAAAGATTTTGTGCATAAAATCCCTACCTAGTGCATATTCACCAATATTCCTAGACTAGCTTCTAGCTTTCATCAGTGAGGAACCTTGGATTTGAGAGCATCGCATCTAGATCTTAGGATCTAATGCAACCCTCTAGCAGCTACCTTTTACCTATTTAGTTAGCTATAAACTAGTCTGAAGATATTGGATGAGTAAACACTAGATAGGGATTTTACCCAGATACATCTTGCACCCATTAATTACTAATGCTTGCAATGAGTGGCATTACTGTATAGAGAGTTTTCTACTCTATTATCAGCTCGTGTACACATAGGAAATGGTGATCATGTGATATGATACTATCACTAGTTTTTTTTTTAATTATATTTATTTAATTAAGGAATTTTAGAAATTTTTACAAGTAATTTAAATTCCATAATAATTTAGTAGATTACAAAAACATTTAATTATGATATTTTATATACAGAATACAATAAAATTGAATAAATAACTGATATAAGTATTAATCTGATATTATTACTCTGCAGCTTTGGCATGGCTATTGTGAAAAAAACAGACAATATATATGGACCCTTACATCTTAGGATCCTTTTGACTATCACTCACCAAATTAAAGGATGGTAGTAAAAGTATTCATACCATTTACAACTTTCTTAAATACTTCAACAATACTATTTTTTATAAAAACATTATTCTTCCAGTTGTAAATGGTATGATATGTAAAAAGAGAAATCAGTATATAAAAAAAGGAAGAAGAATTAAATTATATTACTTCCATAAGAAGTGAAAACACAAAAGATCAAGAATATGAAGAAGCAGTATTTGAGTATATAATATATGATTATGCAGAATATACATAATATTAAAATGATTTTGGAAAATATTAGATGATTATAAGATGGTAATACATCAAAAATGATCAATGAAAGACAGAAATTGCTCTGATGATGACTGCAGGACAGTCGAAATTGTAAGAATAAAGTTTTGATAAAAATTAGTATTGTTGAAGTGTTTAAGAAAGTTGTAAATGATATATGCAAAAATAGAAATCAATACATAAAAAAAGGAAGAAGAAGAAAATTATATTACTTCCAATAAAAATACTGTTATATGTTATAAATATTTTTGAAATTTTGCATAAATGCCCCAGAAAATTTAGCTAAGCAAGTCCTGAAGAAAACAAGTAAGCCATGACATTGACCTTATGCACATTAATGCTGCTGTCATTTTTGTGGTCATTTTTATACTTTATGATAACTTAACATTGTGATAGGTAATAGTAATGCTTTCATTATCACATCAATCAAGCAGCAAATTATACACATTCATGACAAATTAGTATCTCCAGATAAATGGTGTTCGTAGTTTACCATTTGATTATTGTCTTAGTCCAATTTTTTCTTATAATACCCCACTTTTATACATTCCCTATTGTTTTTTAAAAATAATATTTAAATTAATTTTAAAAATATAGCCATTGATTACAAGACTTCCATATGTACAGAACTGATTGAAATGCAGAGTTCAGATCCACTTCAATCAGGATGTCATTGCATTATCAAAAAACCTAATAATACTGAAGTGATATGATCGAAGATTGGTAATTATTAATAACTTTTATTTATGCGCTTTAATCTTTACCATTTTATAATTGTGAAAATTTTAACTTTCACACATTAATTTAAATAATGAAGTTAAATATACATCTAAGTCATGTGGTTGTAAATTTAAACAATGAGATGTCCAATTTATGAAAAATAAAAGAATCTTAGAATCATTACTTTGCTTGAGTAAAAATAAGACATACATCACTTGACTTCATTTAATGAGCTTGTAATTATAAAACTAAAGATCATGCAATAGCTCTAGCAAGCTTTATCAACAAATGCCGTAAGAGAAAGCATTTAAAAAATCTGTCTAGAAATTATCCCTATCCTCAGACCAGTTTCATGCTTTTGGCATTCTTCAGTGAGGTCCTAGGATATTTCAGAGACCAGATCCAAAATACCAATTCAAAGCCAGCACTTATCTGATAGTTTACTTTTAAATAGACAATTGGAATTTTCAGACATCTATATGTCTTTAAACCCAGCTACCTAACTTAAATAGATACATGAGGCTGAGAATTCTTCAGCCTCACCATATATTAATAGTCTTAGCAATATAACATCACTTAAGACTTAAAAGCAAATGCTACTTTAGTAAATGCTTTCTCTTGCGGCATTTATCGATAAAGCTTGGCATTAAAAATTTTTTACTAACTTAAATGTTATTGGCTCTCTACTTCATTATATGTTCATACTGTGCAATAAACCAAGCCTTTTTGATCTTTTGATTTCCATCATTCCTTTCCTTACACATTACCTTAACAATACCAGAATCAAACCCATGCCCATATTCCTTCTCATGTTTGTAAAACACAGATGCATTTATCTATGTTTAAAACATTTATCATAAATTATTAATTTTACCATATTTGTCTTCATTTCTGAATTTTTCTGTATTATAATTGTTTTTTTTAATTCTCCATTTTATATTTTAGAAGGTATAATTGGGTTTTGTTGAATTTTCATTACAAGTATATTTGGGTTTATATTATTTTTATTACTGAACATGCAAGTATGATAAATTATTATATTCATTATGTTTATTTCATTCTCTACATCACATTTAATAATTACTCACAAGTGATCTTTCTTTTCAATCTAAAATGCTATCCTTTTTAAATTTGGATCATTTTTCTTTATTTGGAAATTAAATATTCACCAATATTTGTTTTTGTATTACTGTATTTTATTATTATTAAACACTTTTATTTATGCTACAGTCTCTGTTTGTTTGTTAGTAAACACTTTTATTTAAATTAGAATAAATTTTTAAAATTGTTTAATATATTTAGATTCAACAATATTTATGCACACATCTGATTTAGTTTTGATATGTAAAACCAACCAATTTATATACTAAAACCAAATGCATCTCTACCAATACAATCCTTTATATACGCAGAGAAAATGTTATATTCATGTTGATATACCATGTTATGTTTTAGATGTGATGCCTATTAATGTACCATTGTTATTTATTCTCTGAGTTTCATGAATTTTAGATTAGGAAAATTAATTGTAAACCATAACCATAAAAAGCAATTTTATGTTAAATGTTGAATTATAATAGTAATGGATTTATAGTAAATATTTGTCATTTATTTATTTATTGTTTTTAATCTAAAGTTTATTTTATTACCCATCATTTTATCAATTACATAATAGTATGCTATTGTAAACAAAATAATAAAAGATCCATTTTCAAAATTATAGGAAAATCTAAAGGAGTCTCAATGTTTTCCCAGACCCAAGGAATAGATCTAAGGATACTAGTAATGATCTAGGGCTCTATAGGAGGTAATAGTTGGATATCTTCTATTATATAATTTCCTGTATATAACAATACGTGAGACATTAAATGAAAATTGGTGCTAATTAGCATTAGAATTTCATCAATCTACAAGCAAAGATAGAAAATTCAGGAGTGTGGAAGCTAGTGGTGCCCTCTGGTGATTGTTACCAACCACACAGATCTTCATCTCACTATTACAATATGTTCATATCTTTTATTCAATAAAGTTTTCATTTTAATTTATATGTAAGAGAAAATACATTTAATGCAAAAAAATAATAATTTTAAAATACAATCTTTAAACTTAAATATTTTTTTTTCTCATGGGTCATAGCATCAGCCGGGAAATGTACCCACTAACCTGGGACAACTGCTTGTAAAGCAGCTGTC
Organism: Epiperipatus broadwayi; assembly: GCA_028023455.1. NCBI lineage: Eukaryota > Metazoa > Onychophora > Udeonychophora > Euonychophora > Peripatidae > Epiperipatus > Epiperipatus broadwayi. The sequence goes on along the minus strand of JAQFVV010012616.1, from coordinate 45,511 downwards.
GCTGACCTCTAGACCACCAATGCTTGACAACTTAAATATTTTTTAAAATTTTCTAAAACAGATTGACAATTAAATGTTTCTTTTTTAAAATAACTAGCTAAAATCAATTTTTCTAGTTAAAAAGGTGTGTTCAAAATAAGTAGCTTTAGATGTGACAAACAAATAGTTTTATATATGATTGTTTTAAGGAAGGTCCTACTTAAATATAAATGATTTTTTGTAATTTATTTTTATTTCGTAGTTTATATAGTGTTCCTTTGCTCTTTTTACTGGGTGTTCCATTTTTGGGTGTGCCGTGTTTTAAACAATAGGGCCGGGGGGGGGGTTAAGATGATTATCACATTAAATATTTTGTTGAATTTTTTTTAAAGATGATTATAAAAACACAATAAATTACACAAAACTCCAAACAATTGTAATTAAATAAAATTTAATAGAACTGTATTTAAACAAAATAAAAAACATGATGAAAGAATACTCACTTTGAACATGTTTTGAGATTACACTACCAGTATCTCTCTGTTCACACAAAGTTTCATATCATGCCTATCAGCATACACTTTTCGTGCAGATACTATTACTCCATAACTTTGAAAATATTTGACTAAGTCTCCTTCTGACAATGGTAAATTTCAAATTTGTTTAATTTTTGCAAAAGGTTAGGAAAAATAATTAACCAACAGTGAACAAATGCTACGGCAAACATAAAAAAAATCACGACAACGTTTGCATAATGTTAACAGTTTGTATGTTATAATATGTAATATATAGAGTATATGAGCACAGACTTTCACACAACCCACCACTCTCCACACTATCTCATAACACTGATACACTTGAACACATATATGTTGAAAAGATAAATAATCACCAATATACGTATTTCATGCTAAACCAGCAATCATCTGTTGGTCCAGATTACCATCTCCACACATATATGCTATAAGTGCTCAGATATATATTAAGATAGCCAAACCTCATACTTTAATAAACAGGTTTCAATCTACTCCACACTCCATCCAATTGAAAATCTGAAAATCATCAGTTGCTGGTTTAGCATGAAATACGAATATTGGTGATTATTTATCTTTTCAATATATATGTGTTCAAGTGTATCAGTGTTATGAGATAGTGTAGAGAGTGGTGGGTTGTGTAAAAGTCTGTGCTCATATACCCTATATATTACATATATAGACACAGGTATATAATAAGCCTGTGTGTTTCAATTGTTATAATATGTGTAAAAAAAAAAAAAAAAATCATTAAACGTTGTGATTGGCATTTATTAAAAAAAATATTATTTTTTAAAGTTAACATGAATTTATATTCAATTTCTTAGTATTTTTTTAAACTTAACAAGTAAAACGTCTGATAAAATAATTTGAGGAACAAAAAACAAATACTTCAATATCCCTAAAAATGAATAATTAACCAAAAAACACCAGGCAAAGAGAGCAAAGGAATAATATGTACCTTTTATTTATTTAATAATTTATTAAAAGATTTATAATAGAAGACTGTAAAAAAATGTCAGTGAGATCAGAATGTTATCCACAAATCACATAGTGTTTCAGACAATAATAAATTATTATTGTTTAATTAAAAATCATGAACCTCTGTTTTTATAATCATAAACTTTAGAAATATTACCAAATTCACCACTCCCTTTATTTTGCTGTAATATCTTATACAAATACAATTTATCCACTCTACTTTGAACACGTTTTAGCAAAAACCTTTTATTGTACATATATGCATACACAATTTTAAATTTTGACTGACCTGCTGTCTTCTTCAGAGTTATGATATAATGAACAAAATAAAATACACAACTATATAAATAATATAAAAAATGTAAAAAATAAAATTAATAAAAAAAGCAACAAAATATACAACAAAACATAGTAAAAGTGAATTAAATATAATCAAACCCAAATAAAATAATCCAGTTAATATAAAATAAAATATTTTAATTGTATTATTTATATAATTGTGTATTTTATTTTGTTCATTATATCATTTTTTAAACTGGATTCCAAGAGATTGTAAAAGACCCAGAAAGAGACCACATGTGAGATGGATGAAATAAGAAAATGTGCAGGGGTGTTGTGGAAAAGAGAAGCTAAAGATCGGAGAAGATGGATTACACTTGCAGAGACCTTCATCCTGCAGTGGATTGATAATGGTTGATGATGATGATGATGATGATGATAATTGCTTTGAAGAAGACTGCAGGACAGTTGAAACATAAAATTGTATATGTGCATATGTATAATAAAAGGTTTTTGCTAAAAAGTGTTCAAAGTAGAGTGAATAAATTGCATTTAATCATAAACTTATTATAAGCAATTGATTACGTCAATTACTAACTAGAACAATCTTATAAAATTTTGCATTATTTGTCAATATTATAATCTTTGCTTAAAGGTGGTACTGCCATTGTATTGCCAGATTGAAATTATTTTTTATATTATCTATTCTAAATTTTGAGTACTGTATATAACTTTTATTCACTTTTCATTATCACTTATATATATAAATATATGTGTGTTAATTTTCTCTTCATTGTCTATATAATTATTTTGCACACTAAATTTGCATGCTTATCACCTAAGTGCATTTAACTAAATAAAAGAAAGAACATAAAACCCACTACATAAAGCATAAGTACATAAAATATATATATAAATATATATATATATGTTGTTATGGGCCAGGGTTTTAGGACAAGAGAAGGGGAGTGCATCTCACTACGGTTGAACCTAGTCTTCAGGTAGGATGCTGTGAATGATGTGATGAAGTACATAACCTATGATCATATCTACCTCCAATAGGCTAGTTCATCCATACCTCACCACTCCAGGTTCTGTTATGCTTCAGTATTCAAACTCAGGGAGAAATCTGCCTTCGGCTCTCTTCAGGATTGAACTTAACATTAGATATCAACTGCCGCACCTCTAGGTAGATTCTAATTGATTTAAAGATACATCCAAGCATATTATCATGTTATTATATGAGTGAGGTGTGTGTGTGTGTATATACTCAGTTATCAGTTGATGAATAAATGCATAAATTATTTTGATAAACTGGAGACCAGCTTAATGTAAATCAAGTTAACAATGTTTATTAAATAACAAAACAAAAAGAATTTAAAACTTTTTAACATGATAAAACAATATAATTGCGTGTGTCAAGGATATGTTTCTACCATATTAACAATTAAATGTGTTCACTATTCCAAACCCTTATCCATGGTAGAGATACATGACATGGGACTAATTATTTACAAAGCAAATAAAAAAACTATTAAATCGACCGCAAAGCTAACTGGCTAATTTATAATATTATACAGGTATATCGGTAGGAGACTCATTGATCAATTCAAATTAGTGAAGTTCTATCTTTGGGAACCTGCCAATGTATGTATGGTTCCCTATAGTTGCTAGAAAAGAACATCCATATAAGATTAATCATTTGTACCAAAAAAATAAACATAAATAATTATTAGTTAACAATAAACAAAAAACATGAACTCTGTCCTGTAATAAGTGTACGTGCTTAATAGGGAATAATCTTAAAGATATTACCCTATTCCATATCATGATGATGATCAATGACAAGTCACTATGGAGGGAAAGCTGATCTAAAATTTATTTAACATAATTTTTTTTATCTAACTTAATAATCCCCCGCCCTTCATTTTGTTTCTTTCACTTATAATGGACTCTTCCAACTTCTAACAGTTTCCAAGTGTGGAATTTTACAGAAATATATATAAAAAAAATATGCATAATAAAATCAAAACTCTCATTAGATCATCTTGGTTAATGACCGTGAGTTTGGCAATAATGTATTTTATGGATACAGTCTATCTCTTTTCAGATCACTCTAGTGTCAGTGAATTATTCATCACTCACTGGAATTCCATGGCAACACGCTTGAAATATTATATCCATTTTCTGCAGTTGCTCTCCTTTTTAGTGTAGGACATTTGGTGTTCCTTTAGGCATTATACAGGTAAGTAAATTAAGTCATTGTGCTTCTAGGGTCAGTACAGTAGCACTTCGGTCCTATGGTCCTGTTAATTTAGCCAGAATACATTGCGCAGCAGTTTATAACAGATTTAACTTTTCTTTATTTGCTATTGGCATTTATTATATATAAAAGTTATTTCATCATTTTATTTAAATGCTGGTGACATTCTGTTTCTTTTTTATCCATGTTCAAATAATAGTGCAGTTTCACGAATATCAATTTAAAATCAGTTCAGTTATTTTATTAAACCACACAAACTTATCGAACTTTTCTCAATTTAAACATCGTTTGTAATTTCTTATGGTTTTGCATTAAGAAAATTATATGGATAATTCAGAATATTCAAACAAGTCACCCATCTTCTCTTGCATTTGAACATTCAGTCTTAGGATGTTGGCTTTATATAGTTAATGCATTATTTGAAAAAATAACAAAAGATGACGGAAATGAACTGAATTTGCTTTTATACCATGCTTAGTTTCCGGTGTTTGGTATACTGGCCTTTCCTTTTCTTTTGACATTGTCATGGCTGCCTATTGTTGCACATATTATATTGGTTGTAGTTAAAAAATAAAATTATGTAACAGAATTCTAATTTTATTTTCCACACCTGGTTGCTTAGTGATTGGCTTGACATCAGGTCATCACTATGTTTACTAAATCTATGTCTCAATTCGTGACATACAACACATTGATATTTAATTTATTGTTGGTATATATATATATTTAATTGATTTCTTTAACTGGGCTTTCATTTTTGATTAAATAAGAGAAATTAGTTCATTGTGACATTTGTTTAACTTGATACTTAACGAGGAAAACATTCGTCGCATGTGTGTGTGTATATATATATATATGCTTAAAAGGAAGGATAGTGCATATTCAACCACCTATTAGTTAAGCTTATGTTTTGAATGGGTTTGGTGGTGCGGATAAATAAAGGCTGGTTTTGATAGGATTGTAAGCTACCCTTACAATGTTAATATGAAGATTTTCATGGACAAAATATCTGAATTTAGTTTTTGGGTTTATTCACATGTGGTTGCCTGTTTTTACTATTATAATGCTTTATATTTCAATTGGATTTCACCTGCTATAGTTTGGGTAATAAGAGTGACTCAGTAACTGTTACTAGACATATTCATAATGGTAAATAAATGTCAAATTAAATGTTATGCTATTTAGTTGATGATTACTTTATCTAAAACAAAATTTACAAGTTATATTAAAAGACACAGATTTTACTTCATTATCGCTTAAATAATTTAATATATATATGTGCTCTGCACACAGGTAATGAAGCTATTAATAAATTGTCAAAATTTTTACTGCCAAGCGCTTTCGGGACAGTCTACAGTTCCATATTCATGGCGAGTTATTCTGTTAATAACTGTAAAACTATGCAAATTTTATGCAAATTTATGTGCAGATGTTATGTGGACCATTTACGAGATAGGGAATAGCAGGCCTCTCTTCTGTTGATTGCCAGTGGGTCAGCCACAATGAAGTAAGCTTCCCTAACTTTACGTTTGGTGTCGTTTGTTTCAGAGAAACGACACTGGCTGTGGTAGGTAGAAAAGCATGTCCAGAGTTTCTCTCATGTTCGACAAAAATCGAATTACCTTCATATTTTGTTTTGGTTTTATTGTAAAGGTATCGGTGTTGAGCTACTCTGGTGGCAATGTTAGTTTTGGTCTCTCCATAATATGTTGCCATACAATTTCTTTGGGGGCAGGTAATTTTGTACACAACTTGAGGGGTGAATTCAGGTTTGATCCTGTCTTTGGTATTATTTATCAGTCTATTGGTGTTGGGAGGTGAACGGAAAGCGACTTCAAGGTCACGATAGTTGATTGATAAGGCTTTTAGCTGTAGAGTGAACTTATGGGATTAAGATTCTTGGTTTGTTTTCTTTCTTGTGGTTGTGGTTTATTTTATAGAAAAATTTGTTGACTTTTCTGTCGATGAATGAATGTGTGTCCTATTTTCCTTAAATCAGTTATATAATTGATGAGATTTTTTCTTTTATCTGCCTCATATTTGCACAAGTTATGGTTCCTAAACATGAATGAAGAGAGGGCTGCAAGTTTGTGTGAGTGTGGCGTGTAAGAATTAGGGTTTGTCAAGCCTCTTACTTTCAAATGTTTGACTACCATTTCGTAGTCCAGCTTATCTATATTTTTGCTAACACACATGTCAAGGTATTTGACCTGTTTGTCTTGGTTTTCCCAAGTAGTAGTAAAAGTAAGCTTGGTATTATTATGGAGGCTATTGTGAAGGTTAGAGATGATGTCTTCTGGGGCAGCAACGGATATGTCATCAATGTAGCGCGTATATCATGTGGGGTTGACATGCAGGTAGTATTAGCTTCTCGTAATGGTCAAGTACAACACTTGCCATTATACCACTAAGTGGGAGGCCCATCAGCCATCCATTGTTCATACTAAACCACTTATCACTGAAAACAGCAATTATATTTAAATCAAGCCATTTTAAAAAATCGATGATGAATTTGGCACGTGTAGGTGGGCAGTTTCTTGCAATTAATTTATCGTTGACTATTTCAATAGATTGTTTATGGTCAATGGAGCCATATAGCTCTGCCACATCAAATGATGTGATTTTAAAATTAGCTGGTATAAACGCGTGTTTATTTTTTCCTACAAACATGAAAGATGATTTAATGGTGTAATCGCCAAAGCCTAATATATCAATAAGCCAGCGATTGACCAAAACTGCCGTGTTGAAATAGTGTGCCCTGCCAAAATCAATCATAAGTCTCAAAGGTTTATCAGGCTTGTGCAGCTTAATGTTAGCGAAGATTCTAGGAGGAGAAGAGGTCGACGGGTATATACGATGGTATTCGGCTTTTGTAAAGATGCTGTCACGATTTATTCATAGTATATTGGATATAAATCTATCTCTGTTAAGCCTTAATTTTTCGATTTGTGTATTAATCTTAATATTATATTCATCGTCATCTATCAATACAAATCTGTTCCCTTGTCTTCTTCTAAGTAAATGATGGAATTATCCGCTAGAAATTGATTTGTGTTAGTAATTTTTTTATTCCAATCATTAGGATAATTGTTTAGCTGCTTATTCTTTATAGTTTTTGCTATCTGTGTGATAATTGGTTCCTTTAGTGGGTTGTCCATTAAAGCTGTTTCGACGTCAGCAACAATTTCCATTTTGGGATTCTTCCAGCGTCCGCCTATGAATTTTTGACCTAATTCAAAAACTTCCTTAATCGGGTGTGGAATGTTTGTGTGTACAAAATTACCAGCCCCCAAAGAAATTGTATGGCAACATATTATGGAGAGACCAAAACTAACATTGCCACCAGAGTAGCTCAACACCGATACCTTTACAATAAAACCAAAACAAAATATGAAGGTAATTCGATTTTTGTCGAACACGAGAGAAACTCTGGACATGCTTTTCTACCTACCACAGCCAGTGTCATTTGCTCTGAAACAAACGACACCAAACATAAAGTTAGGGAAGCTTACTTCATTGTGGCTGACCCATCGGCAATCAACAGAAGAGAGGCCTGCTATTCCCTATCTCGTAAATGGTCCACGTAACATCTGCACATAAATTTGCATAAAATTTGCATAGTTTTACAGTTATTAACAGAATAACTCGTCATGAATATGGGACTGTAGACTGTCCCGAAAGCGCTTGGCAGTAAAAATTTTGACAATTTATTAATAGCTTCATTACCTGTGCGCAGAGCACATATATATACTAATAATTAATGTAAGGATTATGCTTTATTGAATTTTTAACAAATTGCATATAAATAAATTTTTATTATTTGTAGAAATGATTACTTTGATATATGTTGATTCCATAGAGCACTATCAAGTTCACACTGACTTAGATAGAGTAGGTTAATTCATTGATCATACCACTCCCATTCTTGGCATACCTAAAAAATCTAGCTAGCTACACAAATACATGACATCTATAATCATAATATTACTTATCAATCCATTGTGGATAGATGTTATTGTATGCTATGTGTTGTTTGTAACCTCATTCTCCATCTTTACACATAACACATGAGAGTGATATTATTAATCAACTTTCGGGCAATGATCAGCTGCAGAGCAAATACTCTCATGGTAGAGAAGCCTAAGCATCTATTCAATTATTTTAAGTTATATCTAAAATCGTGCACAAAATATCTATTAAATTAGTAATACAATTGTTACTAATTTTCTTCTTTTCTGAGTCAATGTAATATCTGGTAAGATGAAAATACACACAGAATAAGATATAGTAAAAATATATTGAAAGCATGCTAGGCAGTAATAAAGCTAAATATTATTTTTAAAAAACTACCTTTTCTGCATGTATTTTCATTTTACCAGATATTAAATTAGTAATAATAATTTTATTTTAAATATAGCAACTATTTAATGAGTAGCAAACTTTCCATACAGTAGGGCCATCCAGTACATACACCAATAATCGATAGATGCAAAAAGGTTTGTACATAAAATCCCTGGCAGTGCCTTCCAATATCCCCCGACTAGTTCTAGCTTGTGGCTTTCATCAGTTAGGAGTGCTGGGTCTGAGACCACTGAATCTAAATCTGCTCTCAGATCCTATGCTCCTCACTGATGAGATCCACAAGTGAGAAACTAGTCTGGGGATATTGGAAGACACTAGATAAGAATTTTATGCACAAACTTTCTTGCATCCATTGATTCCTACAGCTTGCACTAGTTGGCACTACTGTATGGAGAGTTTGTTTACTGCATTAACAGCTTTTGTAAGCATAGGAAATGGAAATCATGTGATGTTTTAGTGGTTTAACTATTTAAGGAGTAATGACTTATAATATTATTTATAACAAATTATCTTAATGCATATATTTTTTTTACATCATTAAAATGCCCTTTTCACAGAGTAATATAATTTATTAACTCTATCAAAATGCACTTACTACGTTTTAAGTTGTAGATGATTCAGTCATTATAGCTAATCCACTAGATTAATAAATGCTAATTAAACTGCATTCATGCCTGCTATTGCTTTTATAAACTTATGCCAAGTATTGTATTGTGCATAAAATAATTCAAAAGACTACACTCAACTCTATAAATTAATAATGTGCATTTTACTGATATATTTCACTTTTCATGTGTAGTAAACAATTATTGATCTTGATAAGAATATAATATACTCATCCATAATGGCAAGTGAATATATGAAGAAATGCTGAGAACAGCAAATAAAACTGTACACGGAAATATTAAAATTATGCCTACGGTAAACATGAAACATTCATTAACAATTGTGTTAGCTTGCATATGCTAAAAGATTCCAAAAATTATAAGACAGCAAATATCATTCTTTGGCCTGTCTAGTCTTTCTTACATAGAACATTTGTCCAAATTATATTGATTCGCTATAATATTTAAGATATACTGGGATTTTGAAATCTAGGATGTTTAGTCTTTGTTCATATCCCAATGGGAAGAGAGGAACATTCTCTTTGGCTATACCTTAGCTTAAAAAATTATTTAATAACAAGATCATGTCATACAAATATGATTTGCCTGGCATGTTGGTGTCCTTGTTTTCTGGTCATAATCTTAGGTTAATGCAATTGTACAATATGAGCATTGATTGCCTGGTATCCTTGTTTTTTTGACTGACATCTAGCATTATTAAATTCAAGAGGGAGTTCCCTGATATGGCAGTGTTTTTGCCTTCTGATTGATATCTTATGGTGGTGTAACTATACTTCAAAATAAAAAAGATGGAGGACGTTATTTTAAATGGTATTGTGAATGCATATGAATACTAATAAATAAATATAGTATATTACATAATGTTTGATAATTTCAGTGTAAAATTCTAACCCTTAGCTATTATTTATGAAGAAATAATATTGCACCATTTTTTAAATCATTTAAGTATGTTAATTTATTGACTTATAATAGCAAGGTTAAAATGGAAAATGTTTCCTGTTAACTTACACATCATTTATATAACATTTGAAATACCAGGCACTTTTATGCCTGGAGCCTAATTGTAAATATAGGGGATTTGAACTCAGACTTTCAAACCCCTTCACTATCTCATACTACTGATACACATGACCACACACATTGGTGATTATTCATCTTTTCTGCATGTGTGTGGTCATGTGTGTCAGTAGTACGAGATAGTGTGGATAGTGAAGGGGCTTGAAAGTCTGAGTTCAAATCCCCTATATTTACATCATTTATATACACATAAAACCTATATTGATAGTTTCTGTTTAAATTTCGTTAATAGCTTTAGTATGGGTTTTTTTTAAAAAACAATTTATTTGTGGTGATAGAATTGGATTAGATAACAAATTTAAATACACTTATAATATTCATCATAAACTTTGGAGTAAGTACGCAATCAGAGCTGACCAGATCTTTGAATCGTTCATAACCTTTTGAACATACAACAAAATATTTTGTCTCTGAATATTTTAAGAACATTAATAATAGGGATGCAGTTAGCTTAAAAATATCTTCAAAATGATCACTAGTGTATTCTACTAAATATGGAGTTTCAATAACTCTGTCCAATATGATGTCATTCTATATTTTAGATTAACAATATTTCAAATCTATTTCAGAATTAAAACTATTTTGTATGGAGTAGAATATTTCATACATATTTTATATAACACATTTAAATGAAGTTACAGATGGGAATATAATAAACATATCAATATAATGTTTACCTGAAGATTTGTGATGATGGTGTTCTAGTTGTACTTTTATATTGGACTATTTCCATCATCTAATATGAGTATTGAATGTCTTTAGAAAAATGTAACTTTATTTAAATATTCCAAATACATTAAACTGTTAGTAATAGCACATCAAACAGGTTAGTATATGCACTACATTTCAAGAGGTATTATTCTCTCTTCTTCTTTAGGTAGTGCTGGCCTGACCAGTGACAGTACTAGCATGGGATTCGAACCTGGACCCTTAGATTCTTGAGTATTGAATTTTAAGGTAACACTCTAACCTATCTTAAAATTCAAAACTCAAGAATCTACGGGTCCAGGTTCGAATCCCATGCTAGTACTGTCACTAGTCAGGCCAGCACCACGGAAGAAGGGAGAATAATATCTCTCGAAACGTTGTGCATATACTAACCTGTTTGATGTGCTATTACTAACAGTTGAATGTATTTGGAATATTTAAATAAAGTTAAATTTTTCTAAAGACATTCAATACTCATATTAGATGATGAAAATAGTCCAATATAAAAACACAAATATCAATATAATTATTACATAATGTAACATATAAAGATATAAAATTTCTACTTTTATTTAAAATATTTTTTTACAAAAACATTTATTAGTTTTTCCCCTCCTTCTTAGAGTTTTATTATTTTAAAACATAATAAACATTTATTACTTTATTTTGTGAAAACAACAAGCATTTTATAATTGACTTCCTGGACAGCATACGTTTGGAAAACTTTTATTTATATATGGAAAGACATTTAATAATGTATTTCATTTGTTTTTATTTCATTTTGTTGTGCAAAAAGTGAACAGTTCAGATCATAGTTGGCAACTAAGTACATTTAAAATTGCTCCTAGATTTTATCTCGTATGAAAATAATATTTCTTTAGTGAAAATAAATAGTATTGACTTTTCCAAGTTTTATAATTTAAATAAACAAATTTTATGTTCACAGTACTTTAAGATATTTTGATATATTAACAAACAGATCTCAGTCGGCGTCTTTGCTTTTGTAGAGAACAATTAATGATAGTATATATAGGTAACGAAATATTATTATTATTAAACTTTTGGCATATATCATAATCATCATTTTCAACCGGTATCAATCCACTGGAGGATGAAAGTCTTTCCAAGTTCAATCCACCTTCTCTGATCTCTAGCCTCTCTTCTCCATATCACTCCCTCCCAATTCCTTATTTTATCTATCCATCTCACACGTGATCCTCTTTCTAGATCTTTTACCATCCCTTGGAATCCAATTTAAGATTTCTAAATTAATAAATATCATCATCATCATCATCAACCATTATCAATCCACTGCAGGATGAAGGTCTCTCCAAGTTCAATCCATCTTCTCCGATCTTTAGCTTCTCTTCTCCACATCACCCTGCATACTGTCTTATTTCATCCATCCATCTCACGTGTGGTCTCTTTCTGGGTCTTTTACAATCTATTAATAGACATATAATGGTAAAAGTTTTATTTTGCAAGTATGCAAAATTTTTAACAATATTGAAGTATTTTCTTCTTTTCAAATGAAATTTTAAAATATATATTTTATTATAAATTGACATTTGTTTTCTGTGTATTCTTTAAATAAAATGCCGCTTTAATTTACAAAAGATATATTTGAGATTTCTTTTAACAAAACTTTTAAAATTTGATTAGACTTTAGAAAAATGTGAAACTCTATTATGTACTATTTTACAATACTTTTTACAATCTTTAAAAATTACTTCACAATTTCGAGTTTTGTCTGCTTTACAAAAATACTGAATGATTACCATTAAAGAGAAATGGTCACCTTAAAATGAACTTTGATATTTTAAAAGATAGTTCATAATATTGCGGAAGTAACTGGAATAATTTCTGGTTATTTTCCGTACTTTGAAATGCAATTACGGCAGATAATAAAAATATATGCACGATTAAAATATAATCAAAGTTCTTTATCTACGTCTTTTTTTCCAAAGAATGGCTGATGGCAGGGATTCTGTAGTTATACTCAAGTTAGATTTGTTCAGCCACATGTGACTATTGTCTTGTTAAAGATTTTAGTCTTAGCAAGATTTATATTCAGAGGAACGATTTTTCATCAAAGCTGGACTTGGAAAATTGACGCAAAATTAAATTGAATCTTAAATACTAAAAATTAAAAAATGAACATGCGCAGAAGTTTTCCGCACTATTTATAGTTTTAAAATCTCTCTCTTTAATAACTGATTGGTTATTAAAAATTAATTGTAATAACATCTCACAAGAGGAATAATTTTTATATTTTATTATTTTTAATTAAAACTCTATTTTTTTTTTTTTTTAAACTTAAAAATCATAAAATAATTTTATTTAGAAATGTGAATTTGTATGTCACAATGAATATAAACACGTGTATATCTAACATATATTTAGTTTTGGTAATTAATGTGAAATTGATTTAAATATTGCTTTTGCTTCTAAATTGAATAGCTATTAAACAAATAATGCTTTTTTGACCATTTTACTTAAATGAAAATATTACTAACTCTAAATTATGAACTTACACTGTTTATCGGAATAAATAAAATGAATTTCTTGTACAAAGACTAACTATAAATTACTAACAATTATTTTCAGTATGGTAAATAATTTCACTGTTTTTTACTAAATTTATCTAATGTATAGCCTGCTTGCCTCTTTGAAATAAGTTAATATTCTCTACTACTACTATTAGTAGTAGTAGTAGTAGTACTGCTGCTGCTGCTATTATTGTTATCATCATCATCATTATCACTATTTGTAATCAATATAAGGTTTGTTCCAATGATTTTCTTCCTGTGGTAATATCATTTTTGTTGACAACTATTGTGATTTTGATATTTTTGTGATCCTAGATTAGCTTGATCACATCATATTGCTTATTTATGTTCTCAGTTATGCAATGTTAATTACTTGTTTTATTATTCAGTGAAATTCTTGCCTAGGTCTGTTTTGATGATTATTTATATTGCTTGTTATCAAAGTATATTGTCTTTGTAATATCTCTAGTTGGATGATTATGATGTTTTCTTACTATTCTCATTATGTACTTGCAAAGTTATATTATATTTATTATTTTTGATAGATATAAATTGGCTTCAATTGTCTGTTGTTAAGCTTTATAAATATAAAGTGAATATTAAACCTTAAAACATCACATGATCACTTTCTTCCATGCTTGCTCATAACTGTTGGTATAATAGGCAAAACTCTCTCAATACAGTAGTGCCACTCTAAGCAAGACAGAGTAATCAATGGATGCCAGAAGGCTTGTGCATAAAATCCTATCTAGTGCCTACTCATCCAATATCCCCAAACTAGTTTCTGGCTTATGGCCTTCATCAGTGAGGAGCCTTGGATCTGAGAGCACTGCACCTAGATCTTAGGATCTAATGCAACCCTCCAGCAGCCACCTTTTAACTCTATATAACTACTAAACTATGAGAATAAAATTGAAAACACACAGATATTTTCAATCTAAGCTCAATAGCTCAAATAGTCATATGGGTCTGAACTCAGTTCAGCACCCATACATTTTGGTGTCTTTGGCTCTTTTACAACCATAGCCACCACCTTCCTATAAGGCAGGATTGGTATTAAACCTTAAAACATCACATGATCACTATCTTCCATGCTTGCTCATAACTGTTGTTATAATAGGCAAAACTCTCTCCATACAGTAGTGCCACTCTAAGCAAGACAGAGTAATCAATGGATGCCAGAAGGCTTGTGCATAAAATCCCTATCTAGTGCCTACTCATCCAATACCCTCAAACTAGTTTCTGGCTTATGGCCTTTGTCAGTGAGGAACCTTAGATCTGAGAGCACTGTACCTAGATCTTAGGATCTAATGCAACCCTCCAGCAGCCACCTTTTAACTTTATATAACTACTAAACTATGAGAATAAAATTAAAAACACACAGATGTTTTGGTGCTGAACTGAGTTCAGACACATGTGACTATTTGAGATATTGAGCTTAGATTGAAAATATCTGTGTTTTCAATTTTATTCTCATAGTTTAGTAGTTATATAGAGTTAAAAGGTGGCTGCTGGAGGGTTGCATTAGATCCTAAGATCTAGGTGCAGTGCTCTCAGATCCAAGGCTCCTCACTGACGAAGGCCATAAGCCAGAAACTAGTTTGGGGATATTGGATGAGTAGGCACTAGATAGGGATTTTATGCACAAGCCTTCTGGCATCCATTGATTACTCTGTCTTGCTTAGAGTGGCACTACTGTATGGAGAGAGTTTTGCCTATTATAACAACAGTTATGAGCAAGCATGGAAGATAGTGATCATGTGATGTTTTAAGGTTTAATACCAATTCTGCCTTATAGGAAGGTGGTGGCTATGGTTGTAAAAGAGCCAAAGACACCAAAATGTATGGGTGCTGAACTGAGTTCAGACCCATATGACTATTTGAGCTATTGAGCTTAGATTGAAAATATCTGTGTGTTTTCAATTTTATTCTCATAGTTTAGTAGTTATATAGAGTTAAAAGGTGGCTGCTGGAGGGTTGCATTAGATCCTAAGATCTAGGTGCAGTGCTCTCAGATCCAAGGCTCCTCACTGACGAAGGCCATAAGCCAGAAACTAGTTTGGGGATATTGGATGAATAGGCACTAGATAGGGATTTTATGTACAAGCCTTCTGACATCCAATGATTACTCTGTCTTGCTTAGAGTGGCACTACTGTATGGAGAGAGTTTTGCCTATTATAAAGTGAATATTGATATTTATCAGCATTTCTTTTTACAGCATAAAATGTGTATTGTAAATATTCATTTAGCTAAAGATTCTTAGCTAATATTCCCAAATTAGTCATAGATAATTCAATTACAATGGTGACAGACTATTCATTCTTTTGGTGCTTAGTATTCACCTGATATTGCCCATATTTCATTTTATATATCTAAAAAAAAATTGAAATTTTGGTTACTGTATTACATGTAACAATACTTTTTATTTATTATTATATAAGCATTCGTATGTACTGTACATGATTAATGGATGCATATTCTTGTCTTTCCCTTGTTATGTAATTAATTTCAATAACAATTTTTTATACTTATAATCAATGTGTGGTTAAATAAATTTATAATTACAACTTTAAATTATCGTAATAGATTTCTAAATGTGGACTTAATTAGTGAAATATTGAATAGCTTCACGCTCTCAGATCGAACCGCTTCAGCTTCACCTATTTAAATAGAAAGTAGGCTGAAGTAAAGAAGGGTTCCCCTCTTTTCTTCCAAAGAGCAAGCTTGTGGTTTAAGACCTGTAGAGGTCCCTACTATCGCATTTTTATACGCATGTGCTTGAGGCTACAGCCTTAATAAATATTATTATACTTATAATCTATTGTTTGTATTAACCATTATAAAATTAATTTGGAATTTCATTTTTATAAATAACTTCTCACATATATATATATATATTTGCTTCTTAGGAGTTATTCTCTTTTATTTAATTTAATATATATATTGTTTAATGCATAGTTTTAATGGAATTTCAAAATTATAAATAACGATTTGTTAGTCTGCTTTCAGACCAAGTTATATTTGTCTATTTAATGAGGTTTATTTAAACTTTTTTTAATTAAATAATCTCACTCTCTTTAATCAAGTTGCAATCTTTAGTGTTTATATAAACATGCTGGGCTATAGATAAAAGTAGATATCCACCTTTATTGTAAAAAAAAAATTGTCTTGATTATAATTAAGATTATTGATTGTTATTGATATTGGTATTATTTAAGTGTTAACATTTGTAAACCTATCTAGCCTTGAGCATTATTAATTTTATTATCTAAGACAGGGGTAAGCAATTATTTTGGCTTGGCAGCCACTTTGTGGAAGTGGAGGTTAGCAGAGGGCCACGTGAGGAGCCATTTTGTGGAAGCAAAGGTTAGCGGAAGGCCACCTTTTTTTCATGACACAAAAAACACACTGCTTTATTCCCTGTATTACCAAAGAAATATTTTCTTGTCCATTCTTCATTAAACACACAACCTTCATCACTGATTTTACATTTTTTTTGGAGATTTCATGGTTTCACTAAAGTTGGAAATTTTATATATTTACTGTTGCAAAGACAAAATTGAAATTAACCACGGTGCATTGTACCTACACTGCGCATGCATATTGACATGGCCGTCCTAATGGAAAATACGAGATGAATCTTTGGTCATGCATGATAAAAAAATCTCGGTTCAAGGCAGATTTTTTTGACTGTATTGGCAAGCCACATGTGGCCCACAGGCTGCTATTTGCCCACCCCTGATCTAAATAATACATAGTTTCAGTAGAATTTGGAAGTTATAATTGACTATTTGTTGGTCTGATTTTGTAGTAGTTTATATTTGCCTGTTTAATGAATGTTTATTGAAACTTCTTTGAATTATTTAACTCATTCTCTTTAATAAAATTACAATATTTAGGGTCTATATAAACACATCAGACTATAAATGAAGGAGATTGATTGCCTTGACTACAAATTAAGACTGTTTCATTGCTATAAGCAGGCTCAAGTGTAAAAGAACTACAAAATAAAATATATTTAAACAAAACATTACCCACAATTCCATTTACCTACCGTACTTATTTAAAAGTTATTTTAATATTAAAGGTGTACAGAAGGGAAGTTGGATTGTGGGTAATATTTAGTTTAAATATGTTTTTATTTTGTAGTTTTTCACACTTGAGAAGTCTTTTTGTATTAGTAAAACCATTGGCTGTGTTTTAGAATTTATTTTTTGGGCTAGTCTGATTGAGTTGTGAATTTGGGGTAATTATAAATTCACAAGCATATACATTTTCTTTCTATTAATTTAATATGTTGAAATTTAATTCTAAATTCAGCATTGTTGTATATAATTATTATAAAAATTCATTTAACTTACTTGCAATATTAAAAATTGTAGAAATATTTACAAATATATGTATTTTTATTTTATGTGAAGATTTAAACATTTTTGATTACCTTTTTGTTCAGTTAATATTTTGCAATCGAAAAATATAATTTTAAATCTTTACACAAAGTAAAAGTATATACATGAAAATATGTCTGCATCTTTTAATTATGAAGATAAATTAAATAAATTTTTTAATAAATTCGAAGAATTATTACTATTTTTCCCATATGCTTGGTCATATTTTCTTACTGATCAAACTCCCCTTAACAAACTAAGGCTATGTTTACTCTTAAAAACGGATTCTCCTGCCCACCGGAATTAAGGAGAAATTTCTAGCTAACACATTATAAAATTTATACAGCTAACACTGCCTGTATAATTAACAAATATAAACAAATATTTCCAATTTCCAGTCTTGAATAACTTAGAAAGTCACTTTTATACTATTCTTTTTTTTGTAATAAAGAAGCTCCTTTAAAAACAAAAGATAGATGGATTCATTCTATCTTTTCCCAATGACTTTATCTTGTGTTTGAAAAAAAAAAAGGGGGAGTATTCATTTATATAGTGACATCTATAAAGCGCATGTGCATTAGCTTATTGGTATTACAGTTTATAAAAACATCGTGCTATATAAAATAAATGTCTTGTTTACATATGTTTAATTTAATAAGAATGACTTATCGTAAATTCTAGAAATTTCACAAGCTTCATTCATTCACGTAGTAAAAAAGTAATTTAAAGTGATCAATTAACAACTTCATGCTCTTATTTTCAAACACTTAAGATTTGCCCATACATATACGTTTAGGTCGAAAAAATAGATGTATTCATTCTATCTTTTCCCAAAGACTTTATCTTGTGTTTGAAAAAAAAATGGGAGTATTCATTTATATAGTGACATCTACAAAGCACATGTGCATTAGCTTATTGGTATTACAGTTTATAAAAACATCACGCTATATAAAATAAATGTCTTGTTTACATATGTTTAATTTAATAAGAATGACGTATCATAAATTCTAGAAATTTCACAAGCATCATTCATTCATGTAGTAAAAAAGTAATTTAAAGTGATCAATTAACAACTTTACACTCTCATTTTCAAACATTTAAGATTTGCCCATACATATACGTTTGGGTCGAAAAGATAGATGGATCCATTCTATCTTTTCCCAAAAGACTTTATCTTGTGTTTGAAAAAATGGGAGTATTTATTTATATAGTGACATCTACAAAGCCCATGTGCATTAGCTTATTGGCTTATTGGTATTACAGTTTATAAAAACATGGCGCTATATAAAATAAAGGTCTTGTTTAAAATAATCAAACTCAAGCAGAAGAAATTATTCAAAACTGTATTTGGTTTAAAAAAATATAGGAGGGGGGATGCAAAACTATAAACAGTTCCCATAGTCTAATTTCTACACTCAAGCACATCTTGACGTAGAGGTTTTTATCATTATCAATTTCTTGGCATACTTCTGTATACTTACTTTTGCAGCCACTTAGGAACACATACTTTATGGCTTATAACTGAGTGTCTATTAGTTGGTAATTTACCTTTCTTCTTATTTCCATGATCACATTAGAATATCAAAGTCTTTATTCAAATGTTATACTATTTCTTTAAAACAGCCTGATTTTATATTTATTTAAACAAGATTATTCATGGTCATAATAATACTCCTTCTACATACCTCTCCCATTGGAACAGAAACAGAGTGGTGTAGTTATACATCTATTCATCTCATGATTTCTTTGCAACCTATCCCATTGGAACAGAAACAGAGTGGTGTAGTTATACATCTATTCATCTCATGATTTCTTTGCAACCTATTTTGTTTCACCTGAATAATTAATATTCATTCTATGTTGCTTTACAAACTTATTTTATTGTCTTTGGGCTGTTGTAATCTTTTTTGGTTCTCTGTTAACGAAGAGACTACATTCTACATATACCATGGCTTACTCTGTTCATTCATTTTTACACATGGTAAGAGGTAAGAACCAGTTTTTACTGGTTTATTCATTTAATGTAATACTTTCATGTCCTTCTGAATTAGATAAATGCTTCTTTCATAAAACTTTGTTCTTAATGAGAATCTCTGTCTGTATTTATCTCTCCAATCATTATCTTGCTATCAAACAATGCTATGGTGTATACTTTTAAGAATTTGTATATACATCAGAATTGTGAATACCCAATATAATCAGCTCCTGATATGATTGCTAACCAGAAATACTTTAATTAAAATAAAAAGTATGCCAGAAAAAATCAAGTGAAATTGTCAAATTTCACAATAAAGTGAACCCAGAAATTCTCTACTTGTCCTTCAACTCTAAAAGCTTAATCCACTCCTTTACAGTTTAATTCATCATTTTAAATAAAGAAAAAGGTTAGCATGAATAGTTTGAAGGTGAAATTGTATAACCCTCAATTGACAAGCTTGATTAAATATATTTTTAATCGATTTATGTTTATTGAATTAGGAAACAAAATTTGTGTTTATGAGTGTTATTAAACTTGAAGACTGAGAGCCTGATACCTTCACAGATGGTTCACATCAGTACCAAACACTGTTTATCTACATTCAATTTGAAATGTGCTGAGTTTAAAATTTATGCAAACATAATTTATTGGAGTCACATGCTGTCATTTGGTAAACCAATGTCTAATTATTTCATAGATGAGTTATCACCCATAGTACCCTATTTCTGTATAACACATAGTCTATTATTTTCACCCAAGATGGGGTTAATAAATAACTCAGAGCAAATTACCTTTATCTATTTTATATATAGATTTTGAACAGTAAATTTAAATGTAAACAGTAAAATTGAATTTTTGTAATCATCATCATCAATCATTAACAATCCACTGCAGGATGAAGGTCTCTCCAAGTTTAATCCATCTTCTCTGATATTTAGCTTTTCTTCTCCACAACACCCCTGCACACTTTTTTATTTCAGCCATCCATCTCACATGCTGTCTCTTTCTGGGTCTTTTACAATCTCTTGAAATCCAGTTTAAGATTTCAATTGTCCATTAAATTGAATATTAAATAATATTCAAAAATGGAGAAGAGTAAAACATGAGAGTAGGTTAAGCAAATAAAATAAAAATATAATAAGAAAAAACAGTAAAAATAATATAATGTTGAAAATTTTGGTACGCAATATTTTGAGGAAATGTAATATGGAAAATAACTATATGCAAAAATGTGTATAAGATATGCTTAAAATCTGAATAAAGTTTGCAATTTAATGCACTTTCGACTAAGTTATATTAGTCAGAATCATGACATCTGACAGAGGGGAGAAGAAAGCCAGAAATCTTCACCTCTCTGTCAGATGCCCTAACTAGGATTAATTTAACTTAGTCAAAAGTGCACTACACAAAAATTTCAAACTTTATTCAGATTTTAAGTGCATCTTGTATACATTTTTGCATATATTTATATACCATATATAAAAATAATATGGTTAAACAGGTCAAACTAATATAAAATAACAATCACTCAAGTAATAAATATTGTGCTAAATTAGAAAGCAAGAAAAGGCAGATAAAGAGGTTATGTGATAGAGATGGTGGTTGGATGCACTGTTATATGATAAGCAAGAAAAAAATTAAGAATGAACAATTTGACGTAATGATTAAGAAAAATTCAAAAAATTAAATGACAATCATAGACAGATATTTAAAGAATTAAAAGATAGAAACAAATAGAGCTCAAGGTTGACAAACTGTTCAAGAATTAAATGATGGCTGTACGAGAGGGTGGGGATAAAATAACTGAAATTTTATTTTTAAAAATGTTTATCTTTGAGTATGATAAATTTAATCTCCTTCAAAGTACTTTTCATTTAATACAATACATTAGTCTAAACATGTTTTTTACTTTTTATTTGTAGATTAGAAATGCAAAGTGAAGCCTTTTAATGCTTGGGGCATTTTTTTTTCACCACTTCTAAGTCAGCAAAAAAAAAAAGAGGCATTTTTTTTCATTTGATAGAAAAGTCACATGGTTAGAGAACAGGTGACTATAACTAATAGATAAGCTGAGTCATGTTGAATTTAATTAAAAACTGTTTCACACTCAAGAGTGCTCTCAGAAGAATTGTCATGGTGAAGCTTGCACTCCTCACTTTAACCACAAAATGGGACTATTCACATTTTACCACATCACACAAATGTTTCAGAACCATAATTTTGAGAGAAAAATACTACTTAGGTTAATTAAAAAAATAACATTATCTTGACGTTGGACTTTACTTGCGGGCTTTTTTGGGGATTTGTGGTGAATTTAACAAATTCATTAAATCATTTGTAAACTTGTGTTTTTCCCAGAAAAGCTTTCTTGTAACCTGTTTCAAGCATTGCAACTGTTTTCCCTAAATGAAAAAAGAATTTCACATTATTCCAACATATTACAAAAAGCATCACATGATCACCTTTTCTTATGCTTGCTTATAACTGTTATTAAAACAGGCAAAACTCTCTATACATATTGCCACTCAGAGCAAGCCAGAGTAATCAATGGATGCCAGAAGACTTGTGCATAAAATTCCTATCTAGTGCCTACTCATCCTGTATCCCCAGACTAGTTTTTGGCTTGTGGCCTTTGTCAATGAGGAGCCTTAGATCTGAAAGCACTGCACCTAGATCTTAGGATCTAATGCACTGAGTGGCAATATGTAAATAAGAAAAGGTAATCATGTGATGTTTATTGACTTAAAAACCAATCCTGCCTAATAGGATAGTGGTGGCTATGGTTATTAAAGAACCAAAGTCACCAAAATGTACAGGTACTGAACTGAGTTCAGACCTATATGACTATATAAGCTAATGAGCTTGGATTGAAAATATTATAGTGTTTTCAATTTAAGATTCATAGTTTTGTAGTTAAGTGGAGATAAAAGGTGGCTGCTGGAGGGTTGCATTAGATTCTAAGATCTAGGTGCAGTGCTCTCAGATCCAAGGCTCCTTATTGATGAAGGCCACAAGCCAGAAACTAGTTTGGGGATATTGGATGAGTAGGCAACTAGATAGGGATTTTATGCATAAGCCTTCTGGCATCCATTGATTACTCTGGCTTGCACAGAGTGAAAATATGTATAGAGAGTTTTACCTGTTTTAATATTACAAAAAGTTGCCAAATACATGAAACACACATTACAAAACAATGTGCAATGTGGTACCACAGTTTCACAAGAAAATGTATTTGGCAGATTAATGCAAAAGGGTCCCTCAAAAGGTATGTAACAGCAGAAGCATATATGATAACAGATGCACTTACGAGAGAAGAATGTTGTTGGTTATTTTTGGGTCCTCTTAATAGCATATTTAAGAAACTTAGATTATTTTTATGAATATAGAACTGATACAGACAGTATAAATATCCCAAATTGATGCAAATGCTAAAGAAATCTTTGAAGTTAAGTCATTGGTTAAAGATTTTGCAGATGTTAGAATGACTATGGAAGAATACAAAAGTGATATAGAGACAATTTTTTAGACTGATGTAATTCATATAAAAAATGTATTTCTTTAAAACAGACAGACAGACAGACAGACAGGCAGGCAGGCAGGCAGGCAGGCAGGCAGGCAGGCAGGCAGGCAGGCAGACAGACAGACAGACAGACAGACAGACAGACAGACAGACAGACAGATAGATAGATAGATAGATAGATAGATAGATAGATAGATAGATAGATAGATAGATAGATAGATAGATAGATAGATAGATAGATAGATAGATAGATAGATAGATAGATAGATAGATAGATAGATAGATAGATAGATAGATAGATAGATAGATAGATAGATAGATAGATAGATAGATAGATAGATAGAAAAAGTATCAAAATGAAATGCAGATGAAAAACACATTAGAAAAATAGATATGCAATATATAAATACAGATAAAATTCTTGCCAGAATAATAATTATTCTGAAATAAATAATAATATCAATAAATGAGTAACGCAAAAAAAATATGCAGGACATAATTTAAAATACAGAAATAAAAATTTTAAATTCAATAAACATTAATTTAAATTGAAATAAAAATCATTACCATTAGGAAGGAAATTCCGACCAATCAACACTTAACAAAATAAAAAATGTCTGATTTTTATATACAGAATATAGCAGAATAAAATTATAGATGAGAAAATAAAATTAATTGTAAAATAAAATGAGATAGATGGAGGAAGGATAAGATTTTAAAATAAAAAATCTTAAAAGTTAAATATATTTTGTACTTTTTTTTTATCTTCCTTCAGCTATCAGCCCCCCCCCCCCAAATTGAAATTTAAAGATAAAAGCATTTCATAGTACTTAAAAATATACTCTTCAATATTCTATTTGAATGCTTGTTTTTTTTCCTGAAAAGATTTATTAATAGTTAATTATAATAATAATAATAATAATTTGAAAATACCTTAAATTAAGTAGTAATAATAAATGCAATATTAAAAATAGTCTCATTCATCTAACAAATATATAGTTATCAATTTTTTGTTCTAACAACTTTTTTACAAATTATCATAGATAATACGAATATGATTTTAAAAAATAAGAGATATGCAGTCTTTCGCCAGAAATATATATATCAGTAATCTTCTTAAACATTGCCATATTTTCTGTCATTAACTGTTTCGGGCTATTTGATATACCTACTGACGAGATGTGCATAACTGAAAGTCTTTCGCCAGAAATATATATATCAGTAATCTTCTTAAACATTGCCATATTTTCTGCCATTAACTGTTTCGGGCTATTTGATATACCTACTGAGGAGATGTGCATAACTGAAATCACATTTTAATTTAGATCAAAACTTTTAAAACACATCCGTACAGAGTCTTAAGCATACTATATGTATTGTATGCCGCAATGTGAATATTAAATTTTTTCAAGAAACCGGGATTTTTTTCCAAATAGGACCCATAGCCTATCTAATGAATCATACTACATAGTTTCAGTAAATAAATATCTACTGATACTTATCTAAAGATGCTGAAACTTTTCAAATCCTCACAATTTCGCAATTGACAAACCTGGTAAGCACTGTCTTCTTTCTTAATGGTTCTGAACGATTATTGGATAAGGTTTATAATGATAAGAAAATAGGACTAGCTCAGATAAAATGATTATGCTCGACTAAAATACATATAATTTTACTATAATCAATAATAAGAATATCTTATGATGATATCTACTATTCAACTAGCTCTAACTGATTAATAAATAATAAATGGCTCGGTTTACAAAAAATTAAATAAATAAAATATTATTAAATCATGAGACAATGAAGTGAAGTACAAGCAGTAAAGAATTACATTGAGCCAATATCCCACAGGATACAACCTGAATGGCATAAGAATACTATCCCCCCTATTATTTCAAATAATAATAAATTCATAGCATTCTTACGACTTTAAAATAATAACAATCAATTTAATATAATGTTATTCCTGCAGAGGATTATTAAAGGCTTGGTCATATTTTATATTTATCATTACAAAATAAACCAAAGGGTAAAACAGAATTAGTAATAATTTATTTATTTAGATCTTTAAACAAGCCAGCCAACCACTTTGCTTATATATTCAAGTTACCTTAAAATTTATCGGTTGACATTCAAAATTATTAAAAAATAATATATATATATATTGTAACGCCCATGGCCCATAATACCCTTAGTTTAACCAAATTAGCATGAGTACTGGACAAATACTAAAATACGAATAAAATAAAACAAAGTAAATCTGAATATAAGAACAGAGCAGGCTGGCTATAATTAATGTGAGCATGAGTATATGAGTAGAGCATGAATAGGGGAGGTTACAGCACTAAAGACATTACAGTGCATTGACCCTAAATCCCTTACATTCTAACATTACATAAAGCATATGAATTAAACTAACTTTCAATATATGAAAGATAATAATATTAAGAGACATGGGTTTAACTTGCAATTATATAAGATGATTAATAATCAGGAAGATATCTATCTAGGAAATGATCATAAAATTAATATAATGAAATGAATGACAAATAAAGAAAGATGTAAAAGATTAAAAGGGCAATGAAGAGCAAATAATGATTAATTAATGTAAATGAATAATAAATAGACCTAAGAACAGGAAGAAGAGAAAGGGACTATGTTAAAGTGATGGGTAGTTAATTTTGCAATGAAATGGGGATCTTGAAATACTAACCTGATGTTACTAAAACAAGGGGTTCTAAGTTTAAATAATCAAAGAAAAGTGTTTAAATCTGGTATTTTAATTAATGAATAAGAACAATAAAAATAAGGAACTATGGTAATGTGCACCAAATGACTTAAGAAATAAGTCTGACAAACAAAATCAAAGTTTAAAATTATTAATCAATAATTTATCAGTGTTCAAAAGATTTTAGAATTTAGCAATTTCTTAGAGTATATCTGGATCAGCAGGAGGTATTTTATTGCTATCCAAATATAAAGAATTGAAATAAATCGTATAACATAAGGAAAATTACTAAAGAATATCTAACTCCTTTACTGGTAATAATAAAGACAAACTCTAAACTTTCTAATACTCAACAAATACATAATAAGGTAAACATAGCAATCATGTTAACCATTAGATAATCTTAAAATATTTTGATCACAATTGCAACAATAATAATAGGACAATAATATCATAATCTAAGAATAATTTAAATTTGATCTCTTTGACCAGTATAACTAAGCTCGGTGAATGATTATATCTTACCATTTATTGGGGTATTATTCTTTAATATCAGATATTTGGCTTTTAAGATATCATTTTAAAGTAGCATCTCTGCATAATACCAACAATATTTTAATCAGACAATAGTAAAATTGTATGTGCTCTAGATATAAGAGTTTGGTAAAATTTATTAATAATATACTGAACATATAATAACATTGATAATACTGAGTGATGATGGTGGCAATAGCAACAATAATAATATGGATAGTGTTTAGCAATAAGATTAGTGACAACTTACTAAATTTCAAAACAAATTTTATTTAAAATTAATATTTGCACACTCATGTATATATATTGTTTATCAAATTTCTCAAAAGGAAAGTTCATAAAAAAAATTTTATTAGCACACGAACAAAAGAATATCTCATGATCACCACTTCTTATGCTTGTGTATAACTGTTGGTGGCTATGGTTATTAAAGAACCAAAGACACCAAAATGTATGGGTACTGAACTGAGTTCAGACCCATATGACTTTATAAGCTAATGGTTTTGGATTGAAAACATTAAGGTGTTTTCAGTTTAAGACTCATAGTTTTGTAGTTAAGTGGAGATAAAAGGTGGCTGCTGGAGGGTTACATTAGATCCTTAAGATCTAGGTGCAGTGCTCTCAGATCCAAGGCTCCTCACTGACAAAGGCCACAAGCCAGAAACTAATCTGGGGATATTGGATGAGTAGGCACTAGATGGGGAATTTCAGACACAAGCCTTCTGGCATCCATTGATTACTCTAGCTTGCTGTGTGTGGCAATATGTATAGTGAGATTTGCCTGTTTTAAAAGAATATCTCCTTGAATAAAAAATTTAAGAATATAATACATCATTATGTTTCACAGTACTATGATTTACACTTTATTCTTTTAATTTACATCCTTCCAGCTTATTACAAATTTATTAAATTTTGTTTATTGCATATAGGTTTATTAGATTTCAATATCAAAATTAAATATATAAGTATGATAATCACAATGATAGAATGGGAGGCTGACACTACTTAATATTAGGCACTTTTAAAATGATGAATATTCCTTAAGGTTTCGATAATTATGCTTATTTTATCATACTGAAAAGATTATGCAACTTCCTAATTCTATTTATCTAGGATATTGGACTGGTAACATAACTCAAATCTACCTAAAATAAATCAGTATCACTGTAACTCTACATTTGTTTCCCTGATATCCTGTTATAAAACTTTTCTATAACATGATTGAAACTTTTAGCTTACTAATACTTAACTAGGACTAGCCAACAATGAATTCAGTAAATACATTTGATATCACTTTGAGCCAATAATAAACTGGTTCAATAATATAATATAGTAATAATAATAATAATAATATAGTAATCAATAAAGCAAGTCATATATTGCGTGACATTGCTTTTATACGCTTGTATTTACAAATACATAATATAAGGTGTGTACCAATAGCCCAAACAAGCTCTTATTGAGGTGAGCCAAAAGTTTGGAACCAATTGGTCTGGGGATAGGAATATTCTAAATAGAGATTTTAAATATTTTTCTCTTACTGCACTTATCAATAAGAGCTTGTTTGAGCTATTCATATGCTCCCTATATTAAATAATATAGTATTATAAATTAATACTTAACAGAGGCATTACTATTTGGTATTATCATTTTCAAAATGCTGACATGGTTCACAAATCTAGTTCATATCTTCTCAAGGATGATTTTATTGTTACTAAATATTAAACCATCAAAAATTAATGGGGTGAAATTTAATGCCATATGCAATATATCCACAAGTATAATAGTGATGAACTGAGATAGATAAGTAACCTAGACCATGGTCATTCCATGACTGATGATGGTCTGATACCCAGGTGCCATTATTTGGAACACCTATAGGGATATGAGGAAAAAGGGTACTTAATCCCTTATTTAAGAAAATACATAAAATTCTTTATAGCAGTATAGGTCTTAATTAGCTCAAAAGTCCATGGACATTTATGTGATTCACCCATGATAATGACTTAATACTTTCATGCAGGGTAAAGAAAGAAGTATGCCTCACATGAGATGACAAGGATATAAAAACAATAAGTATAACAACACATTGCATCACGATTATCTAATGTGGCAACAATTGAATCTCACAAACAAACAATGTCTACAATATAAGTGTGAACACCAAACAAATGGAGTATAATCATCAATTAATGTGTGGAAACTAAAATAGCAATTATCGACTTGAAAGCAATTCCAATGGATAATAATTATCAATGATAATCAGTTGCATAGGACAATACATAGTAAAATGATAAATATTCCTAGATTTAATTAAAATTGAATCAACTTTTGTGGCTGTTTGATCATTTCTGCTTCATCGGCCACACACACACAAAAATGGCATAATAAAATTTAAAATCTTATCATAAATGATTTTACTTTCTTTGTGATCAGTTTTTAATATAAATATACTCTCAAATATAACCTTTACATCGGATCCCCTTTATTTTATGAGCATGTCTACTGCTGATCACCTATAAATATTAAATACACACAAGATTATAATAAAAATATACAATAAAACAATATTTTTAAGTAAGATTTCTTCATATTTCTTCTGTGAAGAAAATAAATACTTGAATGTAACAATTTAAACTGCAGAATTATTTTGAAGGCCTTGTAATGTTTTTTGCTTTAATAATATCATAATTACTTTGTATTTCTCACTGCATTTTTCCTCCGTAAATATCTCAAACTATTTCCAGTGGATACACCAATGGAATTATTGAGAGACATTAACTTCCACTTTTAACTTCAAATATGTAACTAGCATGGAATATTATCTTCCATGATATCATCATTATAAATTTAATTATTTAACACAAATATTTGTAAATATCCATTTTCAATATATTTTATTAGAATCACAACATTCTGGATGCTTCAAGTAAACATTTATTAATCAATTATTATTAATCATAGAGGAGTTGCCAAAATCATTAATTAAGATCTCTCCTTTTTAAAAAAAACTTTTAACACTTTTAACCCCTTACTTTTCAGCATTTTCTGATGTTTTCTTTGTCTCGCACATCAATGTAAAATATATGATAAAATGTTTATTTCTTATCAGAAAATAATAAATTTGACTTCATTTCATAGATATTTTTGTTTACTACTGAAATAAATTTTAAATGTTCACATTTTGTTTCTGTACATATTAAAAGAATGAGATCGCAATCAAAACAAAGACGTTACACATCATTATTTCTAGAAAGATTGTTTTCAGTTTATAAAACCAATGAAATATTTTTTATTTCTGATTATTTTTAAAAATGTGAATGAATATTTATTTATTTCTCTTATATTTAATGAATTATGCTTTAAAAGTTTAAAATTTGTGATATTGCAAAATTACAATATTTTCTTTACTCATACATATAAAGTAGATTGTTTATGTCATAAGTAATCTAATTTCCTTTAGGCCATATTTATGTTAGCTGCTAATATAACATTATATTTTTGAAAATAAAGTATTTCAAATCAAAATAAGTTATTAATAATTTATATTTCTTGATATCTAATAAATATAATGTAAATTATTTTTAAAAAAATATCTGAAACCATAATAAATTTACAAATAAACAAAACACCAAACATTTTACAGTCTTGTCAACAGACAATGGCTGAACATGTCAGGGAGGGGCTTATGTCTATTGTTAGAGTGGGAATTTTGAATTTCACACAATTTTCGGCAAATAAAATTATTATAATAAAATATACTGTTTTACACGCATTTTAACATGTAATACTTATGAAAAAATTCACTAGAGGGTGAATTGGCCAAAAGACAAAATAATTTGTCCCAATCGATTGTTGGGTTAAATTAGAAGAAAATGCAATGCTGAAGAAGAATGTGGATTTTAAAAAGATTATTGCTACTTATGGTTATTTAATTTTAAGGTATAATTCAGCTATCCAATAAATATCCTATTGTACTTTTAAAATTCACAATATTATTAATATAGCAAATTACTAATTTGAAACTAAAGTGGATTGTGAGATAATATTGACAGATAATATTGTCTTATTTAATAAACATAATAATCCCACTACAATTAAATAAGTCATATCCTGTTTTTTTGTGAACTTGAGATAATTTATGACGTTCAATATTAAGAATATAAGCAAAAGTATTTCTGAGGAATCTAGCATTAATAATCTATTTGTTCATAATTAATGAAACGTCGACTGTTAGGAGTTTTTCTTATTACAGATTTTAAACATAATTTAATTATTTTCTGCATATTCTATAAATTCTATAATGTTAAGTAAAAATCAACAGCATATATGTTTAGTTTAAAATAGCATTCAACTTTAATAAACTATTTTATAAGTGTACAGGAGAGTTATTTAGCAATTAAAATCAGATATAACTTTTAATATAGTTCTCTCCTATTAGAGAAAGTTCCAAAACTACTTTCTATCAAAATTTCAAATTCATATTAGCAACATTTGTGATGTATTTTACAGCTGCTATAAATAAAACAATTGTAAGATAATTTATGAAAATTAATGCTTACGAATTTCCTGAATTGCTTTTTGTTTAATTTAACTTTGGGAGCCATTTTTTGGCCATAACTTGTCTTGTTTATGAACTCCAGTTTTCAAATTATCAGTTTGTGGTCATAATATGTCTTTTGTGGATGAATGGTGCTTTAAAATTTATTCCATGTTTTATTATTTAACAAAAAAATTACAAAAAAATTTATACTTTTCACTATAGAAAATAATAAATTTTAAATAATTTATATACTTGAAATAATAGATAGGTTTTTATTTGACAATTGAAAGAGGTCTCCATGTTCATTTTTAAAAAAATAACAATAATAATCTCCCTCAAAGTGGTTACTAGCTAATTTATAAACTTTTTAGCCATGGAGCTCATTGTAAATCAATAATCCAATCAGATTCTTTATTGTCAATAGAGATCTTTGCCTAAAATTAGCAAATCTCCATCTTTAAACCTTGATTATAACTAATTGAACCCTTTGCTAATATTTTAGAATACTGTAAAAAAAATTAATGATTAAATATAGTTTAGTTTAAAATAATTCTAATCTTAATTCCCCAATTGAACAACCTGTATAAGGGCACTACTCGGCAAACTGCCTAAGTAATTGGCAACAGACAAATACTTTTATTATCTATTGATAGGAAATCACTAAAATGAATTCAGGTATATATGCAAGAAAATTGTATTTAATAATAACCTTTGTTAAGTCTTTCATACTATGCGCACTCAATATGTATTCAGATACAATCTTTCATTTTACTTTCTAATTAGCTTTCCTATTCCCGCTAAGTATTTGTGCATTGTTATCATGTCTACTTTCAAGGATATATGTTCAACAACAATCTACAGATTGATGCAGATTCAAGTTTATCATTGGAATCACACCAAACATGAGTGCTAATTGCCTATGCCAAAAACCTCTACCTTAACTTAAAATGTTATTCAATTCTTAACTAATGACAATAATACAACTACAAGTATCTTTATGTTTTTATTACCATAATATGCCTTTACATTTCTCTTTAAGTCTGTCTACTCATTACCTTAACTAAGATCGATCTGACCCACCCACCTTTTGCATAAAATACACCCACACACATTTGTACAATCACAAAGATTACACAAATAATATTAATGATAAATTTAAATGTTAAACATGACAATCGTTCTAGCATCAAAGACATAAATAAGATATTTAAGTACACATCACATTCTATTGCCAAGAGTTCATACCCAGACTTATAGTTTGTTACATTTAAACAGAGTCACCAACTGAATCTTGCACCCTGAACATAATAAAGTTCAATGATTTTAAGACAACAGTTTTTATTTACCCAGTTCCTTTATTGCACTTTCAAAGATGCTGAAGTTGGTATCAACCATCTGATTCAAATGAAAATATGGCTATAAGAATGCCTCAAGCATTCCCTGTAGTACTAATCCAGGTTTAAATTCCATTTTTTTCTACTTGATCTGATGACAATTTGGTTGGTTTTTTTTCTTTTACCATATTACGGCCTCTGCTAGCTCATCGGCCTCCATCATTCTCTGTACAATAAATTTCTCAACCACATTTAGGAAAAGCATTAGGGGGATAATCCCTGGGAGATTTCGAAGACTCTAGCTGTACAATATTCTAGCTTTCTTTTTTGTTATTTTTTATCTCTACTTCAGGATTCTATTTCCTCTAGATTTTTTCTTAAAAAAAATGTCCAATTTATAGTTTTTCTTTTTGATTGTTATCTCACCCCCTTTCACTTTTAATTCTTTTTTCCATTTAATTTGGTTTCGCACTTTCTAGTTATTTTGGAAACTGTCACTAACGAATGTCTTTATTCTTTTGTTTCATATTTTGGCTCACTGAATTTAAAAATTTTATTTTATTTTTTCTTTTGAAATGTCCTCCATGATTAGTGACTCCTCTCTAATTTCTTTTTTTATCGTTATCAATTTTTGTATCTACTTTAATCCCTAACAATAGAGCTTGATTTACAAATCTTACTTCCTTTCTTCATTTCCCCCTTTTTTTTCTTCTTTACAATTGGTTATTAAAAAAATAAATAAATACAAAAGAAACTATGTACTTAAAGAACCAAATATTTTGCTAGAACTATCATCATCATCATCATCAATCATTATCAATCCACTGCAGGATGAAGGTCTCTCCAAGTTTAATCCATCTTTTTCGATCTTTAGCTTCTCCACACCACCCCTGAACACTTTCTAATTTCATCCATCCATTTCACTTGTGATCTTTTTCTGGGTCTTTTACAATCTCTTGGAATCCAGGTTAAGATTTTAATTGCCCATCTATTATCATCTCTTTTAGCAATATGTCCACCCCGATTCCACTTCAATCTTTTAATTTTTTCAATGAGGTCAGTAACACTTGTTTGTTCTCTTACCCATACATTGTGTTTTCAATCTTGTTACTCCCAATATGCATCTTCTTTGGGTGGTCTGGAGTCTCTGTATTGCTCTTCTATTAAGTGTCCAAGTCTCAGATCCATAAGTAAGAACTGGTAAAACACACTTGTTAGTATCAAGTTATTTCTACCAAAAGCACTCCAACCAAGTTTAATTCTATGATTAATTTCATCCATTATGTTTCCATCTGTATTAATAATCTGACCAAGGTATTTGTAACTGTTAACTTCTTCTAATTCATCATAATCAATCTTTATTTTCATATTTTCAGCTAGAACTATCAGATAACAATAAATCAATCTTGAAAGCTTGATTGTTTAGAAAGATAAAAAATATATAAAGGTGATTATAGACGCAAATATACACACCCTTTCTATACTTTTCAAATTTAATGTATTTTAATCCAAACTGTAAAATAACAATCTATTTACATATGAGATGGTGAAAAATACCATCTCAATTGATAATAATGAATTTCAAAATCTGCTTTGAGTTCATTAAGTATTCTTACAAGTAGCAAGTTGCTGCATATGTATCAATGAATTAACACTTAATCTTTCATCTGATCAACTTGTTTAAAAATGAAGAAACTTGATGTCACTGTAAATCGCTTAGTTTTTGTACTACATTAACAGTTTTGACGTCATTTTTAGAAGGAAAAAAGTTCTGTAAGATGCTGCCATTTCTTGAATTATTTTACAAGTAAAAAATCAATAAAATGACAATTTATGTCAAACAAAACCAAAGCACCGCCTTCTCACCATCTTTTCTTGAATCTTATTGGCTGTCGAACTTTTGTCAACAAAGAAAATGGCTGCCAAAAAGTAAAGAGTTACGAATGGTTTTTGTTTTATTTTGAAAATGATAAACGAATGTTTTAGAGCATTTTAAAGTATTTTTTGATGAAATATAAATTATTTTCATATAATATGCTAAAAATAAATATTATTTTACAAAAATAGTTAAGATTTTAGCAAGAATTATTGCAAAGTGGGAAGTAGAAATCATAACGTGGAATTGGTGATCGACGTTTCTTTTCATTTCAGCCGTAATCAAAAAATTTTTTAATTATAAATCAAAATTTATTTTTGAACAAACTTTCATTCACTTTCATAATCTGACAAATTATTAATATACTTTTTACAAACGAAACTAAAGTGAATATATTAATAAATGGTCGATATATTTTGACAATTGACTTTGTTAATTGACACATCAGTTTGTGAATGCGCAATTAAAAGCTTTGATTTTTACCTCATGCAGCAATGATATAATCAGCGGTGAAAGTTAATCATTAAAATTTACAGTATAGTTTTAAATAGAAAGTAATTATATTATGAATTTGTTTATATATTTAAAGTTAGGTAGTAATAAGCCTTTACTTGTAGTTAATATTAATATCTTCCTGACTGTCTTTGTAAAGAAGAGAATTATTATTTTATAGTGCACAAAGAAAAAGTTTATATAAATTTGTCATATATTAATATTTACGTAGTTTATGTGTTTAAAAAGGAAGGTTTTTTTTTAAATAACTGTATTACCAGTTCTTACTTACAGATCTGATAATACTTAACAGAAAAGCAATACACAAACTTCAGACTACTTGATGAAGTATAGAAAGATGTATGTTAGGAGTAAAAAGAAGAGATTGTAAATGAAATACATGGGTGAGAGAACAAACAGTGTTACTGACATAAGACTGAAGTGGAATTGTGCTGGACACATTACTAGAAGAGATAATAGATGAACAGTTGAAATCGTAATCTGGATTTCCAAGAAATTTAAAAGACCTAGAAAGAGACCATATGTGAGATATATTGATGAAATAAGGAAGTATGCTGGGGTGATGAGGAGAACAGAGACTAGAGATCATAGAAAATGAATTGAACTTGGAAAGACCTTCATCCCGCAGTGGCTAGATAATGATTGGAAATGATGATAGTTTATAAATCAGAAAAATAATGAACTGAAATTTTTAAAAAAATTCAATCTGATTGGCTGGTATACATATGCCATCATATAATTATTAAAATCTTAACAAATGGACAGACTGATATTTAAAATATAGGTAGAACAATACATTTTATTCTCTTTTTTTTTCATGTCAAAGCGTTGATTGGGAAATGAATCTGGGCCAGATGCTTGGAAGGCAGTTATGCTAACCACTAGGCCAACAACGTTTGACTTAAATTTTCTTTTATCATTTTTTCCTTCTTGTCTCTTATCTTCTTTCTACATAAGCCATTAAGCTTATGTTAATTAACAAATGATCTCAATTACATTCTACTTCTTAGTAAGTGGTACCCTTCTTAATAAACAGTATTCTATTGCCCTCCACCATTTAGTGTCATCTGGAGTTTAAAAATCCACAATTAAAAGTTAATGATATATTTCAATATTTTAACATCATTTACAATTCTATGTTTTTTTCAGTACATGCATTCTTTTTTTAAATGAAATATAAAAAGCAAAATGTGTTATATACTCATTGTTTAATTAAAATATTGTGAATTAATATAAAACTCACAAGAGAGATTTCAAAAAAACCATCATCTATGCCAAATTTTAATTTCACTAACCACAAATGGAATATGCTTGAACCTTATTTTTATTATTCGTATTATTTCAAAATGTGAAAAGAATGATTTATTAAATGTGATGTTCTTTATAGTTAAAGTATACACATAATTATATTCTGGATGGGTAGAATTATAAATTTTATTTATATATAATCAATAATATATATGTGTGTGTGTGTGTGTGTGTGTGTGTGAAGAAGGTGCTAATTTATAAGATTCCCAATTATTAATGTGTTGTCTTTACACAATTAAGCACATTACAAATAAATATATTCTACTAAGTAGAAACTTGATGAATTCAATCTCACCAAATGAATAAAATATGCATATAACAATCAATTACATAATTAATAAATTACAGAATTGTATCTTATAATAATATATGAATGAGTGCATAATTGCATATAGTATGTACAAAATTACTTTAATACAACATATATATGTGTGGGGGATTATGATCTGGCCCAACTGATGAGTGCTGGTTCTGCACGAAATACATATATTGGAGGCCTTGTCTTTTCTGCATGTATGTGGTCATGTGTGTCGATTGTTTGAGATAGAGCGAAGGATGAATATAAACTGAAAAATCCTAAGTTCAAATCCTTCTCTTTAGCATAAAAAATTATACATCAGTTTGCTCTTGTAAAAAAAAAAACCGGTTTATCTGCTATGAATTTACTAAAATTATATTAAGGATTAACGCTTCTTAATTGAATATTTTTTTTATATGTATATTATTGACGTTACGCTAACATGGTGACTGCCCAGGACATATCAATCTACTCATTCTTTGAGATAATAATAAACAAAAATAAGTTAAGTTTCAGAACTATTTATTAAAATGATTTCAAATTGTATATAAAAAAATATTTGAGGATAAATCTATATTCTTTGTAAAATTGGAACTTTACACACACACATATATATTACTTGCAGATCTAAAAGGTGACAGTAGAAACTTTGAATCGATGATTCAAATATTTAAAACTTTGTAAGCTCGATAAATAGAAATTCTTAACTTCTTACTTAACCAACAAACACACACACATATATATATCCCATATAACACGTATAATCAATGGAATACATTTTAAATACAAAAATAATTTATTTTTATTAAAACTCAAATAAATCTGTATTAATTGTTTTCTCGGTAATACAGGTTAAAATTCCTGTATAAAGTGAAACTTATTTTATTATGAATATTATCCTTTTAATTTTATTTCTTCTTTACTAAGACGACATGAATAATAAATCCATGATCTGGAGATAATTCATCACTTTAAAATTGAACTTCATAAATAAAAAGAGAACAGGCTTGGAATAAATAATGTTTAAAATGAACTTTATTTGTTCTGTTTTGACTATTTCTTAAAGGATTTATTTTTAATATCAACGAAGCTTTTCCTAAATTAGATTGAAAAACAAAAGTATATTAAGTTTGTTGAAAAGCTATAAAACTGAACATTGGGATTATAATGAAAGAAGCCAATCATCCATACGATATATCCACCAATGTATCTTGATACTAATAAGCTATCCATAAATAACTATTGTAATCAGAATGTGCATAATTATAATAAAGCATTTAATGCCAAGGCTTGACAGATATGTAAAAGCAACAACAAAGGGGGGGGGGGTATTCTTTTGTATGCTCTTGTCAAATTTAATACATGAGAATTAAAAGCTAGCTTAAACTAGCTTAGTAAAAATAGGATGTGTTTTCTAAAATTATAAAAATATAGGTTTGATTTTACACTGATTTGCAAATATGACGTGCCAGGTACCGAGGAAGTTTGCTACAACAGATTAACTGTGTTATAATAAGTAAATCATTAATCATTCTCATAAACAGGAATAATAATAAGAAATAAACTTAAAAATAAAAGCATATTACTTTTTAAAAAATTTATCTATATGCACACACACACATTATATATATATATATGGAAAAAGAATTGGTAAAAGATTGGAACGCGTTGACAAAACCATTTCCTTTAGATTTATCCGCAAATAAAATAAAGCTTTTCATATTCTAATATTGTGTATACTGTATTATATAATAAAAGTACCCCAAATCCAAAATTCAACCAGATTAGCCAAGAAAAATAATTAGAACGCAACCAAAGACTTCTCAAGTGTAAAGAACCACAAAAAACTACTATATATATATTAGACACTACCCACAAATCCATTTACGTCCTATCCATCCTTAATATTAAAAGAACTCTTAAATAAGTTAATTGCTTCAGAATAATAAATTTTCAATAACAAAGATTCTTTAATTCTTCTTTTGATTTCATTTCTCTCAAAGAAGATAACCTTAGCTCCGTGTGGCCTGTATCTTTTTCATGGACATACAAAGCAGAACTAAGATATTTATTTTTAACCCTATTTTTACGAACCTTTATTCTTTCATTTAATTAAACTCAAACTACTCTGACCTATGTAAACCTTCTTACAAAACATATTTCCAAACAAATTGCTATTTTTATATACAGTTTTATAAGAAGATAATTTAAATAGCAAAGAAATAAAATCATATTTTTCTTTATCCCTTTATATCATTACAAATACTACTATTAAATAAAATATTTTTAACAAATTTATCAGAGTACCCAACATTCAAATAATCTTTATAGAATTGACCTTTCTGAAACAAAGCTACCCCACTAGAATTATTTAATTTTTTATTCCTATAACAATAATTCCTTAAAGCAGCTATTTTATGAGATACAGACTGATAGCTATCAGGTTTAATTATAAATGTTAATTCTCTACTTTTAATAAAATGACTACACAGTAAACAATTAGTCTCTACATTTCTAATCACCAAAAGATCTAAACATTTTAACTTAACAAAATTGAACCGCCTCCTTCTAACACATATCTTATAGAAGGATCAAAACAATTAAACTCATTTACAAATTCCTTCAATTTATCATTCTCAACTACAAACAAACAATCATCCACATATCTAACAAATAACTTTAAATATAAACAATTCTTTTTAATAATAATTTCCTCCTCCAAATAATTAATACAAGCTGAACACACTAAAGGAGAAATAATATAACCTATTATCCACCCTTCCTTAATTTTATAAAAATTACCCTTATAAGTAAAATACATAGAATCATCCAATAATAAAAGCAAATCTTTACTCACTTTAATTTTATTTTTTGATAAAGAACCTTGCTTAACCAACAGACATAAGAACATCAATACTGCTTAACCTATTAACAGACTGATAGATATTCTCAATATCTAAACTGCCAAAAACCCAATTACTTTCCATTTTAAGATTATTAATCTTATCAAAAGCCTCAAAAGAAGAAGAAACTCTATAATGACCAAAATCAGCAAATTGTTTTAAAAAATTATTCAAGAATCTAGAAATACCCTCTACAACAGTACCTGTAAAATCAAAAATAAATTTTAAAGGAACACCATCTTTATGAGTCATATTCACAAACATCTTAGCTAATATAAAATCATTTGGATAACATTTTAAATAATCTACTTTTAAAATATATGTTGTTCTCTCATTTTGCTATTTTAAGTGCTGAAACTTGGTTAAATTCTCATTATCTAATTGAGAATTCTCTAATTGGAGTGTTAATTTCATCTTGAATGTACTGATATAGATCACTAAGTTAGAAATTATTATTTTTTGCCTTCCCGTTTCAGATCTTTGAGATGATTAAGAATGATAAATTAAGTAGCTATTTAGTATTATGTCTTTAAAAGGATCCTTCCCTTCAGTAACTCTTTTTAAAAAAAAAAAATAGACTAACCTTTTCAGCTTCCAAAATCTACTTAAAATCTATTCTTTGACGGCCAGTACATCTAACAATGGAGGATGAGATTGCCGTAATTCAAATCTAACTTTTCCCAATATTCTTGAATTCCTCCTATAAATTTAATTCTCTTTCTTTTATTGATTTTAAAACTGTTGATAAAACCTTCTGAGAAATTTGGAATACTTCCACATAATCACACTTAATGAGAAAAGCAATGATAATATGCTAGAGTGTGATTAGAAAAGAATTTGCAGCCTCCACAATCATATCAATAATTGACCGTAACTTTTTCAGTTCAAACATTGATGAGTTTATTCAAACTGGAATCTAGTTGTACATTTTCTAGGCATGATTTTATCTTGTCAAATATGCATGACTTTCTTTTTTTTCCATGATCTCAAAAGCATTTTATTTATGAAAAATAGTGTTTACATACTTTTAACAGACAGAAAATATTATGTTTTACATATTTTAAACAGTCTGGGACCATTTGTATATTGATTATCTTCTGATAAATAATAATGCACTGATGCATAATGTATCTATTAATCATCTTTTGTTTACTCACTAATGATTCGGTGGATCTGGTATATTAAGTAAATTCCATGTTTCATTATACACGAGTTTTGATGCTATGATGAAGTCCCTGTTTTTTTACTTTCCTAATAATGTTCATGAATAGACTTACTGGTTCAGGGACAGGCACTGTGAACATTACCTTACATCTGACATTCCATATAGCATGTGTAATAAAGATTGAAAGTCTAATAATAGGAAACTGTTTAGTTTGTAAGGCTTCCTTTATAGACATGATTTTGTAGTAATCCACCAATTTGGGTATATGGCTAAATTTATTTTATTGAGCCCAGGGCATGAGTATATTATATGGTTGAACGACTCTTCTTGCCTTTTACATATTTGACAAATAGGGTCTATCTTATTGTAGAATCTTTTGAAATGAAGAAATTTATTTGTGGGCATGGCTTCTAAGTTTATTTTAATAATGAGATTAAGGTATTTAGGCTCAAGAGTTAGAAATTTAAAAATTGTTGTTGATTTGTAGTTGGTGAAGCCAAGATTCAGAGCAGTTCAATAAGCTCTACAAAAACATTAAAACTGCCATCATTTCTTATACAAATGCTGATCTGTGCTATAACACATATGTGACCAGATTTATCCAGAATTAAGAAAAAACTATGTTCAAGTGTGGACACGGTTTTTTAAAAACATAGGTTCACTATGAGACAGTTCTTTAACGTATCTTATATTCTTTTGCTTTGACAGAGCAATTTCATTTAATTTTATTTTTATGCTTTTGTCACCAAGATATCTTTGTGAAGATGAGGCAGAGCAAATTTTTCATCAACTGATCGAATGCTTTTGATATTGTTAAACTATCATAACTTCTTTAACAATCATATTTATCTTTTTTTGATTTCTTTCTTTTTATCAATATTTTTTCCTGATAGTCTTATATATTTTATATAAATAAAAGCTTGCCTTTCTACTAATCATTAAGTTCTCACTTACCATCATTTTTTACAGATAAGCAACAAAGTTGAAATAGCATTCAGTATTCCCAAACCAATATGCCTATGTGTTTTACCAGTTCTTACTTATAAATGTGAGACTTGGACACTTAATAGAAGAGCTATATAGAAACTTTAGACCACTCAAAGAAGTATGGACAGATGCATGTTGGGAGTAACAAGAAGAGATCGAAAACTCAATATATGGGTAAGAGAACAAACAGGTGTTACTGACCTCATTAAAAAAATTAAAAGATTGAAGTGGAGTTGGGTGGAACATATTGTTAGAAGAGATGATAATAGATGGACAATTGAAGTCTTAAACTGGATTCCAAGAGATTGTAGAAGACCCAGAAAGAGACCACATGTGAAATGGATGGATGAAATAAAAACATTGCAGGGGTGATGTGGAGAAGAGAAGCTAAAGATCAGAGAAGATGGATTGAACTTGGAGATACCTTCATCCTGAAGTGGATTGATAATGGTTGATGATGATGATGATTCCCAAACATGTTCTGTATATACTAGGCAATCTGCTATTGAGTAGGGGAAATATATATAACTCTCAATGATAAAACAGCATCTAGGCTTGGTCACACAATTCCATACAAGGCTCCCCTATCAGCACTTTAATCTTCATTACCTACATGTCATGGACATTAAAAATACAGTAAACCACACTTCCTATATGGATAATCTGGTTATTCTTATACCCTCAAAGAAATATATTTCCATGCTTGAAACTATCATCAAAGACTGCACTGAACAATTCTCCCTCAAATTGAATAAAAATATATCTTTTTATGAAATGTTCTTATTAGTAACACCATATCTCATAATTTTCTTGGGTTTCCTATTTTCCAGTAATATAATGGTATGAGAACAATTCAAAATCAACTTACACTAATGCACTATCTAAAGCCTATCTTCCATTATATTCAAAAGTTTCCTTAATCACTATTCTAATCCTTCTCTAAAATAGCCTTTATCCTATCTACCATTAAAGTATTTCAAAAAAAAGAAGATCAATTCTCTAAACAACAAACTAATTTGGAGCAAAATGACAATAGCCTTGAGCATTAAAAAATTACAAAAAAGTACAAAATGTAATAGTCTCCCACTGCATTGAATTTCTAACTTACATTTACAATGAACAATAAATGAATTCATCAGACTTTATGCAAGCTCATTCCAGTAACCCCAATAGATACATCTCCATCTATTAACAATAAATGCAATAAAACATTAATAAATACAATAAATTTTCTCACACACTTTACCCACAATCTTTTTTAAACAAAATTAAATATTGGGAAGCTTATGGCTTCAAAAACAAAGTCATTAACATAATCCAAACAGTACTCTCCTTCAATAATAAACACATTATCCAAAAGGTTCAGGCATTGGGACCTGGAGCCCAAATATTTAGACTTTTTTAATTCCTTGTTGAGGTCTTAACAAGAAATTGATCAAAATAAATTTCTAATTTTTGTGTTTACTCATACTGTAAAAGAACATGGTGGGTTGTTTCTCCACTAGTATCTATCAGGCAGGATAATAAGTTTACTGACTTTTACTTCTAGGTTTAAGACCAAATAATACAATGGTCTTAATTTTGACATGCCTGATAGTTTTAAATTGAGGTATTTATTGGGTTTTTTAAAAGCAGTATGATGTATGAATGTGATAAATATTCATTCTTTTAAAACTTAAAATTATGGTCCTTATATCCTGGAAGGTTGTGAAATAATCAGCCAAGGCAGCAGTGGTAAATAAAGATGGAGAGTTGTTAAGAATTGCTGCACTTTGATTCATAGATAACGATTGGTTGATTTTTTTATAGCTTCCTGGAATATTAGATCACTTTCAAGCAAATAAAGATTTCATTAAAAAAAAACTGTCTATTATTAAATAGGAGAAGAAGAGATAATTCAAATGCATTATAGTTTATTATAAAGGCAAAGAAGAAGCAGAGTGGGATATCATTGTAGAAACTAATGTAATGAATACTGTTCTATTAGGGTTTTTTTTTTACGAGTTCACTACCCGTACTCGGTGACCAAATTACGTCCTATCTATTAAATTTGTTTCGTCAGACAATTCAGTAAGATTTAATGGATGCAATTATTTTTCCTGGTCACACAACACCCTTTTAACTAATGTAACTACTAAAATAATGGGATCAAGTAAGCCAGCTTTTAATTTATTTGAAAGGTGCCAGGATTCTGTATCGGAATCCACTGGCTAAACCCCTTTTATTTATTTAGTTACGACGAAATTATCTGGAAACTCCAGAGGATTGAGTTTCAGTACAGCATTGGCAAAGGTAAATTATATTTTCAAATCTTAATAATTAACATTAATAAATTTATTAATAATCATTAATAATGTACAATGAATAGTTGGTATTAGAAATAAATATTTTTATTCTAACAAATTAAAATATATAAAAAAAAACACATTATGCATGCTAATCC
The DNA here is from genome assembly GCA_028023455.1 of Epiperipatus broadwayi. NCBI lineage: Eukaryota > Metazoa > Onychophora > Udeonychophora > Euonychophora > Peripatidae > Epiperipatus > Epiperipatus broadwayi. The sequence continues at coordinate 1,632 of JAQFVV010012616.1, read as the reverse complement.
AGATATGAATCAATTAATAAAAAAAAAACAGTTCAACAATTATAGTTCTTAGGTAAACAAGAGTCTCTTGATAATAGAATTTGAAGTCTTTATCGGGATTATTTTAAGCTTATTTTAAGAATTGTTTGCAAACTTTGTCACAATCGGGAAAAGTTACTCTTAACTTACCGGTAAGTTGGTGTAGGTTTTTGGGATCCCGAGCTCATAAGAATTTCCATTGGTCTCTCCTGCTGGCATCTTCCATTATTGTTCTGTTCTATAGCTGGAGAAAAGGCACGGTTGTAGTGACCCTTTCATTGCAAAAAGCGGTCTTCACAAGGCCTGTTTCCATGCTTGCATGACAGCTTGGTACAGCAAGTGGCGTACCTGTGCAGAAGTATATTACTGCCACAGGTTATGCTCGTGGAAACCTCCAACTCTCAGACACATAACTAGAAGGTAAAGAGAAGACCTAGATCGAAGTTGTCCTCCTCTTTTTATACCTCGATCCAGTTTTTGAAACTTCTGCGCATCCTTTTGTCCTTTTATCAGCATATAAGATAATAATCTTGTACACTCTCTCTTAAATTTAAGTTACAAAGTCCTCCTTTCACAAAGTCCCTCTGCCATCTTTAATTAGCTAAAATATTTTTCTTTTAGCTTATCTGGATTAGTAATTTGTGTGTCTTTTGTTCTTTCCAATTTTTACTTTAATTTTTAATTAGATACAAAAAAAAAATATGGACGGAAATTTTACTTTCATTGTACGTTTTAAAAAAAAAAATAGATTATACAGACTAAAATTTAATTGCGTCTTTTTAATAAGAATGCTAAATTTACTTTTTTTTTTTAGCTTTTAAATATCTTACCGGATGCCAATATATTTGTACCGTATAAACAAACGGTACACTAAGGATATATATCTTAGAGAGTGACAAGATGGCCATTCAATTTAAAGAGAGAGAAATCAAATGCAGATAATTCAAGATTTTGCTCAAAAAATTCCTCATTCTAATATGAAGTAGAAAATTCTTAAACAACATTTTTAAAGTTTTTATAGAATATTTTAATGCTAAAATTGAAAAAGGACTAAAAGTTGAAAGTGTTATGGATAAATTCAGATGTAGAAATAGAAATTAAAAATAATATACATCCATCAAATTTGTGCAAAAAAAGAACATTTGTATACAATGAATTTTGTTTTAGGAAAAAAAAATCGATGAAGAAATAGGCATGAAAATATAACTGAACTGGATTATATTTTGACTAACAAAAAATATTTATTTCAAGACTAAATTGTATTCAATAAATCGAGTAAGAGAAGTCATCATCATTTATCGATGATGACTCAGCCATACATAATTATCATAAAAAAAAAAAAAAAGAATTATATACTGCTGAAGACAGACAGCAGATAATGGACATAAAAAAGTAACAAATCACCAGTAAACCTTCAACTGAAACAAGGTAATATATGAAATATATATATATACATGAAAATATGTTCATGTGATCCATTTTAGGAAGAATCAAGATGGCCTTTTTATAAAATGATACTTAAAAGAATTAATAATGATATAAGAAAATAATAATCTCAAATTGGTAACGAAAAGCTATAGGAAGAAAACAATTGTGTCATAAATGTAGCATCAC